>JAOXXN010000471.1:36369726-36381444 GCA_026770055.1 Myrmophylax atrothorax
CAATGCTTATTAGTCCTGGTAACCTGTCGTAAAGCTTTTGTGAAGTTACATGTTTATTTCTGGAAAACACTTTTTGCCAAAATGCCTATATGCTCACCAAATTAAAAAAATCTCTTAGAGAAATATATGTAGCTATTCTCCACATGTTAACTAAGTGTACCAAAGAACCAATGTCTTTACATGGGTTCAGGTAGGTGAAATCTCTTGAAGCCAGAAATTAAAGTATAAAACCTGGTAAAGGTTGGGCCTTCGGGACTAGAGTGTAACAATCAGTTGTTTTATTATCTTTTAAAGTAACAAAAGAGTCTTTTACTTATTTGGTATTTAAGAAACACAAAGAACTAAATGTCTCTAATTTAGTATAAACCCTGGAGAGAAAACAGGGTGGGTCTGCATCCTGTAAGACAATACTTTTGTATTATTATTATTATTATTATGGCTTTCAATCGGAGATTTTAGTTTGGAATTGTTATAAAGGTGTTATTCACATATGTATCAGGAATAAAAAATATTTTTAATGTAGAACAGATGTAAATGTATGTGATAAATGAGTGCCCGAAATTAGAGTTAAAACCCATGGGGAATTAGTGACACCTTGTGATACTTTTGATCCAGGCCTTCCTTAGTAACCAGATGTAACTAGGGAAATGCCTATTTCCCAGGTATTTCACACTGGGTTTTTTCCCACGTAACAAGGGAGTATAACTAAGAGAGAGATAGGAAGTTTCTCTTCTTCCAGAGAGGCTTGGGAGCAGTTAGTCCAGGCGTAGGTCTCACTTATCAGAGCCTGGGGCCCTGTTGCAGTGGTTGCTGTCATCTGCCCTGTGGAAGATCAGGGAGAGGCTGGCTTTCTCTTGAGGGAAGTTTGGAGAGATTGTATTTTGCCAGTTTGTTGGGGGTTTTGATTGTACTTGTCTGTTCTGTTTCTGTTTTGTCCCTCTGTTGTCCCCATTTCCCCCTCCATTTTCCCTATTGTGTGTGCAGATAGTATATATAATTGTAGATATCTGAGATAGATAGATAGATAGATAGATAGATAGATAGATAGATAGATAGATAGATAGATAGATAGATAGATAGATATTCTGATTTAATTCAGTTTCTTTCAAGTTTTCGGTTTTCTTTTGGTTTTTCCCCCCCTTGCTTGGAGGAGCGTGCGGGAAGAGGGGGGCAGTTTGAGCTTGGCAGGGAGGCTAAGTCAAACCGAGACACACCTCCAAATTAATTGCAAGCAGGTGAAGAATTTTGAAGAAAAATTATAAAGAAATACCCTAACTTGAGTGTACATGTCAAGATATAAGAAGGAAAAGAATTTCTAGAGGAGTAAAAACACCAACCAGCCACCTCCTCTCCCCACCTCCAAACAAACAAACCAAACCAAAATCCAACATAAATCTTCAAATCTGCAGCAAAGTCATGTTATAGTCAAAGGGGAAATAATTATTTGATTTTACTGGCCTGTGGAACTTCATTTGTGGCAAATTACCATTACCATTGCTTGTTTTCAATGAAGCTATGCCCACTTCTACAAGATGGAGCTTGGTCTCACAGGCATATAAAAATAATTTCTGGGAAAACATGAGCTAAAAAATACATTTCAATAATAAAATTTCATTTAGGTAATGATGTCTTTATTTATGTTATGATTAGGTATGCCTCTCAGTTGCTGTTTTGTTTACCTCATGATAGATATGGTAAAATGAATCCACTTTTTGTAATAATAATTTTTTAAATATCAAGGTGACCTAAATCTCCTACAAATACACTCCTTTTCAAAATTTAGTAAATTTTCTGTTTGTTTTAACTCTTTCCACAGTTCATAAGTAGACAACTTTATTCTCTCTTACATGAAATAATAATAATAATAAAAAACCCACCCTGTCTTGATTTTGGTAATAATTTTGGTCTCAAACTCCAAGAGCACTTTATTTGGATTTTGTTTTCAGAAAAAAAAAAAAAAGGCTGTTTCTTAAGTAGGTATTTTCTTTTGAATAGTATAATTTTCAATCAAGCAGATCTGATGAACTTTATTCTACTGATACACACTGCAGTATTCAAAATAGTACTATCAAAGTGCTCATATTTATACCTCTGATCAATTTTTTTCCCAATCTTGCTTAAATTTTACCTCAAAATATCAGTATGTTTTCAAAATCTCTGATCAGAATGATTAGTCATTACTGTCACTTAAATCTTCGGTGTTGAATATCCTTCATCCTCTCATGCCAAATAAATTTTTATAAATTCAGTTTATGTATGTCCTCTGTGTGTTTACAGCAATGGAGAGGAATGATGATTTGTTCCTTTATAGTTGTATGCCTCATCTGACCTCAGCCCCTACACAGCTGAATATTAAGAAACAGTGGTTGGGCTTTGTAGCTTTAGAAATATACTTGACAGCAAAAAAAGCCCTATCTTGGGGCACGAGATTAATATGTTATACAGTCTGCTCTCAGCTCAGGTGCTGGCTAAAGGAAATTTCTGGCCACACTGGAAGTTTGGTCTGTGTCACTCAAACTATTCTTTGAGGAAACAGAGGAAAGATCATTATTATTTGGTGTCCAGGTTTCTTGATGCCTACATTTTGTGTGTGGGGAGAAGCTGAGCTCAAGTAATCTCTACTTTTCTAAGCTACAGTTATTGTCAGGATATGTATTGTATTTTTTGCAATTATGTTATACTTCAACAAATTTCTCATAGGATATATGTAGTCAAAATTAAATTAATGTAGTTTTGATACATAAAAAAATACATACTGTAATTATGATATTGTATACTCTTTGGCAAAAAAGTAGATCACATTTTCTACAATTGTAGATAAGGCATAATATGTTTGTGATAATGAGAAGCAATCTACATGTTCCAGTGAAGCAGATAACACTACAGTCATTTATGAGAGAAGCATTTTTTAAACTGTACTGTTGCAATGTCTCATAGATAATATAATGTTGGAATTGTTAATTTTCCCATCACCAAGTGGTAACAACTAGCCTTCCCCATTAAATTTCATAGGAAAAAAATGTGAAACAAATGCATGAGAGCCTATGTCTGAACATGCTGGAGTAAATTTTGATGCCCAGTTTCATAAGGAGTGCCTTGGCTCAAGGAGACAATGAAAAATATATAAACCAAATGAATGATCAGGAAACAGTGCAATAAAAAGGGTTGAGGTAAATCTAAACACTTCTTTCATAAACTCTGTAACTTTTCTTTAAAGTCAACCCTGACTAGTGATTCAATAACTTTTTCCTTGTCCAGTTAGTATTTTTAACAACACGGAAACATAAAGTGGGATATCTTGAAAGCCCAAAACAATGATTTCTCAGGTGTATGCTGCTTCTGTGCAAGTTTTAGTCACAAATTTCAATAAAGATGCTGAAGTCATTTGGGATCTTAATGAAGAGCAAACATTCCTTGCTTAACCTTGCCAGATGCAAGAATTTCTATTTTTCACAGTACTGGCAAGAACTCCTCAGCCAAATAAACCCCAAGGACTCAACTACCATGCTCAAAATAAATCATAATTACAAGTGTATTTTGTTTTTCAAAGTCTACACAAGGATTAGGAGAACACTTTTTTCCATTTTAATGTAGCTGTATTGGTATATTGCATTTAGGTTTTTGTCATTAACTTTGACATAGGCTGGCTAAGAAGACAAATGTTGATAATTTCAATGTTTCATTTGGTGATGTTTCTTCGAAAAACTATTTATACACGTGCTTCTGGACCAGATACCTTTACTTTTTGTTTCTCAAAATGTATTTTTTTGTCAAAGGAGGCAGAGGATAAAGAGAAGAAATAAGGGCTGTTTATGTTGTGAAATATGTGTACAATTTTAATTCACTATGCAAGTAGAAAATATGTTGTCTAAACTGACATACGTAAAATTCAGTGTTAAAGTGGATGTACTTCATCTAGTTCATTTATTGGTTCATAGTTCTCATGCAGGACACAAGCATTTCTTTATAAGTTCACAAGCCCACAGAGATTGGTAGAAAAATCTCATTGTCTCCTATGAATCTTGGATCAGGTCCTAAGTAGGTAGTTCTGCTGGCCCCCAAAAGATGGTTGGTTTCATGTGACTTGATGCAACATTCTCTGGCATTATGTGCACAAATATTTTTGAAAAATTCTTCTATTCTTGACTGAGTCCTGAATAATAATGGAAATACAAGGGTTCCTTCTCTGCCTGAGCATAAAAACATAGTGACCAATCTAAAAATAATTACCGATTTGATGGCATTTTGGACTTTTAAAAAATTTAATCTAATTACAAAATTTACTTTATGGGAAAAAATCAACATTTAGGAAGGACTTAACTAATGAGAAAAATAAGTGAATGTGATAATCTACACATTAGAAGCATCTTGAGAAAGTGCTTTGTGTGATATTTAGCTGAATAGGCTATGAAGAAAGCATAAAACAAAAACTATTATCTCAATACAGAAAATACAGATTTTATGGATTTGGTTAAGAGGAAATGAGTCTAGGTGATTTAAATAGCCATATCTACCTTTAAAATCTATGATTTATGAAAACCTTGCTTCTACCAAAACATATAGTATTCAAAATGAGATGTTCAGTGGGGCACTTAGGGAAAAATGTGGATGAGGTTTCTAATTTCAACTTAGTGGATGTCACTCTGATCACCCACAAGAATTGCATCTTTTTATTCCATTTTTCACTAACATAGGACTTGATCTTGTTTCTTATTGGTACCAGGGAGTAAAATGTTTGTGCATCTTGGAGCTCGTAGGAAAGGCATGTTTTCTTTCCTGAGTTGCAGCCAGATTTTGCCCTGTGAAGTTCATGAGATTTTCTGTTTATGAATGGCACGCTAGTGACACATTAAGGAGCAGCTGCTGAGGCAAGTGTAGATGTAATATATCCTCCTGACTGAGGCATGGCTGAGAAAACAGTTCAACCAGTAAATCCTACAGTATCCAAGCACAGAAGAGTGACTCTATCCAATTTCCCCTTTTACTGTTTTATCTTTTGAATTACGTGTAAGTGCAGAGTTTGTCACAGACTACCAGTGTGTTACAGAGAACTCAAGACCTGAGAACTCAGTGGAATATAAAACAATACAGGAACAATGAGTAGAGCTAAGGACAGCAATATCCCCAGGCAAAGAGTTTACTCTTGTTAATTGGCTATACTTTAAAATATTGCTGGAGAAAGTTGCACATAGTGAGATCAACATCTGCTAGTGATGTGGTGAAATCAGTAATCATCTGAAAAGACTAAATTTTTCATTCACTTAATGTAATGAGTGCCCACTCAACCATTTTATGAAAGAGCTGAAAGTTTCAGGGACTTTGTAAAAGACTGAAAATATCATCTTTACTTTAAAGGAGATATTTAAAAAAAAAAAAAAAGAAGGCTCAAAAGAGACAGCAGGTAAACATATTTTTGTTTAATGTTTTTCCCAAATATAATAACTGTACATCACCAAAACTGGCGTTACCAATGTCTTCTGGTAACATAACTGGAGGATAGTAATGCTAAGAATCCTCTATTTGACTTCTGGTTTTTTTGAAGACAGGGCCTCAACACTCAGAGGGTAGACGTGTGGGAGGGTGGGAGGACAGAAATGCTACTATTCTTCTTAGAGTCAATCTTATAAACTCAGGTCTGTTATGGTTTGCTCCACAGTACTAAAAGTAATGGGTGACATGAATTATCAAATACATTTAAAAGCTCAGTTCTTGCACTCATCTTCATGATCTAGATCCTGAAGTATTTCCATTGCATACCCAGGGATAAAGAACCAATGACTATGAACATACAGTGATCCTAAAGTGAAAGTGTCATCTACCAGATCTACCAATTGCTCGTGTTTTACCTTCAGGATGAAGGTAAGACTTTAAATAGCAGGGGCATTAGAAAATACTTCCTCCATGGACAGTAAAATGATTGGAATAAAGTAACTGCTGTGTATCAACATGATATAAATAAAAAGGAGATATAGTAGAAGGCTTTATTGGGGGGAGGTAAGAGCAACTGAACTCCTTGTGGCATTTACCATCCAATATAACCAATTTCTAAAGAGAAGAGAAGTGACAAAGTTGCACACACTTAAACAACTCCAATAAAGCCAGAAAATTCATATTCTCATGATCATATGCTCATAATGTTGCAGTGCTAACACAGCTGTAAATAAAAGTGCATATGGGCAAGCTTTCAAAGAATTACCCCTTATTTCAATAATTGAAAATGTTTTTTTCTTTCATAATTTTGCATTATTACATGCATTACTTTCTTTCAGAAGTCTTTCATCTTCAGCTATTCATGTGCTGCTGACTTCAACAATAAGAGACTTGATAATAATATCCTATGGTGACACAAACTTAATTCTCTTAATATCCCAGACAATGAGAAGTTGCTTGGAACACAACTCAGAGTGATTAATAGCACTCTATCTAGAGAGGTTTGAACTGTTCATAACACCAATGTAATGGAATACTTATAATGCCAGGTGTGATAGTAACTATCACAGAAGTAATTTCATGACTTTCTTAAAACCTTTGCTCATTTGAAAGTGAAAGATTGCATTATTAACATATACTTACTAGAAAAATATAATATTCATCTACAAACACATTCTTATAAGTAACTGAAATACGATGGAACTGTTGCTCTTTGAAAAGAAAATACATGGTCAGAATTTAAAACTTTTTTTTTTCCAAGCTGAATCCTGCTTATGACCAAGATTGTATGGACATAACTGCTTAATTTTCCAGAAAATATAGATAATAATGTTATATACTAGCAGTTTGAAATTATTAATTATTAATCAAATACATAGGAAGTCACTCAAAATGGACTGAAATGCAAGGTCAAGTCAAACATAGGTCTTTTAAACTTCAAAACTACATCTGAGTTATCCTTAATGAAAAATTGGAAAGAAAAATGTAATTGCAGAACTTCTCCTCTAAGTATTTTCTTTATAGAGATTCTATCAATTCCTGGAAAATCAGTTTAGTAGAAACTTTGGGATACGGTCCTCATACTTTGTACAAACCTTTAACAATAATTCAAAATTGTTCATAGTAAAAAGCTGTTGAACCTTTCTTAAAGTTTTTAACAAGCTGTCAACATCTGCAGAGTGGTATTTATGTTCCTTTTCACTCTGATCCATGTCAGTGATATTCCTTGCTTCACAGTGAAAGACAAATTTTAATACAGTCCACAGAAGCAAAAGAATAATAACGACCTCATATGAGAAAGGAATGATTCCTGAGGCGGAAAAAGGTACACAAAAACTTTTGGTAACATATTTTGCTACCTAAAGTTCTTATATGGGTGGTCCAGATACTTCTGTATAATGATAGATATGGCTATACTACAACATCACCACATTATTTACAATATGTACCTTGTAGACGGAGTATGAGAAGTTGATATACTTTTTAAATTGTGGAGTTCTTTTGATGACCATGACTGTAAATCAAGCACCAAGATTTTTTGCTCTGTTTCAGGCATGTGCATCTGTCAGAGTCCAACAATTTCACTTTTTTTTTTCCTCCTTAATTCCAGTTAGCTAGATGATTTAACTAAGAATTCATTCTACAATTTCAGATGTATTCTTAAGAAATTCAGAAGTTACTATATATTACTGAAGAGTGTATTCCTATTCTGTCTTTCATGGGGAGTTTTGCCACAGTTAAAATAGTCTTGTATGACTAATGACACGTGTCTGACTTTTCTCTTTTGGGATTTGCTTTGGTTTTGACATGTAAGAATCATTATGGCTGTAATGAAATTGGCATATAGGAAGTATTAGCAGAAAACCTATTTTAAAATTATAATTAAAGCTTTTATGCACAGTACTTAATTTTAATGCTGGACCTCCGTATGCTAAAAAACCGTTTCCTCTTCTCTGACAGCTTTCATTATGTGCACATCAAAAATATTGTACCTTTATATTTTCTTCCCTTTTTAGGAAGGCAATATAATATGAATACAATACACAGTGACTAGTTTCCTAGGGCTACCTCAGCCAAAGAGCAAATGTAATATAAATTAAGGCCATTTCACATCCTTTACAATCCCTTAAGAAACATACCTGACAAACGCACCCACCTTATATGTGTGACAGTCTTACCTTGGCACCCTCAAACATCCCCATAGCCAAGTCTAAATTTAATTTAATGTGGATTGTATTTTAATTTTTTTTATACAATCCACAAAAGTCATAAAGTCAGTTTTGTCATTCTTCTGTTCAAACCTGCTCTGGGTGCTATACCAGGGAATTAATTTTACAAAAAATCTCAAGGCATAATCTCCTCCTTCCTCATAAAAAGACATCACCTTCACACTCTGCTGCTATTAAGTCTTGTGAAATTTTGTGTCTCTTGACACTAGCAAACTGTACGTAATATGTGATTAGGATTTAATAGCAGGAGACAAGCTATGTTTCAGGATGATACGTCCCTATTTATTGTTTCTTGCCTTTCTCTTCATGATCACAGTGTTACAGTACATATCCACATGCCCTCTCATCTCCTACATCATGCATATGGTGTGCAGTATCAATCCTTTTTAATGCAGTGTACTGTAAATTATTCTTAACTGTGTTACAGATTGCAGATATGTTTCATTTATATTAAAATGGGTAGTGTGATGAGGGAAAATAGGAATATTGTTCAGAATTCACCAAAGTATTCCCTATGAATGTTACACATATTTATACACACACACAATATATATATCTATATAGATATAGATATAGATATAGATACATAGATATAGATATATAGATATACACACACCCCCATATATATGTATATATGAGTGTGTTTCAAAGCTCTTCTTTCTGGTTGTCAATGCAAATAATGCCAAGGTTAGAAGTGACTTTAAAATGCTATGGAACCGTTGTTTTTTTCTTGTTTATATGAAGCAGATTTGTGTAGCTTATGTTAAAAAGCAGATCATAGATCATATCAAGTGCAACTAGCACTAATTGGCAAACTTGGCAGGTTGATCAGAAAGGCTAAAAATGAAATGGGTGGTGGGACTGGCCTTCCTTTTTAAGTTAACAGTGAAACACTCTGATGAGCTAATGCAGAGAAATCTGTTGACCCTATCCCTCTTCTATTTAGGGTACTCTTTTTGGAGGCTGTCAATTCAGCCTTTTCAGTAGCACTAAAATTACTTATAAATAAGTGTAGAAGTACATAGCAAAAGAGTTGAATATTCCCAGAAGATCAGACTCTAAACATATATCTGAAATGTATACAATAGAATACTCTGCATGGTAATATACTGGAATTGCCATGTATCTTCACTGAACCTTTGTTGAGTAAATCATGTCCTGTGAGCTCTCTTTGGGAAGGTGGAAAAGGAGATGAGAGATCTTTTTATTCAAAATTTCTTGTCATTTTTGGAAAGGAACATTAGAGATTATAGAAAGAATTGGAAAATAGCAAGTCAGTGTCTTGGTATTTCTAAGTCTCCACAAGACTTTTTAAACCTCCTCAGGTAGAAAATATATTATATCAATACTCTATTACTTCACCTTACTAGGAAAAAGACAGCCTCTGCCTTAGAAAAGCCCTGTATCTACAGCAGCCCTTTCCTAGCTATGGCATAGACATGTCTCAGTGGAAAACTTTCAAGGCCGTGTGCATTATATCTAAGTAACTATGTTTGTATCTTGTATCTTAGCACCCAGGTTTGGGGCTGATATTTTTATTTGGCATTTGGTTTGCAGATTCAGTTGTCCTTGAGCACTTCCAGATCAGTCTCTCTAGCCTGTTATCTTATATTTATTCAATGGCTTTGTAACACTTCTGCTGAAACGATGTAAATACATTTGTATTCCTCAATATTGTAATACTTTGTCTGTTCTTCTTTACTCTCCATAGGCATTGTTAGCCATACAATTGCTGTGCTTTCCTGTTTGGGAAATCAGCCTGGGAATGCAAACAGTTCAGATGAGTGACAGGCCTTTATCACCTTCTCCACCCCCTACCATTTTTTTTGCCTGCTTAAGGGACTCCGGAAGTTCTGCTTCAATGGATTGCAAATATCTTTGCGGCACTTGTTCAGTGTCCCTGCGTACAGAAAAAAACATAAGTGAAATTTGAAGATGTGGCTCTAATGCTTTTACTGTCGGAACACATTAATGATGTATTTTTTCTTTCACTAGTGGATGAAAAGATAAAAAAAAAAAAAGAAATTATAAATTTTTTGCTTTGTGAAAGGCAGACTGTAAATCAAAGAATACATTGAGTTCAAATTGTGGACCTGGAGGCCAAGTCCTTTCTGGCCCTCAAACACAATCAGCAGAAATTCTTGTTCATCATAACAGTGAAATACGCATCCAAAAACCATAGGTAGTTCATCAGGAAATGTGCTGTTCATAGCCTTTTGACCAGCCATGATAGGCACTTCTTTTTAAGTTTATTGATTATACATTCAATTTTATCCAGTAAAATTTTTTGTTTTAATTTTTTTTCCTAGAAATACAAGTGACCAATTTTAGTTGATGATTTGTTAATTTATTTATTCATATTTATACACAAACTCTAAGCATTTTTAAGGCCTTTGCTTGGGCCTGTGGTTTATGCTACTTATTCTTTTTCATTTACATATTCTTTTTCATTTACTGCTAATGACTTGTAGAGCAGAACAACAAACTGCCTTAACTCCCTATAAATTGCAGTTCTATTAGATTGCAACAGGTAGGGATTTGGTCCAAGTTTAATGTCAAACAGTATAATATGAATGCTTTCTTCAATTTAAGGTGTTATATATTTTTAGAAGAATAGGATTTTTCTGCATGGACATTCCTATTCCTGTGTTGCATTTCATGTATAATTCTTTGAGCTTCACTGAATATTACAGTCTGAGTAAACTTTGGATCATTGATTTCAGAGCTACAAGGAAATTTTGTTTAGTAGATTTGCTATTTTAACCATTATAAATCAGTTTGTCCACATACGCTATACTATCATACCATCATATCTGAAATACCATAGAATCATAGAATATCCCAAGTTGGAAAGGACCCACAAGGATTATCAAAGTTCAACTCCTGGCCCAGCACAGGACAGCCCCAAGAGACACATCATATGTCTGAGAATGCTGTTCAAACACTTCTTGGACTCAGACAGGCTTGGCAATGTGACACCTTCCCTGAGGAGCCTGCTCCAGCGCCCAACCACCCTCTAGGTGAAGAACTTTTTCTTAATATAAAACCTAAATCTCCCCTGACATAGCTTAATGGTGTTCCCTTGGGTCCTGATGCATCCTAGGACATGGTTGGCCCTCCTGGCGGCCAGGGCATGCTGCTCACTCATATTCAACTTGCTGTCAACCAAGGCCCCCTTGTTTAGCTAGAATGCCCCCTATAGGCTTTCAGCCATTTTTTCATGTCATTTTCTTACAGGTTTACTCAGAGTGATACAAAAAGTTTACACACACACACACATACCCCCCAAAAAATTCTCCTCCCTCATGTCTTTGTTCAGTGAAGTTACTGCTCTATTTTTGTGTGGATAATCTGAAAAAAAACCCCAAAGTTTATTGCTTTCCAGTAGAAGGGAAACCTGCCCCAAATCCTCCCGCCAAAAAAAGAAAATGCTGCTGAATGATTTTCTGTCTGTGCTTTAGTGGAAACAATTAAGTCCCAAATATCTGAAGTTATGTTTTAATGAGCATGAGTAAAGATCAGATTGGCATTTGGGAAAAAGGTCATAACCTTACTATTC
>JAOXXN010000471.1:36381544-36403934 GCA_026770055.1 Myrmophylax atrothorax
TTTAAGCTCTTTTTTCTACAGTGAGTGAACAGTATGTTTGGAAAAACCCAAGTGTTTAAATCTTGTGGATGTTTAGGAAAAGGTTATGTATTCTTGATGTAATTTTTCAAGAGGCATTTTGGACTATATGAATGTACTTACTAATTGCTGTGAAGATTTACTTCCTCAGATATTTAGCCCATGTACTTTGATTTTCTACTTCTGCCTTATTAAAAATTTAGTTTCTGTTTTGTTTCTAAGCATTTATAAACAAAATCAATTACAACACATCATTTGCTGCCACATATTTTCATGACTGTTTATAGCACTTTGAGCAAGAATATTTGGTGAGAAACAGACATATGCCTTCATTTTCACACATACTTTGCACGCATTGCAAATATTACCCAGTATGGATATGCATTAGCTCACTTCAAGGGTCTTGGTACAATTGTGCCGCTTATTTTCCTGTCGAGTGCCTCCTTATTTAGTTCTTTTGTTCATTAATTTTGCATAGCAGAATACAGTAGCAGGATTTATGGCCATTGAGATTGGCTGTCCTGATTCCAACTTAGTTTGCTAGAAACCAGAATGCACAAATTACACACAGGCAAATTATGGTTAGCGTTTGGTCCCCTAAGTTTATACATAAAGGTTTGTTCTTTTTGTAGCTCTAGACACATTGAAAAACAGTGTGGTCTCCTATGAATTATGGGCTGTTTGCATTCTATAGAAATATCCTATTTATTCCCTCTTTAGTTTTAGTGGCAGAAGTTTTTGTCTGGACTTACCTATTAGTAATAACTTAATCACATTGGATCCACACATTTTTGTAAGTTTTTTAAAAGCATAGTGCAATATCATCCTCTAGTTGTGTAAATGTATTTTTTCACAGTACAACAAAAGTATACACAGCCCTCACTTACCGTACAATATGATAACTGACAGAAAATTGGTTTGTTTGCCCAGAAGTTAAAATCATTTTCACATATGACTGCAACTCAGCAGAAACGATCAATGAAACATTAATAGAAAAAAAAATTCCCAAAATGGTTTTCCCATAAAATGGTGAAAGTTTATGTTTACATATGTATAAAAAGTCTTCTATATATAAACTACATTTTCTGAACTGCAAGAAGTTACAAACACAATCCACAGAGCAAACCAGGACATATTCCCAGATATAAATACTACTTTTCCCTCTTCTCAAAATCCTTTGACACAAGACTTTACAGGGAGCATGTTGGTCACACTTTAAAGTTTTATCTGTCCATAGGAAGAACATAATATTGGAATTATTGTCTCATCTGTGAAGATGGCATTTGGGATTTTTATTCGCCTCAAGGCATCTGTTGGCCTTTTACAACATTTTCTTTTTATTGATATCCCTAATTGAATGTAAGTGGATATTCAAAAGCAAGTTTTATTACATCAACATTGCCTTCTTTATTTAGAGTAGTTAATTTATATATTTAATCTGTCACCCTTTTGTCTTTTTGGCTGATCTGCAGAGTCTCATATTTTGACTTCCTGTATCTCTTACTGGCCATAAAAACCTCCTTTGCACATTCTGATGATCATGATACTAAACATTTTGATAGGTAATTAGTGATCAAAGCTGAGAGTAGTATGTAAGTGTTCTTGGCTCATTTAAATATTTTTGAACCTGGAATGAAAGGAAGGAAGGAAGGAAGAATACACATTACATTGTAAGATGGAGAGAAAAAAAAGTTCCTTTAACTATATAAAATTATACACTTGTGTGCATATATACATATACAAATATATACACAGTCACTAGTGGACCTCCATTCTCTTCAGTCAAAGGCTAGTTGGTGCTGTTTGTGTTCATTTGAGCACTCTGTCTATCTAGAATCTGTGTGTCTGGGTGTATACTTATATGGTGTATATAGATGTTCTGTGCTTATGTGCCTGCTCAGAACACATCCTCAGTGCTGATTGGACCTGGGGACATGGAGGTCCAGCAGCTTCTCCTCTCTTGAGCTGCTGGTTCCAGTGTGATATATTTCCCCTCAGTGAAGATGATGATAATGATGGTGATGATAATAATAATGATAATAATAATTGGATAGCAGTAACAACTTTTGCAGAAAGTATGTTTCTACCCTTGTGCTTAGTTCAGGAATTGGCATTCCAGCAGTCACTCTGATGCATGTTTCTCACAAACCAGTCAAAAATCCTCAGAGTGCAGAAAGTGTGATAGAAGTCCAGCCATTCTTTCATTGCTATGACCACCACTGAAAGCTCACTTAATCAAAGAAGATACCCCAGGAACATTAGTGAGGCAACTAGATAACCACTTTTGTAGCAACACCCTAACTGCAATAACCTAAGGGATATAAGTGAAGTAAATATTTCAAGAAGTAACAGATGTATGATATATAGCTGGAATACGTAAACAAGCCTTTGGACATGTTTTTGCTGTCTTGTGAAGCTGCAGCTTAGAAAAAATAATTCAGGTTTATGCTTCTTAGTCAAACAGTTGGAATAATGAGATAGGGTACCTTTGGGCAGCATCTATAGCGTCAGAGAGCTGAGATCTCTTGCAGATCTCCCACTTTCTCCTACCTGCCTAGCTCTACAGTAGCAGAAGGCTGTGCAAAAGGAATTGAAGCTGTGTGAAGGACCTGAGACAGCTTTCTTGTGGCATCTCTGAGGGCCCAGAATTCAGAAGTCTTGTCACCACGTGGCTCTGCTCAGTGTTTACATATCCAGCTGTCTACTGTTGGATTACTGTTTTTTTAGCACAAGGCCAAAAAGTGGAACCTCCTTCCAAAAAGTGCTGAAGGAATCATTTCATGTTGTACATGTGAATGTGAATGTTATAGACGTAGGACTAAATGACCACATACCTGTTGGGAGAGGGGATGCTTATAGGGGAAACTCTCTCCAACTTTGCGGGTGCTCCCAGCTACGAACCCGCATTTGAGCGCCGAAGTCAAAATCAATTCTCATAGCGATAAACGTTTTACTTCACTTTATTCGGAAACGAACAGGACTTATATGCTTTCTCAAAAACAATAACAATTTGTAATTGGCTGCTGTAACTATAGTCACATGTACAGGCGGCAATGCTGATTGGACAGAGGGGACCCCACAAGGGCAGCAACAGGGAACTGGGACCATAGGAACCCAGTCTGCCCCAGCCCTGTGTTTTTTTAACTGTCACACCCCTTTTAAAGACACTGTGTCTTGGCCAGACTGTCAGCAATCAGAGAGGCATTGTGCAGAGATGCTTCTATTAATATCCCATAACCAGAATTCTCAAGGCATTCGGCAACACATACCTCACTGGAGACATTTATTTTTATATTAAAAATATATATTCATCTCAATCCTAGCTGAATTTTAACAAGGGTACTGTAACTTGTCTTTAAATTTCTCAGTATTTTTATGATATTTGAATTTTCTTAAAGGAATGCTTTCAGCTGCTTCTTCCAATATTGAATATTGTACTAATTAACAATTTTGACACAAAAATTCTAGAAGGTTTACACTCCTCACTTTTACAACACCATTTAATTTACTTCTTGTCATTGATACACTGCTCTGGGCAAATCCAAACAGTTTTTAAGAGAACTGTTAAGTTAAAAACTGTTGGTCATAAAATATTGTGATGGAGGCTGATTGATGTATAAATCCAGTGCCAAGTTACCTGTAAAGTTGAGATTTATAGTATGTTGAAAACCGTTTTGTTTTGGTCTACCAAATGCTGTAGTGTTTACAGAAGGGTTAGTCTGAGATACCAAGAATCCCTTACTTTTCTTTTTGAAGGTCATGAATTATGCTTATCTGTCTGTTTGCCTGCTAAACTACCAAAACTTTTTATTGTACAATTAAAATTGGGAGGCTTTTTGTCCTCCTGCCTATTTTCTCTGATTAGCCTGAGGGTTTTGCTGAGAATTAATTCAATTAGTAGTATTTTAAATCATTCTGATGCATATTTTAGCTGAGTTTTATTTTTTTAAAAGTGTACTGATTGCTGCATTTTTATGGATATGGAATTAAAAAATATATAGTTTGACTGTTTTTTTATTTTTTTCACACTTAGATTATATTACATAATAAACAAAAGAGCACAGCTTTATATGCAGAGTTTCCTGTAAACTTTGAGTGTACTGTTAAATGACATTGGTGAATTAATTAATTGAGAGGGTAGCAGTATGATAAATGGTATATGAGTAGGAATTCCAAGAGGATTTGATCTACGGAAAACTCTCTCCATCCTGTCTAATCAGAATAGGAAGCTATTGGTCAGTTTTCAATGTGCTAGGAGACATACAGTATTGGGCAATGATAAAAGAGCCTTCAGGCTCATGAAATCACAGAAATTTTCGATCATATAGTTATATAGTTATTATCTCATCATCCAGTCACCTGAATTTTCCATTAGCAAGTCACTTTTATCCCAAGGCAGAATTTAAAATGGTCAATGAAGTATGGTAAACCTGAAACTTTATAATCCATCTGTGGATTGATGGTGTGAATGTTGTTCCCTGATCTTGCCTTTGTGTGTCTTTCCAGAACCATCTGGGTAATCCGATCTTTATGTAGGTGTACTGGGTTTGCACAGGTGGGTTATGGTAGTGGGTGGGGCTACAGGGCACTTCTGTGAGAAGCTGCCAGAAGCTTCCCCCATGTCTGCTAGAGCCAAGGCCAGCTGGCTCTAGGACCCACTGCTGGCCAAGGCTGAGCCAATCAGGAATGACAGTAATGCCTCTGTGATAACATATTTACGAAGAAAAAAAAAAATTTCTGGGGCAGATGAAATTGCAGCCAGAGAAGAGTGGAGTGAGAACATGTGAACAATTACACAGGCACCAAGGTCAGTGGGGAAGGACACACTCCAGGCACCAGATCGGAGGTTTCTCTGTGGGCATCCCACAGTGCAGTGGGACCTGCTGACCCATGGAAAGACAAGCCCATGCCAGAGAAGGTTTCCTGGTAGGACTTGTGGCCTTGTGGGGGACCCATACTGAAGCAAGCTGTGCCTGAAGGATTGCACCCCATGAAAAAGTGCCCCTTGTGGTAGCAGTCTGTGAAGAACTGTTGCCTGTGGAATGGACTCACACTGGAGAAGTTCATGAAAGACTGTTTCCTGTGAGAGGGACCCCACAGGAAGCAGGAGAAGGACTCCTCTCCCTGGCAGCAGCAGAAACAACAGCTGACTCCAACTCCCACTCCCTATCTCCCTGCACCACTGGCTGGGAGGAAGTAGAACTTGGAAGGAGAGAGGCGTGGGGAGAAGGTATTTTTAAGATTTATTTTACTTCTCATTCTCCTGCTCTGATTCTTTTAGTAATAAATGTAATTAATATTCCCCACTTTGAGTCTGTTTTGCCCATGATGGTGATTGGTAAGTGATCTCTCCTGGTCCTTAGCTCATGAATCCTTCATTATATTTTCTCTCCTCTGTCCAGTTGCAGAGGAGAGAAAGAAAGAGGCTTTAGTAGGTATCTGTCATCCAGCCAGGGTCAACCCACTACAGTAGGGAAGTATGGAATTCACTAAAATGACTAAGACAAATAGACATTATCACTTCTCCAGATAGATACATGTTTCTAAGGCAACTTCAGACTAGAACAGTCTATCGAATTTTGCTACATAAAAAATAAATAAAACAGTTGATTGCAATACTGCTATCAAAATTCTACTGATAAAAATGCACATATATATGAATGATGTTAAAATAACACTTTTCTTCTATGTTCTTGCAGGATATCTTAATGATTCTAGCTAAATGAAACTGGCAGCAATCAAGATATTCCCTGTATACTTAAGCAGATTGTAAGCATTTGCAAGGTGTTGCTTTTCAATATATCCTAGGAACACAGTTAATATTCTCATGGAATTTTGATGAAGGTTACATTATTCTTCCTCCAAATTCTTCACATATCTATTTTGTGGAGATGCTAAGAGACTCAAGTTTAGCATCTTACCTTTTCTGCTTTGATTGAAATTTCCTACTGAATTTGATCTTTTACATAGAATCATGGTGATCATTAATAACTTCACATTTTTTCAAAATTGTCACCACACAGAGAGGTTAATTGCCCTTGGTGAAAATGAAAAGGTATAAAAAGAACAGGGTTGCCAGCAAATATACAAAGAACTACCACCTGCCAATGAGTCTACAAAAGACTGACAAACTTGCTCTGTTAAAATTTCACAACTCAACAATATATGCTCTATAAAATTTTAATATTAATACATCTACTTTAGATAGTTACTTAACTGTAATCCAATGAAGAATCTTTAGTACATGCATATCAGATCCTCAGCAGAATACAGAAGGTCAAAAATTAATGGCATTAACTGGAGTGAAAGACAGGTAAGAAGGACAGGTGAAAGCAAGTTTTATTTTCATCTCACCTGGCTTTGTCTTTGAACAGTATTGGGTGAGGTTAAATGTCAATTGAAAAACACTCCGGGCAGATCTTTCTCAATGATTCATACATTTTTTATGCTTCAGAATTGAAATAAAGTCATGAATGTAGACCACAGTATCATTTGTTCCTATTAAAAACATCTGAAGTTTTGTGGGGTTTTTGTTGTTGGTGGTGACAGTTTGGTTTGCTGTTGTTTTTTTTAATTAGAAAATGGTTTATAAGTTGAGCATAGGAAAATGGTGTTCACTTATGAAGGCTGAAAGTTTTGAAGCTGGGTGGTCCTTATTACTGATTACAGCTCTACCATGCCAGGTTCTCCTCTTGTCCTTCCCATTCAAAATATGTGTGTCTTTTCCTCATACATTGGCATAATGCTAATAGCACAGAAAGACACAACTGGAAGGTACCACTTTCACCAATGAATTTAGTTGTTGTCACCAACAGAAACTGTATCTTCAATTCACGTTAATAGCTAAGAAAGATTTGTCAGTATGGCTTTTTAACCAACTTACCCAGTGTGTTTGCTGCTTCAGAATATACCTGCGGAGATGTTTAGCAAATTCTCCTTAATACACTGTGGAAATTGATTCAGAATCCATCATTCATAGTCACTTGCTGACATACCACTACATTTAAATAATTGTGTTTCTTTTCTCTGTTTTGTTTCTAGTCTTTTCCCCTTCCTGCCTTTCCTTCTGTCTTCATCTCAACTTCTTTGTAATAGGCTTAAGAGTTACTTTTCTTTTTTACTCATAAAATATTTGTTCACCTTTTTTTTTTTTTTGGCTGCTAGCTCAACTCCCTATTCTTGCCAGTTTCAGCAATAATCTATAGGTCTTTTTTCTCTTTTTTTCTTTTAAAATATTGTTAATTATCTTGTTCTTCATTCTCCATCCCTGTTCATCATCCATTTCTTCTACTTTCTTTTCTATATTTACAGATCTCTTAACTTGGTCATCAGTGTTCCTCTTATTTCCTGTGTCAGCATCTTCAGTAGGAATAACAAATAAGATCATGCCAGCCCATCCTTCAAAAAATCTGCTATTAATCTTTCACCAGCTCTACACTTTTCCTAACTTGATTACCATTACCAGTTTCTCCTTACTGGATGCAGTGGTTAGGAGAGGCACTCCCTAATTTAGTGCCCCCTACCCCAGCTCTCTGCCCTTTCATCTCCAGGGGAAAAAAATAAATACAAAGATTACAGGTTCCGATAGAAACAGTTTAGTAGAAACAGCAATGAGATTAAAAAAAAATAGTAACAGCAACAATGTTAATAACAAAAGTGTACAAAAGAAGGTGATTTACATGCAAAGACGCTCTCCAAGTCTGAACCATCTGTACACGACTGCAGTCAGCACCACCTTACCACTCCCTCTACCACAACTTTTTCCAGACTGGAAAGGGATGCCCATCTCCTCTGGAAAGAGAGATTAAGAGTGTCCCTTCACCCATCCAACCAGACCTGCCCCATCCTCCTCCCCACCCCTGGCAATGAGGTAAGATCGTGTGGAATAACCTCTTAGATGTCCACAAGCAGGCCCCTTGAGCTATTGCAAAGATTAACTCTGTCTTCGCCAAAACCAGGACACTGGAGTCATTACACAACTTGTTGAATTCCTTTGTTAATTATTACTTTCTTGAATTGCAGCTATAACAATCATATTATACATACATATGTAAAGTCTAGGCAGCCAAAGGCTTTCAGTCATTTAACTTTATAAATTTATTAAATCCCCCCCGCATTTAAAAATATAATTCAAATTTTTTTAATGCATCTATTTTTACATATTGCTTTCAAAGAGCACATGACAAATTCCGTCCCTGACACTAGAACTTTAGGGTTTATATTATTTTCAATGGTGGGAGCTAGAGATTTGGGCTGAAGTTTTGACTTGATTGTAATTAATATCAGCATTTCCAGTAATGTCAGTAGGAACAGACTTTTACCCTTATTCTTATCTATTTCAGAAGGATACTGAATTTTTCATATTTTATTAGGAAGAAGGAATCATCATGGATCTGCATTTTTTGTCAAAGTTTTAAGTTTATTGATTTGAACTACATAAGGACAGAAGACATCAGCTACTCTATTTTATTGTATACCACAGACCATTACATTTCAGACAATCTTCACAAAACTTCATAATCCGCATTTGAATATGGATCATTGGCTAATACTTGTCTTTCAGAAAATATAATCTTCACTATAAGATAGCAGAAGACATCACTTTCTTTTCTCCTTGTTACCAAGGTTAATAAACTTACTAGTAAAATATATTGTGCTTTACTTCAAATTTTAATTTTTTTGATTTCAGCATTGATTCTTTTTATACTTTTCTGCTCTAGATAAAGGAACCCTATAATAGCTATATTTTTCCTCAGGAAAATTGGGAAATCACTCCTTTTCTTTAGGTATTCTGTGTCTTCATGCTGCAGTCATGCTGAATGCATGTCTGCCAGAATCAGATCAAAATACTGTTGTACTAAAATGCCGTTCTTTTATTCCAACAGATGTTTGATTTGCAGGGAATTTCTGAAAGGACTGTAACTGTTTTTTGTGATTTTTAAATTGTATGTTAACTTGTAATAGGACCATGATGAGAAAGCCATACTCCAGTCTTGTCCCCTCTTCCCCCAACTATTTGACACATTAATTCCTCATTCTGCCATCCCAATGAGATGCTTTAGCTGTTCTTACAGAATTCTATATATTTCCCTTACAAAAAGAGCAGAAGAATGATTCTGTGGTAAAAATATAACTTGATTTTGAAAGTGAATATGGTATATTATCAAAGTCTCTTGAGCCAGTAATGTTAGTGCCTTGAAATAACCTATATAAATAATGAATCAAAGAAGGGATGTACAAGCTCTTACAGCAGGTACTTACATAGGAATAAACTGCTGAGGAATTTTAACTGAGTGTCTGATTTTGTCAGTTTTAGAGGCAGTAAACTAAGCTCTCCAGCGAAACATCTTGAACACTTTACTGTGGACAGGCACACCAGTCTGGAGCAAAAATGTATCTATACTTATTAACCACTATTCAGGCATAACATTTGGTACAATTTTCCTCATTATGTTCCACTTTACATTATTTTTAGGTTTTTTGTCTTTGCAAAGATCAGAAGTTGAAAAGTCAAAATAAACAAGTAAAACTTCTAAGCAACTTGTAAGACTTTCTTCCACGGTAAGAAGAAAAAAGAAGAGATTTTTCAGTAACAGTTTCTACTTGCTATTTTTTCCATTCAGTTATCACTTTTTCTGCATCCATATTGCCATAGTAGTTATTTTTCTGCTCAGTTACAAGTTTATCTGCATCTGTATTGCCATATTAGTTCAGGCACATGTTGGGACCCCAGGCTTCTCTAAGGTGTCAGACCTGAGGTCCATACCCCATGCATATTTTCCTCTAGTCTGGCTTCTCAGCCAGGGCACCCTCTGTGCTGGGGCAGAAAAAGCTAGTAATGTTCACAGAGGAATTCATGTTCACACTGAACAGCTACAGGTAGTTTGGCTAAGCTAAGCTGCCTAGCTCTTGGGACCAAGTTGGGGACACGCTCTCGAGATAACTCACACACACAGAATTCTGGAGAAATATTGAAAGCAATTTATTTCCAGCTGGGATCTGCTTTATAAAGGGTCCCGATAGGGGCAGGGTTTGGAGGGGACTGGACAGCACATTTGAGGGCAGGATTAGGCCTAGGTACTGGGAGGAGACAAACCACGGGGCTACAAGCAGGAGGCAGGTGGGACTCAGGGAAAAACCTCAGGGAAAAAACACACAGAGAAGGGGAAAGAACATGGAGGATGTGCTGAGTCCGACACCTAGCTTTGACAAATTGCAGTTGAATGCAAGAATCTGTGTTCATAAGGGCAGTAAAGATGTAATTAAGTAACAAACCAAGCAACATAACTGCTGAACTTCTAGGACTCATAGATGCTATCACATTTATTGCAACTCTCTTGATGTAGGTGTATTGAAAGTCAAGTATATTTCATTGGGAAGCAATTGAAGAGTTTATCTTAAATAGAGGCCAATTAATTCTGAAAGGCAATTTCTTACTGAAACCTTTGCACACCAGAACCTTGGATATTGTGGGTGCTCCAGGTATTGCAACTCTGGAAACACTGGTAGAAATAATTACCAGTTATTAATTATTCTTTTATAGCAACTTCACTTGAAAATTGAATTTATTTAGTCACTATTGATCCAATTGAAATATCTTGGAGGAAGAAGAAATTATAAAGGCAGAGGTAAATTCTCTTTTTGATAGCTGCTATATAATTACATTGATTCAAAATAAGTAAAACAGGGTTATCAATGCATTGTGGAACTGTTTAACAATTATTGTTCTGTATAGTCAATTTTTAAGAGTCAAAATTTTACATTGTGCCACCCTGCTGACAAGGATGTACACAGGTTTTCCTCTATCTGTCAATGTGTTTTCCAGTCAGTTTACCCACACTCAATTCAAGTATCATTACTTCCATTCCAAGCATTGTGGAAATAATTTTTAAATTACAGGGTATGAAGACAGACATTTCTTGTATGTGTTAACTTTCTGAAGATGTATTCTGACATTTTGTCACCCACTGCAGCATAAAACTTGTTTCATTGAAAATTCCAAATATTTTTCAGGGTAAAGCATATGAGATAATTTTCTTTTTTAATTTTTCATTTTATTCTCTCCTCTTGATTCCATTATGTGAGTGTAGTAACTGATTCAATTGCTCACGTTAAGAATTCTTGCTGAAAAAAATGTTTACTGCCTGAAGAGCTAGTACAGCAAACAGTTAGGCAGAGAGTCAGCTTGATGTGACAGTCCAGGTCTGCAGCAGCCTTAAACAAACATTCTTTGGATTCCATGAGGAAAACGGTGCCACAAAGTAATTGGGAAGAGACCTACCTTACAAATCCAGCACCACATTCTAAAGTTTAGAGGTACTGTAGTAGCCCCTTTGCTCTTGCTGGTACTTCTGGTACTGGAGCAACAGTACTCCTGATTTTAGATCTCTTCTCAATTCCTTTCATTATACTGCTTTCTGTCGGTGTCACTGCTCTGTCTGCTGCCCTACTAACTGCACAGCTGGAGCTTTGATTGGAATAGAGATTTTTATTTGAATTCTTTGCATGAGATCGCTTTCATGTCTTTAGTTTTAACACCTAAAATAAAAACAAACATTACAGCTTAATTTGCTGGGAAAATATATGCTGCAGGAGAGATGAATAAATTAAAATATTCAGAACTACTATTTCCCATTTTGATATAAAATGACAGAAATGCTTAATATACCCATCATGAACACAGAATATGGCTCATTGACCTCAAAATAATTTTCAAAACTAAGAACAATTGGCAGTAGGATACACCATATCTGAAAACTGGTGAATGAATATGTACTGCCCAGAAAAGTAAACTGAGAATGATTGTGGAAGCTGTTTTGACAGCCAGGGCTAAATTAAGATGCATTCAAATTTGACAAAATGAATGGAGAGTACAGAGATACAGAAGAACTTCATAATTTCCATTCACTAATGATTTGTTACTAACAGAATACTTTCTGACGAGCCTCATTAATCCTAATGTAGGGTCCCACAAAAAGAACAATGGTTGATATGTTTAAAGCTGCAATACAGCTACCTTTGCACATTCTAAACCTATCCATTTCTCTTTTCATCCCATAGTCAGACAAAGTCAGGCACTGGATGTGCTCAGAACAACATTTTATTTTGATATTGGACTTCAGCATGCACACTGCTCTCCACAGATCTCTTTATTCAAAAATGTTTGTTGTTCAGAGTTGTTTGCTCTTCTAATACTGCCTCTCCCCTTTAGACCTCTTTATTGCTTTAAATTATTTTTTTTCCAGTTGTTATTTCCTGAGAGATATTTCAGCTTTTCTATCATTCATTTTTAGTGGTAAATTTTAGCTATTAAAAGTAACATAAGTTTAGATCTTAAGAAAATGTTAAAAATGCTAGGATTATATCTCAGTAATCACTGACTACAGGACGACAAAATAAAATTTAAAGAACAGTGAATACTATTCCTCATTACAGAGTATAGAAATCACGAAAAGTGGTCACACTGCAATGATACTGGTGATGTCATAAGTTGTGTGTGTTTTTAACCAGATCAGTTGAAAGTGCATCAGCCTTATAACCCTAACAAATATGTTCTAAATCATAGAATTCAGTTAGATAAACTTCTTTATATTTTTAAATCAGAAATAAAATGCTATTTAAAATAGCTATATTATTTTCTTACCATCTGGAATTTTAGAAAGCTTGTGCTAAACCAGTGCTATGAGAGTTGCCTATAGCAAATACAATTCATATCTGTGTGATCACACCTAGACTGTAAAGAATGCTCCTAATGCTGAGTTTTGTGACTAGATGCTTGCAAGGAACTTGCAGATCAAAAGAAGTCAGAGTAGGGATTTATTTATCTCTGATTTTAGTCCATCATACCAAATTTACTTGTCTGAAAATCACAGCTATCTTTCTATTATGAGTTTGTTTCATTTTAAACAAGTTCGTTTAAATCTAGGGGTTTTTTGATAGATATGCCACATGATTTATGTCTTCATTTGGAAATTCTTTATGAATTAGAAGAATGTAAAACCAAATATGCTTTTTTTTATATATCTTGTCACACAATATGACTTTTTCTGTGAGATTTCTATAAACTAGCTCTTACACAGTGCACGATACAGTTAGGATAATCCAGGGTTTTAAATTTTTCTTAATTTTCAACTCTCTGATAATTTTATAAGATATTTTAAATGCATTTTTCTCTTCTAAGATGCAGCAATAAAAGAATAAAATATGACCCTACTACACTTCTCCCGAGTGCAACTCAGTGAAAAATGTGACTATAAGGAGAGAACATAGGGCAATGGTCTTCCTCAGAATTTTGTTCTCTCTTATTTATTTTCCATTGAAAGGTTTCTAAAAGAAAACTTATACCTGAGCAGCTAGGATTTTCTAGGATCTGCACATCTGTAAAGGAGGACAAGTTGAATTTGTGTGTGCTTTTGCCACAACTTTAAACTTTTTGTGTTCAACCAAATTCTTAATGCAGACTCAGCAAAGCCCTGACAAATATAGAATAATTTCCGAAACCTTGAAAAATATTCTGGACTAATATATAAGCTGTTTGAAACAGCCATGCCTCCAGTCAGGACCTGGAGATCTTATTTTCTAGAGCAGAAATCTTGTTTGCGCTCTAATGAAGTGATCTGACATTCCATGAACAGAAGATATTTTAATCTAGACACATAGATATTTCAATTAAGTTAGCACTGAAGAAATAAAAGATAACATAAAAGCCAGTAACACATTTAAATTATTTATTGTGGCATTTAGAAGTAGTACTAAATACTGTATATTACTGTTACTAAACTCATAAAATGTAGAACTAATAAAATAAAGATACCAAAGAATGAAAAATTATGAAAAAAAATACAAAATAAACCATCATATAGAATAAATAACTACTTTCATTGATTTTTGATGAGAAATTTAATTTAGAAAATACTAACAACATAAGTTTCATCTCAGATGGCATAATCTCACTAACTGTATGATTCAAACAACATTTTCCAATGAAAAGTATTCTGACAAATAGTTTTCAGCAACTCTAATCATTTTTCATCACCCATTTCTCCTACAATCTGTTATATTCACTTACAGCTTTGTTATTGAAATTGGAATGTAAACTTTTCATTGAAGGGGCTGTGCCTACCAGTCTGTACAAAGAAATTCTGGGCTTCCCTCCTAACTGGAATCCCTGGCAAGGCTGTGTCATACTAATATTGATAATGTTAACTTTACACAACTCACATGAAATTCATGGCTTTTTATAACTGGAGTCTATAAAATTGTGATTGAAATTATTGTAACAAAGGCTGAAATCAAAAACGTTATTCACTGGAAAAATAACACTTTTTCCAAGAGCCAAAGTCTCTCATTCTCCCTGGAATTTTCCATCTCTCTGAGAATTAGCATGATAAAAGCAAAGGATGAATGGACATGGGACTGAAATGTTTGGGAGAGAAGCCTGTGACAGTTCCTTTGAAGCTTTAAGAGTTTATAATGTAAATAAGTGTTTAGGGGATTATTAACATTCACGTATTTTACCCCAAAGGCTTTCTGTAAGGTCAACTTTAAAGCAGTTGAAGTATGCAGAAAGAATTGGAAAATGTATGTGTGAACATGTTCAAAGAATTTAGACAGTCTGTGCTGCAGAATGTTTTCATTTGACTTTTACTATGATATATATGTCAAAAAACGTATATAATTATTCACCATCAGATATATATAACATAGGTTTGGGGAATTCTGGAATTTAAGGAATTCTGACTTTTTTTAATATGGAGTCATTTTTGTTCACAGTAGCACAAAAAGAACAAATAAGACTAAGAAAAAGAACTTTCAAATGAGCTTTAACAAAAAGCAGGGCACTATTTTGTCATGGCCACCAAAAAAGAAAACTTATTTCTCAGAAGTATAGCTTCATACAGCAGTTATCTAAAGCATGTCTTTAAACCAGTCTAATTCTTTATATGTCCAAATGCATTTTAGATGTCTTGAAGTGCACACTTTTAAAGACAGAAGCTGAGGCAAACGACCAGTGCAACTCTAATTTCCACCTAAATTATTAATACTATGATATAATGTCTTCACGATGTGTAATAGCTCTGTGAGACTTAGACTTTTTTATTTGTTGTGCATAATATTAAAACAAAGAAAAAAGGCCTCTTGCTTTTTCTCATTCAAACAAAAATAAGTTATGTGAAAATCTAAGCATGAAATCAATGATACTGACCTTTTATATTGCATACACCCATGTTGACCTGAATTTTCATTTCACAGCAAATAAACCAGTCTATTCAAAATATTTGTGCATGTGTACTGGATTTCAGCTTTCTCTGTGACACTGTCACTGAATTTTCATGGATGATGATGTAGCATTGCTTATATGAACTACTATACTTTCAATCTGAATTTTGACTAGACAAGCATGGATGTCAACCTTAACTAATGAATTCAGTAATATTATGTCCATTCATATATTACTGAATTACTCATACAGCATGCTGAAGCTACAAAAAGCTGTCAAAAGGTGCTTGTCATCTGTAAGCAACATTTTCTATTTCCCCTAGAAATCTAATTCAATTACACCTGTCACGAGAAAATCAAGAATAACTTCTGCAAAATGAATATTCTTTTGTTTCATTCATTGTGCCTTGAGGAACTTTTATCTCCCTTTTGTCTATATTTCAACAATTTATTTCATAAGGGGGAGTCAACAAAGGGCATAGCAGGAAAGGGAAAGAAAAATATTGGATAAAACTCCTTCTTGAGATAAGTTAGTTGAAAAAGCTGAATTATTCATACACCAATAAAATCACACTTAGGAAAGTGCAAAGTTGCTTATCACAAGGAGAAAGAGGGAAATAATCCAGTCTGTTTACTAACATGTATAATGCAGCCATTCACTTAATTCTGCAAACATTTTCTTATCAAATTGCTTCTTAGAAAATGAGAAATAAATTGCTTGACTGTATTTATACATTGCTTATATAGCAATTTTCCTTCGGTATTTGTCAAACACTCCAAATAGCCATAAATGCATTCCATCTGTCTTGGTTATGTAGTGAAACAGCAGCACCACAGTAATGCCACAGTCATATGGTTCCTCAGAGTTTTTAAATAATAAGGTTAAAAGTACAAGTTAGCATTTTTGTTCTAATCTGCTGGATAGTGTCATCTGATTAAAATGCAAACATGGGGATACGAAGAAATTCTGAATTTGAAAGGCCAAAATTATAATATGAAAAAAATTCTATTGACATGTAATAAGAAAAGACAGTTTCATTATCTAATAGAAGTAACCTATCCAGGACGCTGAAATTAGAAATTAATCTTGAACTTCTTCTTCTGAGACTCTGCTATGTTACTCATGAGCTTTTATTTGAAAATCCAAGTATATAAATAACTTCTGCAAGTGTTCATCAATAAAGCAAAAAGGCCACAGTCAAAGATGCCCAATTTTCTAACAGTAAAAGCTTTTTTTTTTTCTGGTACTGGGAAAATGTGTATTCAAAGGAGAGGATATCAGTCATGTATATTACTAGAACCATTCATTTAAGGAGTTGATAATCGCATAGAAATTTTTGATATTGCTCCATAGAAATAACACAAATTTAAACTAAAAATAATGAATGTTCTTTTTGTTTCAAAAGTGATTGAAATTCTTTTAAATGAAGGAAAAATACAGCAAAAAAAGGGGAACTTCTTTCCAGAAAAGGCAAACCTGCATGATTAGAAGCTTAATTCTAGTTTTCATTGCTCTATTCATTAAAACACAGATTTCCAAAATCTGAGAAAGAGATAGTTTAGAGCGTCTCAGATCCCTGTCTGCAGGGAATTGAAACAAGCCTCCATTGCTCATGGTAGCTGAAATCTCAGTACACTGTGTACTGAGTACAACCTGACTGTGTTTCCTAGGATCTTGGCAGTCATTTAAGAAATATTGAGAGATTATGAGTTTCTTCTGAATACCATGCCAGACCTGTGTGGATGACTTGAATGATTTGAAGACTCTTGGGCCATTTTGGGTAGTACGTAACTATATTTAGCACAGAGATAGAAAACTACATGTATGGACCTGAATATACTATCTTAATCAGGAACTGAATCTATCCCAATATAAGTTTTATTTAAATATATATTATATATAGTCTATATATAATACTCCATATATGAATACAAATATTTATTTTGGCCTTAGAGCTAGAAAAAGTACTTTATAAACTTTGCAAGTAAAGTTATCATCATAGATCATCCTTGAATCAACTTTCCGGTTCTGAAGGAGAGAAGAACTGAGTGGGAACAAAGAAAAGATCACTTTTGAAAAGTACTGAGTTATAGCAACAACAACAGACTAATTAATTTATTCAATTAATTTGGAAGTATATTGAACTGACATAGACCACCAAATTGCTCTGTTAAAGTGTGACTGACTCTGTAACTTCTGATTTACAGGACTTGGGATGAAAACCTTGGCCTGTGAAAGAGGAATTCAGTGCAGCTTTCAAATACTGGCTATGGCTCAGAGATCAAACTAAAATATTAATTGAAAACAGAAAATTTATAAATGGCAATTTCCTTCTAAATAATTGTTACATTTGACACAACAGGGAAAATAGCTCAGTTGGTTAGAGCCTGGTGCTAAGAATGCCAAGGTTTTATGGGCCATTCACTTAAGAGTTGGACACGTTGATCTCTGTGGGCTCCTTTCAACTCAGAATATTCTGTGAATAGGTCTTATGTTTATATGATCATAGAATGGTTTAGGTAGGGAGGGTACCTCTGGAGGGCATCTGGTCTAACTTGTTTGCTCAAGCAGGGACATGTAGAGCTGGTAGCTTAGGGCCATTTCCAGACAGCTTTTTGAATGTCTCAAGCGATGGAGACTCCACAACCTGCAGGTAAATAATTAATTAAGACATCTCTATGTTACAAATGGAAAAATACAGATAAGAAATTAGGAATTTGAAAGAAAACTAGAAATATACCTGTAGAACTGTAGCTAATGTAAGGTTAAAAAGGAGAAGGTTGTATGTGTGTCAGGAAAAACTCTTAATCTTAATTTGTTTCCATTAATGATCACCTTTATGTATTTCTGTTCTCTAGTTACGAAAATATCAGATGCTATATCTAGATTTTTTGAAAAAAGATATACTCTTTCTTCCTTGATTATTGGATTAATGTTGCGCAGCGTGTGCTAATGCTTGATGCTTTTTAATCAAAGGGTCTACTTAATTTGTTACAAAATGTTTAACCAATGAATATTCTGCACTATTAACATGGATTTCCTGTAATTTTTTGAACACTAGAGCAGTTATCCAGAAACTGAAAGAAAGATGATATTGTGATATCATTCAAGAAAAGTGAATTGGATGACCTGGGTGATGTTAGGCCTGTCAACCTGACACTGATCTCAGAACAAGTAATGGAAAGAGTCTGAAAGAAATGAAGGATGTAAATATAATTAATGCTAGTCAAAATGGGTTTATGGAAAATAAATCTCATTAAATTGACTTGATAACTTTTTCAACATCACTACAAGTTTTGCTGGCAAAATGGGATTCATTAAATATACTCACTGTACCATGAGCTTTTGTCTTCATATGGTACCAAAATTTGTCTAATAACGAAGGAGGGTACAAAATCAGTGTCACACACTGCACATAAATAGATGCAAAACTGTGTAGGTGAAAAATTTTGAAATTAACTGAGAGTTGAAAAACTCTTAGTAGTTAAGTTTCTAGCAAGACCCTATTGGATTTGATACTTTTCAGTGTTTTACTGTTGTTTCTTTTCTGTGTCTGGTAGGAAAGCATTTGTCTTCATTGAGGATGCTAAGAGAAATAGGCTTGAAATAGTTGAATAAGACTATTTACTGATATTATGAAGCCTGGTTTTTTAAATAAACTTTGGTCTACCTAATGAAAAATGTTAAGTATTTCATTAACTTAACAGTACAATTAAGCATACAGTTGTTCAAAAATATACAAAAGAAAAATTAGGCTTTATTTGCAGCAGGCTGAACTCTGTCATGTAAAGCAGAGTCTGAGAAACTCTTGGAGTAAGTTGAATCATTAGTTGAGAAAAACATTGACTGTCATGCTGTAACTCATAGGAATAATGTAATCTATGGATGTATAACTAAAACTATTGTGATCTTATATCTCTGAGAAATCTCCAAACTTTCCTGGCTCAGACTGCTGAAACTTTAGGCTAGTAACAGCTGGTGTTGGAACTCCCATCAGATGGCTTAAATGGAACAGGTTAAAAGAAGAACATCAGAACCACAGAAAGAATTGGAGAACTCATGTTGTTAGAAACTAAGATTTATAATTAAAGGGGACAGCTGATTGGCAAGAGAATTTTCTTCAGTCTATCAGAAAAAAATACATAACAATACCTGATGCCTTGTAGTTGCTAGATATATTCAGGTCATAAATACGATAGTTTTAAGAGCAGTGTGAGAAATGTTCTGATCAAGTGATAAGCATTTTCTATTCTTAAATTCCTAAATGCAGGTTCATTCCCTCATGCTGCTCTAACTCAAGCAGGAATTAATTTGAAGTCTTACATTACACACACACCAAAAAAAAAAAAAAAAGCTGGATGATTTAATGGACTTTTATGGCTGCAGTCCATGAATATTAGCAACAGGAGAGCTGAGTTCTTTGCTCTACTTGCCAATAAAATGAATTAAGTCAGATCTGTACAGAAAATGTTCAATAGCATAATAATGATGGTATGCAATTTTTTAATTAAATAATTATACTGACAAAATATCTTGTCACCTATCTTCACCTATACACAGGGCAGCTTAGTCTGTTTTTTTAAACCAAATAAACACCCCAATTTACTTGGAATTACTGGGCATTCATGAGATACTTTGGGCTTAAAATGAAAGAACTTTTTAGGTTATGCTGTGCTCAAAATTTATAATAAAAAATGGATTGACTTAACCTTGATGAGAAATCTTTAGTGGGGTAATATTTTGAGCAAGATGATGAATATTTTTGATCAACTTTATCAGAAAATAGTCTGTGTCAGTTTATTCCTTATACCCAAACTGTTCTGTGTATCATCACAGGGAGTGGAGTTGGACCAAGGGTTGGGCTCAATGATCACGAAGGTCTTTTCCAACCCAATCAATTCTATGATTCTATGATTCTATGAAAAGCCTCCAGTGGTATGAAATACATTTCTTAATGTATTGTGCTTATATATCAAGGTTTAGGTAGCAGATGTGGCTGCTGGGGCGACTTCAGTGGGAAGCTGCCAGAAGCTTCCCCATGTCCAGCAGAGCCAATGCCAGCCAGCTCCAAGGCTGGCCCACTGCTGACCAAAGGTGAACCAACCAGAGAAAGTGAGTCTTCTGTGATAAGATATTTAAGAAGAAAATAAAAGGTATTGCCCAGACACCACTGCAGAGAGAGAAATAGGGAGTGAGAACAAGTGAGAGGAACAGCTCTGCAAATACCCAGATCAGTGGAGAAGGAGGAGTAGGAGTTGCTCCAGGCGCTAGAGCTGATATTCCCCTGAGGCCCATGATGAAGACCATGGTGAGGCAGCTTGCCCCCCTGGAGCTCATGGAAGTCAACAGAGGTACAAAGATCTGCCTGCAGCCCATGGAGGAGACCCATGCTGAAGAAGGTGGATGCCCAAAAGAAGACTGTGACCCTGTGGGAAGCCCATGCTGGAGCAGGTTCCTGGCAGGGGCCTGATGACCCATAGAAGGAGAAACCAATGCTGGAGCAGGTTTCCTGATAGGACTTGTGACCTTATGGGGGACCCATGCTGGAGCAGGCTTTCCTTGAAGGACTGCAGCCCATGGAAAGAGAACCATTTTGAAACTTCATAAAAAACTGTAGCCTGTGGGAAGGACTCATGCTGGAGGAGTTCATGGAGGACTGTCTCCCATGGAAGGAACCCCACACTGGAGCAAGGGAAGAGTGTGAGGAGTCCTCTCCCTGAGGAGCAAGGACTGGCAGAAAGAACATGTGATGAACTGATCACAACACCCTTCCCTGTCACCCTGCACAGCTGGGGGAGGATGTAGGGAGATTGTGAGTGAAAAGATGAACCCATGAAGAGGGAAGTAGTGAGGTAAGGGAGTTTTAACATTTGGTTTTATTTCTCATTATCTCCTCTGATTTGGTTAGTAATAAATTAAACTAATTTGCCCAAGTCAAGTTTTGTTTTGCCCATGATGGTGACTGCTGAGTGATTTCTCCTTGCCCTTTTTTCAACCCACAAGCCATTTGTTTTATTTTCTCTCCCCTGTCCAGCTGAGAAGGGGATTCAGAGTGACTTTGGTGGGCCAATCCACTACAGCCCTTTTTAGCACCCAACATGGGCACTGTGTGGGCTTCTAATTTCCATACAGAAGACTTAGGATTCTAAGCTTGTCCTGGACCCATATGCAAAGGCATGACCACTGTTAGGGCAAAAAGCAGAACAAGAAGATGGAGAAGATGGCATTGTAGTCAAAGCAGAGGTCTGTGGAACCTGCAAATAAAAACAGAATATTATTTATGACTTGCCTTGAATGCGAATTTAAACCTATCAAAATAGCACTATCAGCAACAATATATAAAACTTGTGGAACACTCTGGTGGCATGCCAGAGTAATATACAAGCATTTGATCCAAGTATGAGAGCAATGTGATCATCAAAGGTGCAAGCAAAGCCATGTGCAGTGGCATGCAGGAGCCATCTCAGTCTCAAAAATTTTGATCTCAACGTAAAGAACCAAGAACTAGGTAAATGTGAGGGACTGCAGGTAGGTAGAACACGCTGCCTAACATACAAAAAGGGTAGCCATCAACAACAAAACCAAGATAAGCATCAACTGGAGTAGCATCTGAGATCCCTTTTGGGTGGAGGTAGCAAGAGGCATAAAATGTCGATGATGGACTTAAAAAAGAAGACAAGATTGCTTTTGTTCTCATTTCTCTTATCAAAGAGCGCTCAAGCCTCATTACCTGTGGACTACAGCCGTCATGGAAAAACCATACAACATCAGAGTCAAGGTATTGTATGTTCACAGCTAATTCAGGATATGATTTTTAAAGAAAATCAGTTTACTCTTTGCAGTGATAATGATTAATAATACATAAGAAACACAAAGGGTTTTATTAATTAATTAATTTGGTATATTTTGATTTTAAAGCTTAAATAATGGCCCAATCTGCCAGGCCCTGAAATATTCCCATTACAGTATTATCAAATTACCTGATACATACACATATACACAAATATATATGTATAAATATGTATGTAGATACATAGATACATTCAGTTCAAAAGTATATTTGCCACCCAGTGTTGTGTGAGTACTTTCTTCAGGAAAGCATTCTCAGGCACTTAAACCAAAGGTTCCTGTAGGGTAAAACAGCTGCTTTAG
>JAOXXN010000471.1:36428530-36439346 GCA_026770055.1 Myrmophylax atrothorax
TGTAATTAACTAAAATTGATTGTGAACTAAATGAGAGCTAACTTTATGTGAGGCAAAGGAACAACAGTAAAAGTAGAAAGCTAGCATCACCAGCAGATACATATCATAGCACCCTCAAAACCTGCTTTAGTTTTCTAAAAATATATACCAGGGCACTGATGTTTATAAAATACATTTGAAAGCACTAAGCCAGCACCAGTATTACAGAATGTACAAAGTTGCATGCTGAGCGCTGTGGTGAACACCACAAAATTACAAATCGGGAGATACTCAGCAGCAACACCATTAACATTGCATTTCAGATCTTGTACAAATCAGCATGAACATTATAAAAGTCCATATCAGAGTATATTCAAGGTAATATCTTCGACTCTTACTGTTGTGGCAAGCCCTTTTCTTCTATACCTCCTGCTTTTCTTCGTAATACTTTGCAATGTGTTAGATATTTAGTTCTCATAAAACAGAAACCAGTTCTCGTAACTGATGTGCAAAGCCAGATTATCCTATAGTGAAATCCAGATAATAGCAGATGTTCACATAAGCATGCACACAAGATATGTGTGAAATTCATATGCAAAACCCAGTATTTGCCCAAACTCTAATTACCTTGAAAATGTATATTATATTGCAATAAACTTAGTAAGAACTTCAACACTCAACAATTTTCTACCAACTTTTAGTAGGAAGACTTCAAAATAAATGCTGTCCTTCTTGCTACATCAGCTTATAGGAAAAGCATATATGCATGAAAAATTAGTCTAAACAGAGATTTCATTCTCTTTCTGAGTTTCTGAAGTTGGTATTTTGGTGTACTAACATAGCTGTGACCACAAGAGGATTTTCCACAACTTTATCCATATGTGGTTTAAAACTTGAGTTTCTCAGTGCTAATAAGAACTTGTAGTTTTTTGCTGTGTTATAGAAAAAGTTGTGGATCTTGAATTGCAATATTGTGATCTCTAGACAGGAGTAGGGTTGTTGCTACATATGATTTGTCATAGGGATGAAACATACAGCTAGCTCATTGTTGGCACTGAAAGAAAACACATGGACCCAAACTCTTTCTTAACACTAGAATTTTTATGAAAGCATTTTGGCCAGGTGGAACTGTCATATAATTGTATTCTGCAATTATGTTGGATATTGAATAATAGGTTTTGGAGACTATCTTTCCACTTTTGTGCCTTTATGTCACACAGAGTTATGTGCCAATAAAATTGCACACTTAAAAAAAACCTGTCAGTTGCCTGCAGACCCTAACAACCATCAGCTAGGAGAAAGAGGCTGTGGTCTCAGCTCCTGGTAGGAGCACACTAGAGAAATTATAAAATATACTTTGGCAACTGTGTTAAATTTAGCTAGAGACTTCATTGCTTCAGAGGGGATTTTTGGAGATATATAACTGGATTCTGTGATCCTTGTATCACTTGCATAGTCCAAAGGAAGAGAATTATTTTAGGAGGCCTGATGCTTTGGGCTGTATCTAGACAAAAAAAAAAATCTAATCCTATATTTGTTTGACCTGAAGTAAGTCAGTCAGTCAGTATCACTGTAGAGTCTCACATCACATATCACAGAGTGCAGGAAATTTTTTGAGGATTTAACCGATTTATTTCACAGTTACAACTCACTGCTGAATTTTAGAAACAGTAGGCCTTAGAAGATCATAACGTTTTCCTGACTTTGCTGTGGAGAACCACCTGGCAGGCTGGAGTGGTATCAGAAGTTGATAAAAGTTTAGGAACTGCACAAAGAGCATGCTCCTAGTTCTTATGTGTCCTCTCACAAGATGAACAAAATGTTTATCTTTCACTTATTTTCTGTCCATTCTAGGCAATTTCAACCTAAGATGACAGGATAATATTTCTACACCTAAAAGGAGTTTTCCAAAATCTCTTCTGGGAAGCTCTCATCAAAAATGTGGCCTCTCGTCGGAATATAGGACATTTGAGTCCTATAAATTAAATTCAGTATCAAAGAACTGTCAGAAAGCCCTCAGCATCTACATATGCAAAAGATGGAGATATCCATCTGTATATCCAAATAAAAAATGGTTCTAGTTTCTGTGTGTGAGTTAGAATTTTTGGCTCTGACTGATAGGTAAAATGTTTCCCCACCAGACACACTTCATTTAAACCCAAAAGTCATGTAATGACACTTCTGAATAACTGGAAATCAGTTAAGAAATATCAATGTTATACATATACTAGCATTATTTTTTGTTGAATAGTTCAGAAATAAATAATAGTGAGGCTTGTTATAGAATCTGAAACTCACATAATGTTTTTCCAGATTCTTTTCTTTCTCAGGCAAGTGGCAATTGTAACACTACTCTCCTCTTCTAAGTTTCCAGTTAGCCATAGCTGCAGATGGTAAAGTATATACTGGCAGCAGTGTCTTGTTTTACACATTTTGAGATGCAAATACCAAGAATGGGAAAACTGATGGGCTTGTCAGTTTCTTGCCTAACTAATTCACAGGTATAAGAGATGGAAGAAAACAAACAAACAAAAAAGTTAAATGGCACAGGAGAAGCAAAGTCAAGATATGACAGGATTGAACAGGACCTGCAAATAATAATAAAAGAAAGTGTTACATCCAACTGTTAAAGCCACACAAATAATTTATTCAGTTTAGAAGAAAAGCTGCATTTTATATTAATTACATGGGTGGTAACTCAACTTGACAGACATATACCATACTTTTTTTCCAATGGCAGAAGTGAAAATAGAAATAAAAAGCCACACTATCTATCAAGAGGATAATTGATTCCAAATAAAAAAACAAACAAAAAACCCCAAAAAACAACAAAACAAAAAAATAACCAAAAACCAAACAGAAATACCACCGTGCCCTTAGTGCTGTCTGTTGACTGATAAATCATAGATCAAAATCCTTCCTATAAAATATTGAAGCAAGCCTTATACTCCTCAAGGATATATTAACACCTCAATGATTTGCACATACTAAGATCATTTGAATCCAAAATAAATTCAGAATGCTATGCTGATGTCTGATTTCATCTCAGTTTTATAGTCATCTGCTTATGACAACACCAGTCATAGTATTTCTGAACATTCATGAAAAGTGCTTTTAAATATGCTAACGATGAGAGTGTTCACTTTACCAAAACAGTTAGGTTTTTCTCTTATAGACCTCCAGATATAAGGCAAATATATAGTCAGCAGCTCATATGTTTAACCTTTTCAGCATACAAATGGTTTTAATCTTCCAACAAAATTTTTTCAACAGAATTTTTTTCCACTTTGCTTTCTGGAATAATTGGCTGTTGCCTTCCAGGTAGCAAGATTGCCTTTTTTACTGCAGATATTCCTTCTGTTAACAGAGTTTTTTCTTCTGTCTATTCAGAAACAGCATGCCTTGATTTTTGTAATAAAAAATGTGCAAGTTTATGCGGGTAGAACATATCAAACAAATAATAAATTGCTGTCAGAATTGACTTGCCAATGATAAGAACTTGAACTAAGGTTACGGCAAATTTTTCTGAAGGCTTTAATTGTGTACTGAAATAGAAAGTCAAGACTTTTCTTTTTGTTTTATAGGTGACATCTGCAAAATACTTAGTTGTCCTCTACTCTTTCAGAGAATTCACTTTGTTCTCAAAAGATGCACATGCTTTTTCATGATTCGTTCACTTGATTAAAAGACAAAAACCTTCAACATAATTAAACTACAATCAGTCTTTGAACTAAACCATATGCTCTTTTTTCCTCATTGCACAAAAGAACTTGCAGGCCACTAAGTACCATACCTTTGCACTTAGACATACCTTTACAATTTTAGCCAAACTATTTTGATATAGCTGAAACCGTGTATGAAAATCTTGTGAAATGCAAAGTGCTTCTTGCTTGATCACACTTAAAAAAGTCTGACCACCATGTTCAAACTGCTTGGAGAAATGGCCCTACAAGATGAATTTTTATGGTTTAAATTGATGAATTTTGTTCTATGCAAGAAGATTCTCCTATAAAAGAAAATTTCTTATTGTATGCAGTACAGAAAAATGAGGTAATACAATGCTTTAATTTAATCTGAGCCCCAAAACAAAAAGGTCTTAAAAATTCTGCAACAGTTGTATGGCAAAAGGAGCATTGTTCAACTGTCATGACTACTTTTTTTTTACAATAGATTGTTTTAAATTTAGTCTTAAATCCATACGTCCTGTGCTCACAATATTGTATTTCAGGATGTTGACAATATCCTCGTAATTTATTTGTTCTCAGGTAAGGGATATATAATTTCACTGTAACACACTTTTAATGAGATTTTTGTCATAGGGTAAATGTTTGGCAATGGTCTCTGCTGGGATATGTTGTTCCAGTGCAATCAGACAATCTGTATTAAAAGGTTATGATAATACAAGAGAGAATACATTTTGCCTTTTGGCAGGTAGATTTTCATAAGAATTTTTTAAGGCTGAGTTATATGAAGCTGGACTTGCTAGAAAGAGCTATTGTGAGCTGCCAATACATTAAAGAATATTCATTGGCAAAGAGAACAGTGGTATCCTGGAATTATCCATCAAGCACTGATGCATTCCTAGCTTCATCTGAATCTGTCTGGAGTTTGCAAGGTAAGTCTGACAAGTTCAAAGAATTACTGGCTTCCCCACAGGGACATCTCTCCATCTGAATCACTATTTTCTTCCTGCTGTGTTCTTTGAAGAGCAATATCACATGCTTGGTACTTGGACTGTGGCCATTCTTAATACACTCATGTGTCAATTAGTTCTTTCTTTCACCCCTGCTTTTTCCTTTCTTTGTGAGATGTAAGCAATTCTGTCCTTAGGCCTATGGTACAAGTTGGCTAATATTTGTAGCTATTGTTTGTAAATATCTGTTCCAAAGATGCTGTTTGTTCACTAGCTCTTGTGTATTGGAATTAGGAATTTCTCAGAATCAGACATCACCAAAGATTTTATTCTGTAAATGTGTTTTTGCATAACCAAATTTATTTTCTTGCCTTTTTTTAGGTATTTTTTTATTATTTCCACTCACAGCTGCCAACTGTCTGCTGTAGTGAGCAGGCTGGGGGAAAGACCTTGACATGGTTCCACAGCTTATGATTCCCAGGACTGTACTAATGCTTTCCCTCTTCATATTGCTGAAAAGGTTATTTATAGCTAATGCCAGCATGGGCACTAAAACCAGACTTCACATCTCAAATGAGCATTGCTATTCTTCATGCAGAGTCAGATTCCAAAGTATTCCTCTTTCCAGCACGGTTTGTAAGTGCTTACACACAGACAAATGAGTATGGTCAGACATGAAAGAAACACTTGTAAATTTAAAGTGCTTTTTACTCTTTTACTTCCCCCACAGCACTCAGTGATATCTGACCCATCCTAGAACAGCTACAGCAGAACGTGTGGGTGTGCCACTATACCTACAAATGGCATTGTATGTATTTCAAGTGGAAACATTAATATGAATTACAAGAGCTATCATGGTTTTAATTTCTTAAACATGACATGAGTTGGTAGGGCTTCTGATAAGGAAAGCAGGTAAATACTATGAAGTCTGAAGAGCCTTAAAGGCACTTAATATAGTTTTGTGTCCTGGCACTATTCCTTTACCTAGCGGTAATCCTTGCTACCATGGTACTAGTATGCTTTAAGGTCTTTAGCTTCACAACAAATTGGTGTGATGCTAGCAACTGTGGCAAGACTAGAATTTTAGGATTGAAGACATCAAGCATAAAGCTATTGGGGGTCAAATCAATGGAAAAAGACCTCTCATATGACATTAGAACTTCAAATGCAAAAAAACCCTCAAAACTCCCATGCAGCTGCCATCCTTCTGTAAGGATTTAATCACGAAAGACATGCCAATGCTAGGCTTCAGGTGTTTTATGTCCTATAGTTCTATTTTAGAACTCCTTCAGTGTTTAAAACTTTACATAATTGAACAGTTCAATAATGAGCACATGTTTAAATTTCACAATTTGGATGTTCCTCTACCAGAGAAGGAGCCTGTTCTACCTGATATACTCAGACCATGTCTATCCCTTTTTCTTAAAACGACTGCTGAAGGAAAGTATAATGGTGGTGGCAATTTCCCACTTCTTTTATAAAAGCAACAGTAAAACAGCCTGACAGCATGTGAAGAATTAGGATCAGCTCTTTTCATTACCTTCCTCTCCACTTGAAAGAAATGCAAGCCTTACCTTAAAAATGAAGACGTGCGTGGCAGGGAACATCATCACTTCACATACTGAAGTGTCCTTGCTTTACATGACATATTTGAAGACTTGTGTGGTGTTAGAAGATGGCATAAGAATTAGAGTCTCTTACCAGTTAGGAAGAACATTTTTCCTCCATTTGTGGCTCCAAAGATTATGTATTTCAGTGTATGGTTGCAGGGTATATATGAGACTCTCAAAGCTCAGAAATTCTGCTTTCATGTGACTGTCTTGATTCCTAAATGACATAAGAAAAGTGTTTTGAACCCCGATCTCCTCATCTTAGCAGAGCTATGGCACAATCAAAAAAAAAGTGGAGAAGAGACAGCAGTGTCAGCTTCCCTGGCAGAAACATCAGTGTTTTAAAGAAAGAAAGGGAACAATTGAAGAGGGCCTAGACCTTTTTTCCACATTTTCCTATCAGCTTTCTTAAGTTAGTCCCTGAGCACAGTGCCATTATTACTGTGATTCCTATTTTAACTCCCTTGAGTCTCTCCATCTCAGAGGGAGTTTCATCATCCAGAGTGGCAACCAAAGCTGCCTGAAGGAAACATTCAACAGAAACTGAGTTCATTCTTCATAGCTTTCTTACAATCCATTACAAAGTATGTTAACATGGTTTTACCACAATAATCTAACTCAGGTTTCCATCCAGTTTTCATTCATTTTGCATGGAAGTGGCCTGATATGACAGATCTAAAAATGTGAACAAATTCTACTCTTCATGTAGTAATCATAGTTTTTAACATTCTGTGTTTTGTTCTTTTTTTACATGCTATTCTGTCATATACCTTAAAAGTACCAAAAATCATATTTGTTTTTCTAACACAACACTTTAAACTATGGTTTCCATGATATTAAACATTATGTTATATCATATTGTTCTGGTTTTAGCTAGGGTAGAATTAATTAGAGGGGGTGGTTGAGCGAGTAGCTGCATGGTACTTAATTTCCATGTGGGCTTAAGCCATAACACACAGAAAAACTGTTTTTACAAAACACTATGTCTTTATCATCAATGTATCCTTATGTCTTATTCAGACTAAATAACATTAGTCCATAATAAAAGGTGTCAGAGCAAGAAAAACACACAGTTTTTATACTTTAAAAAAAAAGAGAAAACCACAGAACCTAATGGTTCAAAAAAAATGTAGGGGGATTAACATTGCAAGGGTAATTACAAAACGACTTCCAAACCTGGAATCCAAGATCTATTGAATTACTGCTGGAGAGCTAAGCACTGACAAATTGAAGTCACTGTAATAATCCATTGTGATGGACTGTTTGTTTGTTTTGTTTTGTTTTTTTTAAATAGATGCTTGAGCTTGTTTGGTGTCCTGAAGATGGGTTAATAAGCAACTATATGAGCAAAATAATTACCTTCCTGTTTTAACACTTGATGAGCAAACATGAAACCAAGGTCTCGTATCAGTTCACTTTGGCAGAGAAATATGCTCAGTGGATCTTAGAGATGATTTTACAGTGTAATGTGGGACTGCCTGTCCAGAACACAGTAATTTGCCCAATTCTTAAGTGGACATGAATGCCGATATTGCTTAAAGACTACTGACACTAAAATGGCTGAATAAGAAATTGTAGGACTATACTGAAATGAATCCCATCGAAGACAGCACTGGACAAACACCTTGAACAACTCAGAGACTTGCAGTTGAAGTTTTAAAGGGCAGTTTTACTTGTAATAGGGTTTTTTTGTAGCAATTCCCTGCCTAGTTCTGTTACCCTGTCTGTGCTCATGACCACCACACCCTGTCTATTTTATCACTGGAGCTTCTTTGTTCTCTTGATGAGACAGCCATTTAGCTAGATTGCCCTGTCCTGGGCCAGGCAGTGCTCGCCCTCACCCATGAGCCCCGGTGATTGGTGATCCAAGGGGCCCCAGGCCCTCCCCTCTCTGCCCTGTTATTCCAAGGTGGGAAGCCCGGTGTGTGCCTCGTGGGCTGGGGGGGCAGTGCCAGGGCTCCAGCCAGCCCTGCCCCTTTCCTAAATTCATTGGTTAATGGACCTTTGACCCTGCCCCTTCCTCAGTTTTCACCCAATCCAGCCCAGATCTGGGGTCTGCCCTCTGAAATCTGATAAAACCTTGTGGATTGTTTGAATAAACACTTTTACTTCCTTGCCTGGAGTGGGCTGGAGTGTCTTGTCTCTGTCTCCCATCTCTGCATCCCCTTGGACAAAGGGGAAAGCAGAGACCCCTCTCCCTTCCCTTCAACGCTGCACAAGAAATGGTATTGAATGCTTCTGAGCTCTCAACTTTGACCTTACAGTAATTAGACTTTCAGTTTCTGAGATATAAACATCTTTGTTATATGTCTTTTCATTTGATCCCCATACTGGTGCTTTCATATCTGACTATTCAGCATTCTATTTGTACTTGTACCTGCTGGTAGCACAGTAGCTGCTGGATTGCAGTGAAACTGCAAGATGCTCCAGTTCGGAGCCTTGCTAATGCTGACAATTGATTTAGCATTGTAAGCTACCTCAACAGTGCTGGGCTAGTTTTTGTTCAGAGATTTCAGTAGGGAGTTATTTTAAGGGATATATTTCCTTTGTTGGGGCAAAAAAGCACAGTTTGTCTTAATTATCCCTGACGTTTCAAACCTCATACCAGGCACTTCCTCTAGGGACAGAAACAAACCAGTCTCCTCCAGAAACCAAGTGTGAAACGAATAAATAGTTGCTCTAATGGCATAGTAGTGGTTACTATTTTTATTGTGGGGGGAAGATGCTGTCTAGATTGTTTCTTTTTATCTCTGAGGAAATTCAGGGTATTGATAGGTGAAATATTGTGGACAATTAAGAAAGGAAAAAGCTGATCTGGAAAAGCAATATTTCTTAGGTACTTGGTTGCCTGGTATATTCATTCTGAGAGTTAAGCTTTTCTCAGAGGAAAGGGAGGGAGCAGAGCAGAGATGTATCATGAAGAGAGGCTGTGTTTCTTTCCATATGCAGTCTGCTCAAGATGATAGTAATTAGAAACTTGTGTGTATCACTTTATAACTTTTTCAGTATAGCTTTTAATGCAAGTTTTGTTCATATTTCACGTATATTTTAAATGAAATGTCTGTTAAACAGCTTATGGCATCCATGTGAATTCAATGCCTGATTGTGAATAATCAGAGAAATTCTGTGAGTTTTAATTACTCATGAAATCAATTTTATAGCATTATAGAAGAAACTTCAGACAGTGGCCAGCTAAAGATCAAGACTTTTGACACTCTCACAACATTCACAGAGGCAAACTTAGAAAGTGTGGCCTGGAGGAGTGGACAGTGAGATGGATTGAGAACTGGATGCATCTCAGAGGGTGACAGCTTGTGACACAGGGTCTAGTTGAAAGTCGTGATGTCTTCCAAAGTTCAAGGCTGAGCCCAGTATTTAACTTATTCACTGGTGACTTGGACGAAGGGGTTTGCTGATGACAGAAAGCTGGGAGGAGTGGCTGATGCCACAGAATGCTGCACAGCCCTTTTGAAGGACCTCAATAAGCTGGAGAGATGGGCAGAGAAGAACCTGCTAAAGTTCAATAAAGGCAAAGCCAGGGTCCTGCACCTGGGGAAGAATGACTCCAGGCACCAGTACAGTCAGCCTGCTGGAGGACAGCACTGTGGAGAAGAATGTGGGGGTCCTGGTGGACAACAATCTGTCCATGAGCCAGCAGTGTCTCCTTGTGGCCAGTAAGGCCAATGATATCCTGGGGACATCCTTAGGAAGAACATTGTCAGCAGTTTGAGGTAGATGATCCTGCCCCCTACACAGCCCTAGCAAGCCCTCACCTGGATTACTGTGCCCATTTCTGGGATCCTTAGTACAAGAGAGACATGGAGGTACTGGAGTGGGTCTGGAAAAAGGCTATGGAAGATGACTAAGGGACTGGAGCATCTCTCTTCTGAGGAAAGACTGAGGAAGTTGAGACTGTTCAGCCTCGAGAAGAGACAACTGAGACAGGATCTCATCAGTGTTTGTCAGTAGATGGTGTCCAGACAAGGTGTCCAGAGCATGGATCTAGGCTCTCCGTGGTGGTGTCAAGCAATAGGGCAAGAAGCAACGGGCAGAAACTGATGCACAGGAAGTTCTATCTGAATAGGAAAAAGAACTACTTTAATGTGTGAGTGGCTAAGCACTGGAATAGATTGCCCAGAGAAGTTGTGGAGTCTCCCTCACTGAAGATAATTCAAGAACTGTCTGGACTCAAGCCTTTGCAATGTGCTCCAGGATGATCCTGCTTGAGCAGGGATGTTGGACCAGATGTTACACAGTGATTCCTTCTAACCTTACCCATTCTATGATTTTGGGATTCTGTGGTGTTTGTGGACTACTTTCATAAAAGACAATCTTCCAACACAAAGAGCTGAAATGAGCAGCTCTGCCAAGACTTCCTGCAATTTATGACAAAACACGTGGTACAGCCTGACAAAAGAAATTGATGAGGGCAGAGTGTTGCTATTGTCATGGATCTCCAAGTGCCACCCTGACACCAGATCCCATCAGATCTTGGAAGTTAAGAAGGGTCGGGCCCTGTTAGTACTTGGATGGGAGACCTCCTGGGAATACCAGGGGCTGTAGGTTCTAGTCCTGAGGACTTCACTGTCACTGT
>JAOXXN010000471.1:36458346-36473884 GCA_026770055.1 Myrmophylax atrothorax
TCACAATTACCATTATTACTATAAATACCAAAGGAGTTAATAGTGATGAGGGTGATATTTTAAAGCGTTCTTCATTATCACGTGCATTGTTTGTAAAATTCCAGGATGACAATAATTACTGTAAAGCTTCTCTTTGGGCAGCGTTCTCTTCCCAGTGGAGGGATAGCCCAAAGCTAAATGCTTCTGAAGTCCCTCTGAAATCTTCAAAAATGGAATTAGGATGCTTTGCACATACATTAGCTGGGAGACTGCTTTCCCCATAGGGTAAATTTCAACAATAGGTTTGATATAAGTTAGAAGCCCAAAGAAATAAGCATTCAAGACAAACTTCATTTTTCCTGAATCTCTCAATGGTAGCTAGTATAATTCTTTTGGGCACATTGTTGTTAGGTTTGTGATAGGTGAAAAAAGCTCAAGCACGCCTTAGTGAATTCTATGTAAGTATGTTTACTTGTTCAGTAATTAAAAAAAAAAGTCAGACTCTATAGCAGAGGATCCTTTCAGCTGAAAACCCATTGGAATTTTTAATTTTTCATAATAATGAGGTGTAAAATACAATCATACTTAACCTTCTTCAGGGGAACACTTTTCAAAGGCATAAAAAATTCAGATTATGACTCTTTAGTATGTTAATGCTGGCAGCATGGGCTGCCTTTCAACTATTTATTTTATCTTATACATCACCTTTGATTTTAGACAAGCATTGCTTAGCAAAGATAAGGCTTACAGATATTACTCCTGATTTTTTCTCTCACAGTGAATTTCAGCCATACAGGGTAACAAAATCATATAACAGGCATGGAAGAGACAGTTTTGTAAGCATGGTGTGCAACAAGATAAATCTGCTTTTTTGGACAGTCCAAATCTTTCAATTTTTAGAATAGGCAACTCTGCAAAGGCAGAGACTAGAAAAAGAAGTTAGTTGTGCAATTTCAGTCTGAGATTCAGTAGCTTTAGACTTCTTTCCCTTACCCATCTTATTTCCATTGCATAAAATAGGGCAGCCAGTGAAGTTCATGGACCTATTCTCTTGTCCTTAATGAACTGACACAGCTTAAAACTAATCAAACCAAAAAAACCCCAATAAATTATCAACTCCCAGTACATCAGCTCCCTCCCTACTTGGTACTTCAATGACTGGCATAAGGGGTTGGGAGGGAATGTATGGCTGAGGAGAAGGGGGAGCTAAGACTTATCAAAATTATTAATCCATATCAGTCCATTCCCATGGAAAAGCCAGAATCCCAAAGTGGCACTGTTTTGCCATGATTATCTTTGTAGAGGGTTTAAACTCTTCACTTCTCATTTCCTTGCTTGCTTTCCACCCCCTTTTTTTTTCCTTATGCTTTTACATTTTAGCTTTAGTGATGAACATTTGAAAACCCTGGACTAAAAATTTCCAGACTATCTAAATCATAAATGTTTAAGTCATTGCTGAAAGGAAAATTTGCCTTCTAACCTACTTAGGTGGTTTTAAAAATTCTGTGCTGGATGGTATGCTAACATTTAACTTGGAGATGAAATTTACTTAGTACAGAGCTCATGCACAAGTGTAATAAGCTTAGAGGTACTTGATAATTTTGTGATAAAATCAATTTCTGTTAGGAAATATCTTTTTTATGTATTTTTTCTTTTTCTTAAGGAAGTTTATTTTTTTGGTGGAAAGATTGAAAATGATAGGTCCTTGCTTACTCACCTAGAAGACTGCCATCAGTTTCAATTTTTACATGAATGGTCCAAGTTCTTGGACCATTTGCTGCTTTCAGCAGGGACAGGCAGACTAAGCATCCGTGGCTTTTTGGCAGTGAGACTGAAAGGATGAAAGACTCCTATCAATTTTTGTTTGTCTTCAGGGAGAAAACAAACCTCACAAGAGTCTTCAGTCTAGCACTCAAAACAGTGAAAAAATCCTTTTTCTCAGAAATATTTTATTTTCCTGGAGAGTCTACCATGTTTTTTTAAACTTTGTCTTCTTTAGACAGAATATGGTTCAACATAGGACTTTAAGGTCTTTTAGCTGCTGGTGGTAAACACTTGAGGGCAGATACAAAGGCAAGGAAGGTATTCTTCTAACATTCTCTGGTGACAGGCTTGGTGCTAGTATGGTTGGGCATCATCACAGTGAGCACAGGTGGGGAATTAGATTTTATTTTAAGGGTGTATTTCAAAAATGTAAGCATGAATTCCTTTAGCCCAGAGTGGTTGAGAAGCAATAGTGGTTTAGGGATCTTTTCCTCATTGTGATCTATTGCTGGTATTGAAAATTTTCAACATTTTTGAGTTTTCTGGCCATCTCCCAGAAAGGGAGGGAAGGCCCATAGGTAAGGAAAGTACATTAGTGACTGAATAGTATTTGAATTATTAGCAGGGCGGTAAAACCAAGAAGTTGGGAAGAATGATAAACCATTAAGAAGGTGTCAGCCAGAATTGTTTAAAAATTCCTTTCAGAAAAAATAAGGGAAAGAGGTGTAAAGGTCTTGATACTGCCTCATATTACTGTGACTGGTGTAAGGTAAATTTATGGCACATTGAGAGTTCATATATGAATATATTTTGACAACTTCCATTAAATTAAAACTTCTTCATAAGTCATAAATAATTAAGAGCATTGCAACATGCCTCTGTTTTTCAAGCTGACATAAATATTACATTAATTAAATCTATTAGGAACATTGAAATGAGATTTCATTAACTAATATCCCCTATTAGGATAATTATGACTAATTATAGTTATTAGACTAATGGCTTTAAACCTCAAGCACAATGTGTTACAGAAGGTTAAGAGGCCTAGGACAAATTGAAAACCAAAAGTATGATCAAACTCTCTTTTAATGTTTTACACAGCCACCATCCTATAATGCTAACTATGACAGCAACTGTTTCATTTTTTGCAACTCACCTCATGCTGGGAAGGAAGATAATTTTTCATAATTTGCTAGTCATTTTAAATTTCCAACAGGAAATGTCCTGATTTCTAGACTGTAGGTGCTCATCAGTGTGAAAAATTATCTTCTTACATGTTCTACTAAAGGAAAAATGCATCATTTTATTAATTTTTTCTGCAGAGAAGAGTGTCATTTTAAGAAGGTGAGATTCCACTCATATGAAAATGTTATGGTTTGTATGTAGCTGCATTATATCCAAGAACTACTGTTTTATTATGCATTTGCTGGTGCCTCCCAGCAAATACATAGTGACAGCTATGTACTATTGGAAAATTTATGTTAGTAACTCAATATCCATTAGCACAAGCATAGGTAAAAAAAAGTGCAATGCATGACCCTTGAATCCTCCTTTTGGGGAAAGCCAAAATCTTACCAGGGAACAAAAAAACCTGTTATGCGACAGAGATTTTTCCTTCTATTTGCAGCTAGAAAAATGGGTTATGTTTCTTGGGGTTTGAAGTGCACAATTCATGAAGTAGATCTGTCACACAACTAGAGTGTGATTAGAATTATCAGCTGCATTTTAAGAAAACATGCACAAAAATGGCTTAGTTATATCCAGCTCTTGAATGGATAGTCACAAAGCACTATCTATATTTGGAAGATTTACCAATTTTGGATCTTGATTGGGTAGAGATGACCCAGTACCAGGGAAAAGAGAAAATCAAAAAAAAATCTAATCTGGGGAACTCAAGAGGCAAGAATTTCTGAGCTTAAAGTTAGAAATTTGAATCTAAAAGTTAGTACTATATCTTTTAGGCAGCAGGCTCTGGAGGGGACTCCAAACCAGGTTTGCATATCTAAAATTTGTAGGAAGATACACACTTAGAGCTTTAAAGGATGATCCACCTGCCTTTTTGTGCCCATACAGAATAGCAAAATGGTGAGCAGATAGGAATATCTGCCTACTGTGCCCTTGAAACTGGGCTGGCATATCTTGTAGAAGAGTATATGGCTGTTAAAAATGCTAAACCATTTCCATGTTAGAGAAAGTTTTCTCATATTGATCACTATTTATGAAGATTAGAGCATAAAATTCTGAAGACTTAGCACATAGTAAGAACACTAGTCTGAACAATATTTTAGCTATAGAGTCAAATGTATTTTTAAAAGTTGTGACATTTTGGATATTAAAATGGTTTTAGAACATTTATGTCATGTTGCAAGATAAAATCTTCATTATCTGTTCATGCCAAAAATAGAGAGTAAAATATTTTAGCTATTTGAATCAAAGAGCTAGTTTCATCTAATAACTGACCTTGCTTCTCTGGAGATTGACTCTGGCAAATCTTTATTGATTTCTCTGTAAGTTGATTCAACAAACTCAGTTCTTTATTTGTTTGTTTGCTTGTCTTTTATGTTGTAACATGTGGATTTCTTCATTTACCTTGTTATCTCCTGAATATAACTTCTATGATTGTACAAAGTCCTTTTTCAATAGATGCTGTGATAATGCTCTAGTTCTACCTGAGTTTTCACGTCTTATTCCTGTGTAGTTTCCTAATACATCGTATGTGTTTCTCTTGTCATAACAACTATATACACCTGCCAAATTCTCTGCTTAGAGGCCTGGAAGGGAATTGCATGTGTTTCAATCAAGAGTTGGTATGCTCTTTTGTGGCTGGTTTTCTTTAAGGCACAGCTATTAGAGTTAAGAATGTCGTTATCATTAGCTAATAAAGCAGAGTTTCTGCCTCAGGTAAATGACACAGAGGTAGCGAATACACAAGCTGGACATACTGAATCAGACTAATGGTCAGACATGGTGGTGTGATACTGAGCAGTACCAAATGAAAGAGTTCAGAGTTGGATGTGAGATTCCTGTGATGAAAGGGCCACCTCTTCCTAACCCCAGGCAATCACCATGAGTACTTGTGTTATGAAACAGGAAGGATGACATCACAAGCATGTTTTTTAATTCTTGGCAAGGCAATTGTGTTTCTTATTGTTTGCAAAACATTTCTTTTCTGAATCCTGCAGTTCTATGTCTCAAATTTATTTTATGACAGCTACTTTAGCAGTAATGGTGTGCTTATAAAAATTGCACAAGCACAAAATAAAGGATGCTCAAAATTAGAAATTCAGAAATATTATGAGGAAGTTGCTAATCCGATTTGAGAAGAGCAGAAAAGCTCTTTCCTATCACACATTTTAACAGTTTACGTTCAGTGGGGACTTGGTTTAACCCAGCAGGTAGCTAAATACCATAGAGTTGCTTGCTCCTCTCTCTCCCGCAGTGGGATTGGGGAGAGAGTTGGGAAAAAAATAACTTGATTGGGGTACAGATGGTTTAATATGACAGAAATAGAAGGAAAAATAAAAATAAATAATGATAATAATAATAACTAGATTATGCAAAGCAATTGATACATGATGCAATTGTTCACCATTTGGCAACCAGTGCCCAGGGAGTTCCCTAGCAGTGCCCCTCGACCAGCTTTCCCCTGGTTTATATACTGAGCTTGATGCCACAAGGGTATGGAATAACCCTTTGGCCATTTGTGGTACCTGTCCTGCCTGTCTCTATTCCCAGCTTGCTGTGCCTTCCAGGCTGCTTGCTGGTGGGATGGTGTGAAAAGCTGAAAAGTCCTTGACTTAGTGCAAACACTACTTAAAAACAATTAAAACATCAGTGTGTTATCAACGTTATTCTAAACCCAAACCACAACACTGTACCAGCTACTAGGAAGAAAACTAACTCTTTCCCAGTCAAAATCAGGAAAATATCCACCCCCTATCCACTATCGATATCATGACCAGGTCCCACATTTTTCAATACATCCTTTTCGGTCTCTTGATATTGACGCACAGATTTAATTCCCTAAATCTATAGGCCATTCTCAAAAATGTGTGTTGACTTCATTTATACATCGGCTTTGAATGCCACATGTCATAGTAGTCCTTTGAGGCAGATGGTTTGGGATGTTGTATTGTTGCATAATGAAGCCAGTTCTGGTTCCACAGCTGCTGTGGTTGTCTGGTTCTATCATTACTGAAGTCCAGTTGAATCAAAATTCATTCTTCATTAATCTCAGCAATTTCTACTGCAATACCCTTGATATTATATATAGCAGCCATAGTAGTGACAACATAAAGCATTACATAGTAATTAACATCATACAATCAAATAATTGGCTATTCTTACCCAGAGACAAATTGACTTGTGGCACAAACTGGATTTCCGTGCTACCCACCAAGTGCACCCAGGTCCTTGAACAAAAGCAGCCAATTTGTCTTTGCCTGAAACAGGAATAACCCACACTGTCTTCCTCAGCTTGCTTTCTATGTGCACCACTGAGACTTTATTTCTTCCTGTAATACATAAATGTTTTGATTGGTGGGGCCAGTAACCAGGTGGCTTTTGCTATGTGTGTATCCTAATGTTTGAATGTCCCAGCACCCATTGCCTTCAGTGTAGTCTTTAATGGACCACTGTAACATTTGATTTTCCCAGAGGAAGGTGCATCATAGGGGTTGTGATATACCCACTCAATGCCATGCTTTTTGGCCCAGATATCTTGAGGTTGTTTCAGAAATTAATCCTGTTGTATGACTCATGTTGCCATAAGACTTCCTTTTCAAAGTCCAGGATAGTATTCCAGGCACGAGCATGGGGCATGAAATGTGTTTCCAGCCATATGGTGTTTGCTTCCACCATTGTAAGCATATTGCACTTGCCCAGGCAAGTTCGTGGGAGTGTGATATAATCGATCTGCCAGGCCTCCCCATATTTATACTTCAGCCACTATCCTCCATACCAGCAAGGCTTTGACCACTTGACTTGCTTGATTGCAACTCATGCTTCGTATTTGTGGATAGCCTGTGCAGTACTGTTCATGGTTGAATCCACACTTTTATCATGAGCCCATCTCATGTTTCATCTCTTCCTAGATGGCTTGATGTGTCATGAGGCCATCCAATTAATCCTTAAGTTGCCTGATCCACTTCAATCCTAGCACCCCGATCCACTTGTTGGTTGTTTTGATGTTCTTCAGTGCCCTGACTCATGGGTACATGAGCATCTTGTAATGTACTTCTACAACCAAGTTCTCTATCTGAGCAGCAATGTCTTACTAGATAGTCCGGATAGATTTACCTGTAGGCTGCAGGTTGGTCTGCTTCCATTGCTATAGCCACTCCCACTGAGCATTTTTCACCCTCCATGTGCGAATACAGAGATAATGTATTGGTCATTTTTCTCACTCAGCAATATCAAAAGCCAGTTGGATGACTTTCACCTCAGCAAACTAACTTAATTCACCTTGTCTTTCAGCAGTTTCTGTGTCGACCCATCAGTGAATAAAGCATATTGTTTTTTTGTTTTCTAACTTCTTGACAGTGCCTCATCTTCATTACTAGCAAAGAGTAGCTCTAGGGCAGGTGTATATCTGCCAAATCTGGTAAAGAAGGATGGAAAGAACTCATCTGCTTTTTCTGTAGTATTGAGGAGTAAAGACTGGTTTTCTTACTCTGGCAATCTAGTTTAAAATTGATTCCTTAATTAACAACTGATCAGGTAAAAAAGCACAGATACCTCCACAAGCTCATATTTTTCCTCCATGTTTTCAAAATTCCATAAATCCAGTTTCATCTCTGCCCAAAAAAGCAATCTGACCAGATGCTTCTCTTCAAGGTAATCATCAGTGAGTCTCTGCACCAACATTTTACTCTGGATTAAAGGTACATTTTTTTTTTTAAATAAACCTCTCAATAGCCTTCATTTCCTGGGGGTTTTTTTTGGCTTGCTTCACAAAGTGGTGTTAAAGCACAAAAAATAAGTTCCTCCTAGATGAAACTAAACTAGTAAATATGGCCTGGGTAACTAGTATGCATTCTAAGTCAAAATAGGCATTCTGTTCTTAGGATGCAGAGCAGAGACAGTCTGGTTTGAAAACCACACAAAACATATGTAATGCAGTTGCCAGCCCTCGGCACCAAGTGGTCTACAGTTGTGTTATGTTCCTTGTTAATCTAAGAAGAACTAATTCAGGTTGTCTGTTTGCTAAAATCCAAGTCTTGTGCCCTTGTGCAGCTCACCAAACCAGGAGTCTGACATCCCTTTAGTGGATGGCTTAGTGTGCTGTGAAGGAAATGGTAATAATAATTCATTGCAACTTTTTAAGAATTCTCTGAGATATTAAGAATGAAGTTTTGAGCTGCTTAACAAAATCTGGCACCTAAGTCATGTGTTTCTCCAAGCAACCTAACTTTTTGAGACCTTGTATTTATATGACAGAGTGGGCTCTGACAAAAAGCCACCCATCAGCTAAGCTGTAGGAAGTAATGGGATGATATGGAAGGAAACCAGAAACCTGTGAATCATTGTAAATTTCTACACAGTTTTCTTCTATGATGTATTAATTTGAACTAGCTGGAAAAATGATGAATATAAAGTTGGGGTTTTTTCCAACTAGATATTTCCCTTTATATCATTAAGACTATTTTCCTGCTCTCTATGTAAGCTTTCATCATTTGCACTTCAGATTGCCTTTCAGTCACTTATGTTCTATCTAATATAATACTATTTTTCTTTCTTCTTTACCAAGACTAATTTCCAGTGTCTTCCTGGCTTCAATGATCACTTTGATTTGTTGGTTAATCGTGATATCTTTATTTCTCTTTCTATTTCATTTTTTGACACACAACTTTTTAAACTGCTAAGTCTGATACTACTTTATAATCCACATACATCCTATACCCACTGCTTTTACTGTCTGAAATACAAAAAAGCTCAACTCCCTTCACTGATTGTACAGTCCTCTTGGTTACAGTGTCAAAACAAGGCTAAAGATACTTGAGAAGTTGAAACATCTTTCCTATGTGATGTTGCTATCTGGAAGACCCCTATGACATCCAGCAATACTAATAAGAAGTCTATTGCACTGTCACATTTTATTCCCAGCAGATCCATTTTTGGAAAATGAAACATTACTAGAAGAGAATAGCTTTATGCAGTGAAATGGGTGATAATTTTGAATGAGACTTTTATTAATCCCTTTGACTTTCATGAGAGGAGATTAATACAGTATCCAAATTTATCAAGTACCATTCTCAAAGAAAACTACTTTTAAAATTAGACACATTTGCTTAATCTCAATGAGAGTCTAGGTCTGAGTTAATTAAGTGAAGTATCTCTTCTGTTGTTAGATACTTTAGATAGCTTGCTGTTGTATTTAAATAAACTTTAAATACTATTTGATTTTGCATTTCCCCTTCATCGCAGAACAAAACCATTTTGCTACATTTATTAGCAGACATATACTTTAAGCAGTATTTGAATATCACTGTTAGTCATTCAAAATCTTTTTGGTAAATTTTCAGGACAGTGCTGAGATTCCAGACCATTATATGGTATTGATCTACCAAGGCAAAGTGGTTCTCTGAATCCAGTAACAACCCATTTTAGGCCTCAAGTAAATCATTGCTTGCTCTAGCGGTGTTCAGAATTTCTGAAGAATGATACTTTCATATTTCCATTTGTGTAAATCTGTAGATGGCAATTTATTTGGTGGTTCACATTTCTAACACAGCTCTTGAAAGCTGTGTTATTTTTATCTTCAGTGGGTTCATGCATATTATTGTCCATTAAGAGCTTTAGCTGCCTGAGAGCACCCACAAATCAAATAATTTGGTTTCTCAGGCTTCAGCTCTTCAGACACATATGTACTTTTTTTTATGCACATGAAATTGCTCCACTTATTTTCATAGGACTATTTAAGATGTTGTCAAAGCAGGGGCCTAAGAAAGCAGTAAAGGGTTCTAGAACTACTAGCTAGAAGAAAGTTTTCCTCCAAAGTTTGAATAACACACTTTGGAGATTTTGCAGTCCATTATTTATAATATAATTTCAATAGTTATAATCTTATTAATTTATAGTTATTATATATATTATATTAAGTAATAGCTATTATGATATATATTGAGATGAAGATGATAGTAGGGTTTTTTATGTTCTTTGCATTTTCACGTACTATGGCTAGTCAGTATTCACTTCAGAGCATTCAGTCTTCAGGGATACCCAGGTATGATTCTCATTCAGTGTTCTGAAAGAGGTAACTCCACAGGATTGTTAGCCTTTAAACATGTTCATATATATCCCTGTTTATTTGATATTTATTGTATATACTTATATATTTTTAAATTAATACATATATTCTACTTCATCTTTGCATACTCCATTGTAAATTGCTAGGTATAATAAGAAGTATTCCAGCTGTCATGGAAAAAAAAAATCTCATTGTTTGTACAACTACCCTCTTTTCATTTTCTCTCCTCAGAGGTCTTTAAAAACAGGTCATTTTGGTACTTACATAATGCAATGGCAAGCACTATTTTTCTTTCCATGCCATAATTTCTTCATATAGCCTTGCTTTTTAAAAGCACCAAAATCAACAAAGAGTATGTTTCTCAAGTGAAAACTTCCTTTGATAAAGAGCAATTAAAGCATCTTAGACTCTACTACTGTCTTGAATAGTCTATTATTTTTACCCATACAAAGTAAGTGCTAAATAGTTGTCAAATACTTTTACTGATTAAAACTGATCAGTAGTAGCCTAATGCTTACATTGTTCAGAAGCGAGTGATTCTGGACTGTGCAAAGCAGTGGAGAAACCTGGCTCAGATAGTAAATTGCCAAGTCTTATAATAAAGGCTGATAATAAAGGTTTATGGTATTCTGGCATCATCTGAAGAGGGTAAACTGCTTGCACTGGGAGAAAGGTTAAATGCCTTATCATTTGAACCAAGAGATGAAGCAAGACTTGCTAAAACTGAGAATAAAAGTGGTGAGACAAGTCAGGGTCTTTTGAGATACCTGAAAGCAATGTGTAGCATTGCAAGCTACATTGATACAAATTTGAATAATGTGAATAAATATGAACATTCATGAGTAGATTACCAATAATATTATCTAATTCTACTATGGCACTGATGATGTTAAGCATTATCTAGTTTAAAGTATCAAGTTATTTATCTTAAGCAAGGTCATGGGAATCAGTTCCTCTTAAAATTCACTCCAGCTAGGTTGGAAGGAATGCAAATAGAAGTACTTATTTTCAGCATACAAGTTAGAAAATATTTATAGGAGATGCAAGTAAAAAAAAAAATTGCTGAGTTTGAAAAAGAAAGATCTCCATCCAGCTGTAGAAGGTCACCATTTGTCAAGGATTCTGTCTCACTGACTGTGTTTGCATTATATTGTATTCCTCAGATAAAAGATCTTCCTAAAGTAGCAGACTAGCCTTTCAATTACCCTTTTACACAGATTTTCAAGGGTTCTAAACTGGAGTTTATATCTGGTAAAGGGCAGCATGGGCATTTGGCACGGGAAGTATCCAGACACACTTAGCCCTGGGGAAGTACATTCCAGCCAAAAATCCCCGTGTCCTTGGTTCATCAGGTTCTTGAATGATCTTTTCCTATGTGAAGCTAACTTCCACAATCCATACAAAGCATTTTGACTGTGTCTAAGCTGTAGCCATAGCTTTGGATCTAGGAGCCTGTTTTCATATCTTTTATGTCTGAGTGCTACGCTCTAGATGTCTAGCTCCAGGGGGACCACCAAATGGAAGTTGTTTTAGTTTTTAATTGTATTAGCTGTGTTTTTTCTACCTGCTGCTATGAAGAAAACCCCAACTTGAGCAATACCTGGATGATTCTGTTACTCCACTTAAAACTTCTTCTTGGTTTCTTGGGTATATGAATTACTGAGGGTTCTCTGCAGCATGAGCCTTGTCAACTTTCCTTGTCACCTGTGGATTAATATCTGTCTACCTCATATGGCTCTAAAGGGTAAATAAAAGCCCAGCTTTACAAAGATATTCCCCCTTCTTGACTTGCTGGAACCTTTTTTTCACCAGAAGGTGCAGAGGAACAGTTGATTCACTGAGAAGAGCCATATCCCATAAATCTTCCTACTATTTTCCTGTCCAGAATGCCTTTCTACTTCAGGAGTGAGTTAATAAAATAATTTTTGCTGTTGTTCCTTAGAAAAAACAGCTGTTGCCTTTTTAGACCAGCTGTTGTCTCCTGAATTTGACAGATAAATCTTTATCTCACCTTAATTCTCCCCTTAGTGGTGGCATGGTTCCCCAAATAGCACAAACCAGAATACACTGCTGGAACTAACAGCAACCCCTCCTTATGTCTGCCCATCCTCACCTTGGCACTACCTTTCATCTCTGCTTACACAGATCTGGTCTGAATCAGGCAATCAACCCAGAGAAGACGGAAATTACAGTAAATTGTGCCAAAATGGAAGAGGCAATGCTAGAGGAATAGGGGTGGTGAAGCCAGAGAAAGGAGAGGTTGGGATGGCTGGTTCAGCAGCAGTGCCTATTCAGCAGCCTGCCTGAACTGGCTGTGACACTATGGTGCTGGTGTGCAGATATTGATACAAACTTAATTAGCTGAGATACATCTCATATCAATCCTTATATTAACTAACATGCAAGCATCTAGACAGGATATATACATATATTACTGAGACAAGACACAGTCATTATCAACTAGGGATGCAGTAAGTTTTGGGGTGACTTACTGTAATTTTGTTAGAGGAATAAAACCAAGTCTCCTTTGCCACAGTCCAATCCTAAACCACTTCTCATTTTGTATGCCTGTGCAAGGCTTTTAAGTTAAGAGAAACAAATGTGATCTCTTCCATTTAATCAAAAACCTCTAGTAATGGTGTTTATGATACAGCACATCTTTGTGAAATAATCTCCCATTGCATTTTCCAAACAAGATTTCTGCTGAAGTATTCAGTTCTCATACAGCACTTACCTTTTTAACTGTGCATTTAATTCTTAGCTAATTGCCATCAATATTTATGCTGTTGAACTTTTATCCTGCTACATATTGTATAATTGCTACCATTAGCTCATCTCCCAAAGGTTTTCTTTCAGATTCCTATGATGCATCCATCTCCTTCTTTCACAAAGCACAGATTTTTATAATATTGTTAAAGTGTCTAGTACTCAGTTTATACTTTGGCCTATAACTGAAGTTGATTTCATCTAAAAATTTGGTAACTTCACATTCACTTTTTAATCTGAAAAGGAATAATGCATCAGTAGTGCTGTTGTCCACTATATTCTATTGATTTCTAAAGTCAGGGTTGCAATAAATAACTCAGTATCCTGAAAGCAAAATGCATGGGGAGGTGTAAGTTTAATTTTAATTCCTTTAGTTTCAGAAGTTAGCTAAGTGTTTTCCAGGTACAGTCACAAAAGCCCCAAATTAAGCTACCCTACAGAAAAAAATTAATTTTATTTACAGATAAATGTGACATAGAAAGAACTGCCAGTCACCTTCTCATCCAGAGGACAAATAGGACATCCTGTAAAACCCTTGTACTGACTACTGGTTCTCCAAGGGAGCCATGGCCCTCCTGCTTTGTCTACTGGTAAACAGGACAATGCCAGGTTCACACTAAGATAGCATTATACTATGGTGGGATGACCCTGGCTGGATGCCAGATGCCCAACAAAGCTGCTCTGTCCTTCCCCTCCTGAATTGAATAGAGGAGAGAATTTATAACAAAAGGCTCATACTTTGAGATAAGGGCAGGGAGAGCTCACTCAGCCGTTACAATCATGGACAAAAGAGACTCAGTTTGGGAAATTAATTTAATTTATTCCCAGTGAAGTCATAATAGTAAAGCAAAGTAAAAACAAATCTTAGAAACACTTTGCCCCTTGTCCCTTTGTTGGCTGACTTTTATTCCTCATTCTCTACCTCTTCCCCACAATGGTGCGGGGGAACAGGGAAATGAGGGTTCTGGTCAGTTCATCACCTGTTGTTTCTGTCTCTGCTTCCTTATTGGAGAGGATTCCTCATACTCTTTCCCTGCTCCAGTGCACAGTCCTTCCCATGGGATATAGTTATTCACAAACTGCTCCAGTGTGGGTCTCTTCCAAGGGTTACAGTCCTTCAGAAGCAGACTGCTCCAGCGTCAGTCCCTCAAAGTGTCACAAAGCCTACCAGCAAACCTGCTCCAGCATGGGCTTCTGTTTCCACAGAGCCACAGGTCCTTCCAGGATCCTGCTCCAGCACAGACTTCCCATGGGGTCAAAGGCTCCTTTGGGCATTCACCTGTTCTGTAGGGTCCTCCATGGGCTGCAGGTGCATACCTGCTCCACCGTGGACTTCCATAGGCTGCAGGGGAACAGCTTGCCTCACCATGATCTTCATCACAGGCTGCAGGGGAATCCCTGCTTCAGTGCCTGGAGCACCTCCTCTCCCTCCTTCTTCATTGAATCTTGCTGTCTGCAGGGCTGTTGCACTTATATATTCTCATTCTTCTCTTCCCTGGCTGCAATTTGCTTATTGTGCAATAAATTTTTTCCTTCTTAAATATGTTATCAGAGATGCATTACTAGTGTCACTGATGGGCTCAGTCCTGGCCAGTGGCAGGTCCAACTTGCAGCCATCTGGCATTGGCTTTGTTGGATGTAGGGGAAGCTTTTACCAGCTTTTCACTGAAGGCCCTGCTACCAAAACCTTGCTACACAAACCCAATACACATATGATAACCCATACTGTTTAGCAGTAGGTCCCATTCCTTACATATTATTTTGCCTAAATATATGAGTACTTTTCCATTCAGTGTCCAAATAAGGTTTGGTAGAGTAGCTTGTTCTAGGGACTATTCCCAATAAAGATGAAAGTACCTGATTCTGTGGACTTTGGCATGCAAACTGTGCCATGAAACTGCTCTTAGAACCAGTAAACAGCTGTTTGGCACTTTTTTCTTTTTTTCTTTTTTATTTTTTTTGTTCAGAATTAAGGATCCAACCTCTGAGATCATCTGAGATCTGAGTCCCGAGAACAAAGAAGAAAATTTGGCTTTAGACCATCTAAGTAATTCTGAAAATTCTCTGTGTAAAAATATTAAGAAATACTGTGAACAGAAGACTCAATATAATTGTGACTTGTGTGATGTGTGAGGTTTGCCAGTAAATTTTGTGCAAAAGTGGTCTGTTTCATGACACTTTACAGAATGCATTTTTTTCTGTTCTTAGCATGGTACAAATGTATGCTGGTTTTGGCTAGGCTAGAGTTAATTATCTTCACAGAAGGTAGTATAGGGCTATTTTGGATTTGTGCTGAACACAATGATGATAATGTAGAGATGTTTTTGTTATTGCTGAGCTGTGCTTAAACAGAGCCAAAGTCTTTACTGCTTTTTGTACTGCCATACTGCTAAATAAACTGGGGGTTCATGGGAAAGTGTGAGAAGATACAGCTGGGACTACTGAACCCGACTGACCAAAGCAATATTCCTTAACATATGGTGTCATGCTCAATATATAAAGTGAGGGGTCATTTGGAGGAGTGGCATTTGTCTTCCCAAGAAACAGTGTGAGGGAGTGTCTCGGTTTAGGCCAGTTTTTTGAAACAACCTTGAACTGCCTCTTTTCAAAGTCTTCTCAGCACGGAGAGGGAAAAAACCAAACTGCAAAGAACAGAACTCAAAAGAAACTGAACTGAATTGAAGCAGAAATTATATTTTCTAATATTTACATCTACTTATGCAATTATACACACTGTGGGGGGCCCCCAGGGGACAAGGGAGAGGGAAGGAATAATAGGGA
>JAOXXN010000471.1:36474012-36487447 GCA_026770055.1 Myrmophylax atrothorax
GTGTGGAATACTTTTAATGACCATTTCCTTAGTTACCCTCAGTTACTGAGGAAGCTTAAATCAAACCTATCACAGAGGGCTATTTCTACTATTCTGTCCAAACATATGGGGAAGATTTTTGTTGGTTAACTAAGCGAGAAGAAGGATTGATGTGTTTGCCACATTTCAGGTAAAGACTACAGGAGCAGAACTCAGTGACATAAAAGATTTTCATAAGTTCGTGGTGATAATCAGTTAAACATACAATTTCAACATATCACTAGGTTTCGAACAGTCAAACAGTGTTTTGGAATTGTGTACTGAAAATCCCAAAGAAAATAACAAACCCTAGCCTTTTATGTTAAGACATTTAGTTCATTGATTTGGTTGCAGACTTTGTCTTGATTAAGGGGTATTCTGTCAAGACCAACTGACTTTAATTAAGGTAATCAAAAGTTAGTTTAAAATAAGGAACTTCTAATTATGCCCAATTTGAGCAGGAGGGGAGGTGTGGAGGAAAGAAAAGATGAAGGAGACTTGGAAGTTTGTGCATTTTTTCAGAGAGCCTAATTCTTTTGCATTAGGCAGATGTATTATTGTGGTCTTGCCAGTACCAAAGAGAAATATAAAATAATGGGAATATGAATGCATGTTATAAAGAAGATTACAAAATCCTATACTACGCACATAGCCAGTCTGTTTATCATAGTGTTATCTGTGTAACACCTTGCCTTGGATTTCAACACTCACAAATCTTTGAAAAGAGAACCAAGGAGCAGAGTGTTCTACAAAGGCTTTTTCTACTCAGTAGGGAAATGGAGATATCAGTACCATCAAGTTTATTATTCAGGCATCTTAGCAACACACTCATTTTCTTTATTTGCAAGCAAGTAGTTTTCTTAAACTGATTTACGGAAGGGCAGATTAGGACTGCTAACAGCTGTGGGAATCTACATAACCTCAGTGTAGTTTTCTTTGATTGCAAGAATCTCACTATAAACCAGGGTTGTATCTCTCTTGACTGATTATTCCTATATTTTACATAAAGCTCATGCTGAACTACCTCTCATGGGCAAATTTAAATTCCTTTGCCACGTACTCCTTCTAGGCAGACTATGTATCAACTGAATTTTTCCCACATGGTTGAAGGATGGGTGAGTATTTTTGCTAGTTTTTTGCTAATTGTTAAGTAGTCATTTCCCAATCCCAAGCTTATGCTTGTCTGTATTTGTTTTTTTCTCTTTGCTCAGTGACCCATAATAAAACTCATTAATAGCCAGCTGTCTTTGGGGAACACCATCTTTGAACACATTACAGTATACAAGAGTAATTAAGAATACATTTGGAAGCTGTTGCATGCTCAATCCTGATATTTATATCAGTTTCTAAAATCAGATAGACATTAAACTCATTTTGCAACAGGTTTTCTCATGGCTGGCTCTGAGCACCTCAGGAGCAGGTTGTGCACCAGCACATTTCTTACATAGCAATTGAAAACTTGAAGTACTGCAGCAGGAATTTTCATTCCTGTACATCACTGAATGGTATGCTTGGTGAAATGTGAAAGTCACAAAAATGTCCAAACCCAGAGCCAAATTTGAGACCCGAATGACAAAACATTGCTGCAAAATAATTTTTCAGCTGCTTTTCTGCAGCTGTAAATATGGCAAAAAGGCCTCTGCTACATATCAAAATATTGGGATGGCTATATTTTCACTTTAAGCGAGCTGAAAAGAGGTGTTTTAAAAATTCCGGTGACTGGAATTGTGCTGATATTCAAACCTAGAGATTTAATAGTCCTAACAACTTTTCTCCAGACTTTTATGGTGGCACTAAGGCTGCAAATGCACTTTTCATAACATAAAAAATATATGGTGGCTAGTAAGTAGTTTATAGATATCTCATTATTTCAGAGAAGTCTTTGCATTTTGAATTACACAGGTACATGGGCTTATGCTTAAGAAGAATCATGTGGGTATTAAACTAAAAAACCTCTGAATAAAAGAGCTATTCAAGTAACATGCACCCATGTGAAGGCCAATTTCAAAAGCCAGAGAAACCATCTTACATGGCACTTAGTCGTTGCTGAAAATCCTCACATGTAGGAGTATTATGAGCTGCCATTGCATTATTCAAGTGTAGAAACATGAATAACAGGTCCCATTTGATGTCCAGGAGAGCAAAGCACATCCTCTTAGTAACAGATAAGAAAATATGCTTCAGTAAGTAACTGGTGCAATCCAGTAAGAAAAAAAAAAATGCCAACCGTGAACTACAGAGGAAAGAAATATTAATAAATAAATATACATATTTTAAAGACAGCTCTTTAAAAATGCACAATAGTGAACTATTACAAAACCATCTTTTCTAGCAAACAAAAACCCCTGCCATAGTAAGGCACAATGTGCTATTTTCTCTCTCTCATTTTAATACAAATGCAGTATTTCAGCTATAAACCCTACTCACACAAGTAGCATTATTAAAGATTAAAAGAAATCTGTAGGTAATTATTGAAAGGATGATGTGCATCAGCACTGGGAAGGCAGTGTTCTCACTTTCACTTAGTGAATCATGCCAGAATGTTTGTCAGATTTCTTTAAACAGTTTTTGATTACCATCTGTTAGTGATGAAACAGGAACAGTTATCATGCTCAAGTGAAAACAAATACAGAATTGAGAAAGAACAGAATTCTATTTGAAATGTATCTGAGAAAAATGATGGCAATCAGGATATTAATTCACTATTTCTGGAAAGAGTCCATGCCTTAACCTTTATCAGTTTAGGGATTACTGCAAGTTTGACGTGCCTGTGCATTTCAGAGATGTAAGAAACTTTGGTACCAACATGGTGACAGAGAAGCAAGGTGTGATGTAAGAAGTTTATCACTTAAAGGGAGTATGGTGAAGAGCAAGAGTGTGGTAAGGGTCTAAGCCCCAGTCCTCACTTTGCTCCTTGGTCTAGCTGACTAGCAGAGCTGCACAGGGAGTGTGTGCAACCAGGTATTTCAAAGGTCTAGTCCTCCTTCTGCCCTAGAAAGCTTATAAAAATGTGATTTAATGACTACTTATGTGGTTACTGCCCCAAAGTCATGGTGCATAATACCTGTTAAAAGTGTAGAAGAAGACAGAGGAGAAAATGCCAGTTTTCAGTCTTTTTTTGTCCCTTCCTGGAGACTCCAGTTATTTAGTGTCACTATTTATAGTAATAGTTCAGCCCTCCCACTTAAATACATGCTATGGGCAGTGTCATACGGGCAAAGTTTTTGAAGAGGAGAACTGATGTTAGAGAAGTCTAGTCAAATCATAATAGCAACATTCTCACATTTATGCACCAATGCTAAAATGTTGATTTTTAAGCTTCCTAAGGAAGGCTTGATGATGTAAATTTCTTCCTCCTCATTATATTTCTTCTTGCTGAATTGATCAAGGTAGAGATGGAAATACTCAGAAGGTCAAACTCAATGAAGAGCAATCATTTATGTTTCACTGGAAAGACAACAGAGTATTTACTACTTCTAGGTTAATGAGCCTTTGTTTGATATAAATATACTTTTTTCTTGTGACCTGCCTCTATGCATCATGAAGAGTTTTGCTCCTTCATGATGAAAAGAGGCAAAAACCCCCAAAACCTAAACAGACCCACTGTATTTCCATATGTTCATTATTTAGAACTACAGATGAATAGCCACAACAGAAGGAAAGGAGTCCTTTGCTCCCATCCATTGATGGCTTTGTGAACTACAAAGAGTATTCAGACACAAAAGAACTGTCTGCCTAATGGTCTTTGGATAAAATTTTGGGAGTTATAATTTTCTAAAAACATAGAATTGTTCTTCTGACAGATTTGTCAAACAACAAGAAAATGTATTCTTTTGGAAAAAACTTTCAAACTATATTATGAGTACTATTCCCATCCATGTAGATCCCAAATTATTCAGAACAGCATACTTTTTTAGTGGAAAACGACACAAAGGTGCTTCACCTTGAGGATTTTTTGTAGTCATTGATAGTGGTAGTCTTTTTTCCTATGGACTGAATTGGAGAAAGGAGGGACTGCTGACTCACAGAACGAAACAGCAGAGCCTCCTGGTCCCTGAGGCTCTTCTTATCTAGCTAGTAAATAAATCTTAAATTATCAGTTCTCATTACGTGATATGTCCTGAGCACAGGAATGGCAAACACATCCTAAGCGGATGAAAGGCAGCTTTGCCTGAGGACAGTTTAGCATTTATTGGAAACAGGATGAACACAGTTTCATAGGTGGGGGAAGTATCTTTTATGGAACGAAGATACTTGTCCATTGGTTACATGATGACAATATCATGATAACAACTACTGCTGAAATTATGTTTAAATTGTGTTTACCACTCATTTATAATTAAATCAGGGTTGTAGATTCCAGTTGCAGATTGGGGTCCTTATGCCTTTAACACAGGGTTTCTATATATAACTGTAGTGCATAAGAAAAAAAATTGGAAAAATTTAGTGGTTACAGTGCAAAATAATTAGGGATCTAAGAAATCTGTAGGGGATTTCACAAAAACATTTCTTAGTTTAATAAGGAGCCTGGATGTTTGCTGCTGGAGTAGATGGCAGAAGGAGTCGTATTTGCAGGACACATCTCCAGAATATCTAACATAAATCATAAGATACCTTGTAAGGAATCATGTGGGTCTGTGCTGCTATGACTGAAAAACAATTGTGCCAGAAATGTCTATGTGCATATTAAGTTTATTGCTCTTTGAGTTTTCCCTGCTTCAAAGTCAGACTTCCTGCAACATATACACAGTCAGCAAACCAGAATTTTTGAATGTATGGCATGAAAAAAGACTAAGAATTGCACTCATGATATTCCTTAGCTTCACTGTCTGCCTGCACTAATACTGCAAGCAGTGGTTCAATAAAATCCCAGTGAAACACAGAGATGAGATGTGTATGTCTAGCAGAGCTGGCAAATCAGATACTTTAGCTGAACAGAAAAACACTTCAAGTTCACATTTGATTCAAGAGCCTTCTCCCATACAACATACAGCTTTTAGTTTCCCTCTACATTGATTTCTTTGCTGCCTTGGCAAATTTTAATCATGTGGAGAATCCTCCAAACAAAATTATTAAGTATAGGTCTGTACTCTCCTATGGCTGCTTTTAGACACAAATTTGGGAGAAAAAATACTTCATTGAGACATCTCTGACCACCCTTCATGACAGGTCAGCAGATGGTGTCTTTAACTGATGAATCTGACAACTTTTGGGGGTTAGTTGACTGAAAATGAAATATTGTAAAGGGAAAATGGGCACCGTTTTCCAGCTACAGTTTCCTAGTTCCATCCAACAACAACATAAATGAGGATTCAGTGCTGGTCAAAGAAGATTACTTCCTAACGTGTGATTTGGGGCCATTAATCTTGGCTGACCATCCTCCAGTTTCAGTCTGAAAAACATTTTAGCTCAGCAGGTGATGCTGTCAGAGACAAATGAACAAGATTAAAATAAAGTGATGTGGACAAAACAGACTGTCTCAAAATGAATCTTCCTGTACTCGGAAGCTAGTATGATTCTTTTGTTACTGGAAACAGGGCTAGTGGCTTTGTGAACTTAATCTAGCAGAATTAAGAAAAGTTTTTGTGTGAGAGCAAACTTTAAAAAAAACCAGAACTTTCTTGAGACATAACCAACATGTTTCTTGTAGAATTCAACTGAATCTTTCTGCTTTGCCTTATCTCAGGAACTCTTGTTTATATGAATTATAAAATACATTACATCAAAAACTAAGAATGCTATTACTGCCTATGAGATTTCCATACTTAATAGGGTCACACAGAAGTCAGATGACAAAAAGCAGTCCAACTGCGTGAGCATGAGACTCTGTGGAGGAGAGGAGTGCCTGTGAATAGCACATGTGCACTGAATGACGATATTGAAGATAGTGGGAATGGCTTTGAGACATCGAAAGCAGCAGCATAATTGAAACAGCAAGGACTCACTTTTTAAAGCTGGCTCTGGGAAACCACCTGAAAAGGAAGGGTAATTTAAGCAGATAAGGAAGAATATTCTACAAGATATGGTCCAGTAGATCCAGAGGAAAATGAGAGAGCAAACACTTTGTAGGGTGGGGAGACAACATTTTCCTTTACGGATGTTTTAGGTAACATTTTAAAAACTTATGTTAAAAAAAAAATAAAGAAGGAATGAACAGGATCAAAAACCAGACCAAAATAACTCTTTTCATGTATAGACAGCTGTAATGTCTCTGAGAAGTGAGGCAAAGCATGGAGAATTTACACAGAAAAAGAGAATGCAAATGGAGGGTGGGTTTGGAGGTACTCTTTGATTTCTCACTCACTTGCCCAATACCCTGCAACTGACAGGCAACTAATGCACATCATAACGTGGGGGCACATTCATCTCCACTTTTCAGATGCATGAACCACTTTGCTTGATGGGTGGTAGGCAATGTATTAGAACTTCCAGAGTATCTTCATTTACGTGTGTCATGGTGGTTGGGTGTGTTTGCTCTGGTGTGATGTGATAATCCCTATGGAGTCTCCTGCATTGGAAAGACATGGGCTGATGACTTACGTGCTTGATGCTCATCGCAATAGTCATTTAGACTTGGGGTTCTTGGGTATTCTTGAAGAGAGGACATGTGAAGGACTAGAGCACAGTGGCAGCCATTTCATGGAGGGGAAATCCTTTCATGGAGGGGAATAAGATGATAGGGAACCTAATAGCTGCAGAAAAACCCAGTGGTGTAGAGCAGAACAGGAAAAAAATAGGCACCTGCAGAGACAGCTGGAGAGAAGAAAAGTTAAGACAATTCTGATGTCTACATATTTTTTTTCTTTGAATTTTAGGAGAGGCATTATCCCTTAGGATCATTTTTCATCATTTTACATAAATGATTGCTAGGAAGGTTTGTGACCTGGTGGAAGGCAGAAGAAACTGCCACTATTCCTACACCAGATCTCTATATTACACAAAATTGGTAGAATTATATGAATCTGTGCCCATACTGAGCTCCCAAACATATGCAGTCAATAAAAATGTTGAAGTAGTTGATGAAGAGAAACTCAGATATAAAGCAGAAGAAAAGCAAAAGACTGTGTTTCACTCCTTTTATTTAATGCTCTAGATGTGCAGTGCAGAGATTATGTGGACCAACACTCCTTTGTGTTTCGAATAGTGGTCAGAAAGCCATAAGATTTGGGGAAAGTTCATCTCTCCCTTCAGGTTTTCTTGTCTGCTTTTCCTTTCATTTATCTGTAAGTGCCAGCAGTTACTGTGTCATGGTTTATTTATTTTTAAAATCATTTGTTCCCCCACATTTCACTGAAAAAGGGATGTCTTTCTCTAGCCAACACAGAAGTTATTTTTGGAAGGCTTAGTTTTAGGACATAGCTCTGTCCAGCTCAACTTTGTTCTTTATAACACTCAAATACTCTACCTTACGTACCTGTTACTGTGTCTCGTCCATGACATTCTCACTTGCCCCTCAGAATTCAGCATTTCCTTTCTAAATAGATAGGGAGCAACTACTATGTGAACTGCATAAACTCTAATCTAGCCTGTTATTCTTAAGTAATAGAAGTGCTATTTTTTGACTGGCAGGAAGTTATTTGCTGGCAGGGGTCCGGACAGTGATGTTTCCAGAAATGAACCCAAGACTGGAAGAGGTGGGACTGAAGGGCAAGGAAAGATTTTTAGAGAAGCTAAAGAAAAGAACAATCTACTCTGAAAAATTCTGTGCAAATGTAGATGTCTGTCCATATTGGCAGATGTCTTTCAGCATTGGTTTGAGCCCTTTTCCAGAAAGTAGCTGTTCCATGATCTAATTTTCTGAGTGTGGGAGAATTACGTTTCTTCTTGTGATAAAATACTTCCCTTGCAAATAGGTAGTTAAGTTGTTACAAGTTTTCAGAACAAAAACCTGTGATGTTCTGTGGTTTGGAACTCTTGAAGGGAGATCTTGTTTTGATTTGAAATATTACTGAGATTTTCTGGAGTACGTTTTCTTCTCTGGGGTGTGGATAGAGGAAGAAGTATGACAGCTAAACCAAAAGCTGCTTCAAGAATTGCAGGACTGTGAAGAATGAAAGATTCCAGCTTGCTGCATGGAGAATCATGAAAAAAACCCTGCAAAAATGTCAGAATTCCCAAATCATCTAAATGCATTCTGGCCAGCAGTTTTAGGGGAGATTAGTCCCACCCATTTGCTGGTTGCATGTGGTGTTAGACACTCAGGATGCTCCTTTTTCTCTATTCATCAAAAAATTTAGTAAGTAATGTCCAGTTTCTAACCAAGCTGGCAGAGACAAATCTTCAGATACTTCTTATACTTGGCACCTATATGAAGCCTAAAGACGACTTCTGCAGTACCTGGTGGTCCAGATTCATTGCTGACTTTTAGATTCAGAGAGTCACCTGATTTGCACTGCTGCAAAGGAACACCAAACCAGGATTCAAGATATTCTCTAACACCACAGAAAATATTCACCTTGCAAAGTAATAGTTTTTTATTATTTTCACTACCCATCTGAACAGAGTATTTTTACATTTACAGTTTATGTAAGTAGACACACCAATATTAATAACTTTGAGCATGTCAAGCAAACTTTGCTTGTTACTGGGGAAACAGGATGCTAATCTCAAAATCAATATAGATATTTCCTTGTAAACTACCAATTAGGCAATAAGGCTCAACAGAGCACACAGTTATCATAGACAAATCATAGCTGTGAACATTTATATGGCATAGTAGAATCTAATGGCATAAGTACACGGGTGTTATGAAATCAACTCAATAAAAATAACAGATAATATGCTCAGTCCCTAAAATATCTGTATTTCTGTTGAGTCACAATAAAATTATATGGACAGGAGACAACACCAAGTTTTGAAAGTTATAGTTTTCTTCTCCGTATGTATGTATTTAAATCTTCTAAATAATTTTGGTCAGACTCATGCAGTACCAGATTACAATACCTATTCTGATAAGTCTGGTATTAGTCTTCAGCAGCAGAAAGTGTTTTGGAAAGCAGGGTCAATCACCTCCCTGTCAGAAGATTGGAACCAACATTGCCACTAAAAGTCCTTCTCTGTCTGGAATGAAAATCCTGTGCGGAGTATAAGACCTGCATTAATAAAAGTTATTCCTTCTTGGCAGAAACACAAAGAGAAGGAGGGTGGCTATAACACTGCCTCTACTCTGATGATGTGATTTTTTCTGCAGAGTTCCAGGGGTTCAGTTCTGTCATGTGAAAATACAACATACAGCATCTTTTACTGGATTTGGTGAATTTAGCTCTTTTGATTTTCTTCTGACTTGAAATAAATTCTTTGGTGTTCTTTAACAGAGTCTTAACAGAATTCACAATACTTCAAGTGTATTGAAATACTTTAGTGTCAAAGCATCAAGTACGTGAATTTTAAGGGTGTGGTAAAATATGCTAAGGGAAAGAGCTTTGTGTTTCCAGCTGTTAAAAAACCCCAGCATATAGGGAAGGCATAAACCACTTCAGAAACTGAAAAGATCTTTCCATATATCCTATGAAAATACTCTATGTAAAACAATTAAAATGCCTGAAAAGTCTAAGGAGCCATGTTCCAAGAACAGAGAATCTTTGAGAAAAAAAAATTAGTTAATCTATTGTTTGGAGTTGGATTGAAGTGTAAATGGTGTAGGTGTAATTATTATGAAGAAATATTTTGATGGATAACCTGCTGAGAGCTGCCTGGATCTGAGAGTCCTTCCATCATGTCCACAGACAATGAAGTTGTCAGTTGGTTCTGCCTCATTGAAGACAGATAGGGACTGAATCTCTTCCCTGAGAAGAAAGGAGATGGCAGCACAAACAGTGCAGATGAAATGCCACTGTAAATCTAAGAGTGACTTCCTGCCAAATGGGTTCCTTCCACCAGACTGACAAAGAGAATAAAACTCCTTGTGCTTTATCATCCGTGATCACAATTGCAGGTTAATCTTAGGCTGAACATGGAGCTTCTGCTACCTTGCACATCGGTGCAAATGTATGTAAATGGCAATTAACCATGTTATGAACTTCTTTATAATGTCAAGATTTAATATATATTAAACAGTGTCTGAAAGTCATCTAATGAAGTGGTGTTTTTCAAGTCTACTGCTTAATACAAAAATTTTTCACTGTTCAAGGTTTGGTAACTGTTCAAAACCCTGAATCATCCTGCCTGATATATACTGAGGAGGAGACTGAGAGAGCTGCGTGAGGACTGGGTCAGCCATGTGATGCTTGAACACCATGCGTTCAGTGACTGTGGATTTAGAAAGTAAACTAACAATTTCATTGAGGTTTTTCAGAGTTCATAACCCACAGTCAGCTTAGAGATAATTTGGTTTCCTTGACACTGGATCAGAAATCATAGGATCAGAGAGGCATAGAATGGCTTCAGTTGGAAGAGACCTTAGGTTTATCTAGTTCTAACTCCCTCACTGTGGGCAGGGGTGTCACCCACTACATCAGGTTGCTCAAAGCCTCATCCAGTTCCTCTGTCCATAAGGATGGTTTCCCAGGGGATCACGTTTACTAATTCTTTAAAAGCTGGAATTTTGCTCTTCTGAAGTTCAGGATCCTGTATGTAGAAAGAAGGACATCATGTTTTCTTTGCCTGTTCTGCTGAATGCTTGTTTATGTAAAGTGAGATTGTGTCACAGAAGATTTAAATTTCTGCAACCCATCCTGGAGTTTTAGGTGACAGGTAATGAACTACTGGGGAAACTAAGGATTCAGTAAGAAACACGCATCTTGCCTGTTGAACTGCAGTAAACAGAGAGATGATAAATTCTTCAGATCATGTGTTAATATTTCAGCTGTATATGATTTCATAGTATAGCAGCATAATTCTTGGATTTCTTCATCTGAGAATGCTCAGACACATCTCCTGGCATTTCTTACCTTCCTGGTAGCAATAAAAACACCAAATGGGAAAAGAAAGAGCTTGACTGCAAAGGCACTTCTTATGAGATGGAAACAACCATCTGTAGATATTGGAAGGAACCAACACTGGCATTCTACATAAATATAAGCTCAAGTCAGCTGACAATTCCAGGCCTAGTCTGAACTTTAAAACTTAAATTTTAGGCCTACCTGGCTAAACCCGTAACAGAAGGACTCTGTTAAATGGTTTATCTACCAAGTGCTCATAAAATAATTATTTTTTTCATGTAAGTTTCTATTGTTATCTTAAAATATCTATTTCAGTTTACATTTGAAGGTGTAAAGTACAGAACCTAACATGAATTTTCAGCAAAAGTTCCGATTTGTTCAGATGAAGTATATATTGTGGTTTCTTAGTTCCAAAAAAATCACATGCTAAACATGTTGCCGAGTAACTATTCATTTTTTGCTTCCAATATGCATTTTCTTTGTGCATGAAGTACACATCTTTGATTAATTCTCTGCAGTTATTTGGTAACTTTTGAAATACAGTTTTATACCTCATTGTAAATCTCCTTCATGGTAAAAACTGAATTAAGCTGTATGAATATATCCATTACATGGGGTTTTTTCCTTGAAATATGAATTCCATGTAAAAGTTAAACTGAAGCCACAGTGGTTTGGGTCTGGCTTTTTTTGCTTTTGTTTGTTTTTTTCCTTTGTTTTGTTTGTTTGTTTTTTTGGCTTCATTTGGTTTCATTGCTTTGTTTGGATTATAATTTGCAATTATGAACTATAAAACACATGGCACAAGTCATAGACTAATATTGTAAAATCAGCTTTTGCCCTACAAATGGAGGTATACTTTATGGCAAAGTGGGAAAGAAATTACATTTTTAAGGTGATTCAGTGTTCCAGGTGTTATATTGTATAATACATTCCTTTTTAATTAACTATGCAGTTATTGACTTCTTTTATAAAAGTGTTCAATTTACCTGAATAATGAAAAATATTAAATAAGAAATATTTGCTTCAGGGAAATATCTTTAATGACAAACTCGCTATCAACTGAACATAGATCCATAATTAATGGAAATACAGTAAATAACATCAGAAAAATCTAAGGAGCTATTTACCTGACTAGCTGCTAGCTTGAGACTTGTTTGCCTAAAACAATACAAGGAGGCTGTATTTATGTAAAAAAAATCCCATCTCATGTGCCTGCATCAGAGTAAGATGAATCTCATGGGTTTAGTGACTACCAGATCAAATCAGTCATCTAAACGTAAAATCTAGTCCATCCAAGATGGCCCAAGATATTCAAGATAGCTATACAAACCTGTGAATATGATATAGGTCTTACCAGAAACCTGTACCTTTCTAGAATGGCAGATTGAAGCCATGGAGAGTATCCTAAGTAATCTAAAAAGATGCTTGCATTTAGACAATTAAATCAAGCCTATCTCCAAGCCTAGCTTAGGCACACAGCTTATATGGAGATGTCTAAAGGTTGATGTCTTAATCTTGAACTGATTCCCAAACTAAGTGTCTTCAGTTATGACCTTATGCTACTATGAGAGGAGACATTTTTATGTTCTTCCTACTCTCTGAGTCTTGTTTTAAAATAGTCTGAGTGAAGAAAAATCACTAGGCAACTTAAATCCTTATTTGATCAGGTTACTTGCAGTAAACCAGACTATAGAACTGAAATGGAAAAGGTGAACTGGTTTGAAAGAGATAAGTAAGTAATTATTGAAAGCATGTTGGGTATGTAAATTCTAACATCAATGTAAGATGCTTTGGTGGTTCACCACAATTTTACTTCAAGAATAATAAACTCTGGGAACTAGCCCAAACAACTGGATTATATTTGTGCTTCTGCTGGCTCCATTTCTACAAAGCATAAGGTCAAGCATTCAGAGAAAACTAATTGTATTTAATTTAATATAAAACATTGGGTATTTTTAACACATTCATTATGCTCTAGTTAATGTTTCTGTGCTTTTTCAAAATCTTGTTTACATTTGAGGGAGCTGATATTGTAGGGATTGGTGCAAAATGTAATATAGAATCTAAAACCAAAATGGATCTAATAAATTGTCAAACATTGTTACACATCAGATCAGTGATTATTGGGTCAGAACCACCTTGTGGGAGGTGTGTGTGTGAGTGTGGAGGGGGCAAGGGTGGGTCGAACCTCATGGAGGAGGGGTGGCATCGTATCCCTCATGGCAGCTCCTGGAGCCCAGACACAGGGAAGCCCCGGAGCAGGCATCAGTCACAAACAGCCTGGGAAAACTATAACATCCCAAAGCTCCTGGAGCCCAGGGTCAGGTTGGCAGGGACAGTGAGGACATGGCTCCTCACCCTGGCCTGTGACCCCAGAGCGGCTGGTGGGTCAGAGGCCCTGCCTGGGGTCTTTGACCACAGAGACCTGTGGGGTGATGGCCCCTGATAAGCCTGGATAACTTGAGGGAGACGCCTCAGGGCCCCCTGGAAGGGTGCTCCAGCAGAGGACAAAAGGCTTTCAAACTGAGACGATCAAC
>JAOXXN010000471.1:36496518-36511089 GCA_026770055.1 Myrmophylax atrothorax
AAAGATGTCATTTTTTCACTAATCCTCATTCTGAGTGGACACATTGCTGCATAAACAAGATTCTTTTAAACCAGCCAACAAGAGATATTCATGTCCAGTCACTACCTCTGCTCTTCTGTGGTCTTTATTTCCCAAAGTGCCAGAAATTTACTGAGAATCATTTAAGATTTTCTCTTTTTTATATTTTCTCTCTTAGTTTTTATTTATGAGAAGGCACTGGAAATATACAAGGAATTAAAGCTTTGAAGAGAGATTTTTTATTCATGCAGAAAGGGCCCTGTAAAAAGTACAATTGCAGAAGATGACAAAAAATAAAGCTTAGTTCTTAAAAGTGCCACATCTTTCTAAGACTCTTGTTTTCAACTGCTGTTGAGGGCTTTTGAATCAATATACAATTTTTGAACTTGCTTTTAGCTGAAAGCTATTTAAAGGGCCCTCTTTTCAATCAGCATCCTACAAAGGTAGAAGTGTTTACTCTTTACTTTCATTGTTATATTTTGAGAAGCCCAATTCTAAAACCTGAGTGAAAGACAAATCCTTACCTTTTAACACTTGCATAATAGGTGCTTACACAAAACTCACACAATTGACTTTTTAATGTTAAAATATGACATTAACTGTGCCAAAGCACAAGAGAAAGCCATTCTGTATGGTTCTCACTACACCAGTTGGATACTGGCAAAGCTCGATTTTTTTGTTCTTGGAGAGTCAAGACAGTTTTTTTCCCAATTAGTACTTTAATTTGTGTACTGTGACAAACAAAGTTGAAAGCAAACTAATATTCTATTTTTAGAAGCTCTTGGAACTGAGATAGTTGCATTTTAATGATTTTTTCTAATTAGTTACTTGCTAATTAAAGATGGATAATTTTTTTCTTTGTATGTTTTGTATCACCAGGTAAGGAAATACAGGTAAATGAAGCGATAGCAATTCAGGACTAGAAAACTACTTCCCTCATTTCAAGTATATGTCATCATCCTGACATCTTCCTAATTGTTCTCAACTGTTCTCATTTGATTCTTTACCTTTTTCTTTAAAGAGAAGCCCTCCTATATAATTCATAATTCAGTTTTGCTATTTCCCTTCTTTGATCAAATGAACTGTTCAACTGCCATAAAATTTCTATTCTTATAAAAGAAACATTTGCCCATAAACATTTTGAATGATGTTTTAAGATGGTGCAAATTACATAGCATGTTCTAGACGAAATACCTATTTCATGCTCAGCACTTAAATGTGCCATTTCGCAGTAGCTTTGTCAAACACAGTAATATTTTAACAGATTTTACTGTAATTGGATCACTGTTAATCTAAATATTATTACCAATAAGCAGTCAGCTAGCAAACCATCCTGAAAGAATCATACAAGAATCCTGTCCTTTAATTGTACTGTTGCAGACAATGCACAATAGCCAACTAGTATATTCCATCAAAATGCCCACTTTTTAAATGATGTCTTTCATCTTTCAAAGACTTGAGAGTGCTCCAGTGGGGAAAACTAATCCTGCTAAAGTGCCATAATGTTTTCCTAACAGGTAATGAGAGGGACAGATTTCAGAATTGAAAGATCCTTAAGAAGGAGTCTGAAACTTTGGGCAAGCAAGAATCATACTCTAATACTCAGTTTTCAAATGTGAACAGATGGTTTGATCCTGGATGTGCCTAGCTTAGGGAATGCTGTGAAAATAACATGTACTCTAAATGGAATGCTAATTAACAGGGATGTAAAGAGAAAAATCAGTAAGAAGGTAAGGTGTGAAGAAAATACTGTATTTCACTGATACTTCTCCTTACAGAAAACTTGTGCCACTGGATTTATTTAGTGTGATGCCTTTTTATGTTTTGCAACAGTTCATTTCACCACATCAGTAAGTTTGTACTGCCATTATGCTATCAAACATCATATTAGTGCTCTACTGAAGCACTTAAAGTGTAGCACTACTGCAAGATGCACTGTTTTCCGGTGATGAGTTTTATAAAGCAGCTTTACAAGCCTCTGTGATAGCATTTGTCTTTGTGTCTTGAGTATAAGACTAAAGAGATCTGATGCATTGTGTCTTGTTATGTCTGATTCTGTCAGCGTATGGCTTTGTGTGGCTCAAAGTGATAAGATGTGATGTGAGCTGTAATGCATCAAAGAAACAAAGTTTCTTCTACATTCTGAATAATGACAGAAACTTTGCTACAAAACTAATGTCATGTAATGTTACATATGCAATAGAATAGTATTTGTAGAAGAATTCCAATGCCTACCTATGGGCAGGATAAAATGGATACAGGGGAAGGGGTGAAATCTGCTTCTTAGATATATGCAGTAATTCAAAAGGAACTCATAAGATAATGAGCATATAGTATCTAGAAAATCCTTGTAAATAAGCAATGATACCTCTTCTTAAAGAACCCTGTTGAGATTTTACAATTTAACAGGAAAAGAAAGATTGCAAATAAGTTTTGGGTATTTTTTGCTGGAAAACCTACAAGCTTGTAAACTGATTCAAAGGTGAGTGGGCATTTGTGGGTGAGGGAAATAATCCTCGGTGTGCATGTTTGTGAGTGTGGGGAGCAGAGAAACAGTGGGATACACATTGAGACAGATAACTGGATGGGTAGTGGAATAAACACCTGTAATTTCAAGTTGTCCTGCCCAAGAGCCATGCATCCTAGATTTTTAAGGCAGCTAAACAGATGCTAGATATTACAGGAAATATGTTGAGATGACTCAACCATGGACAACTAGCTTCCTAAAACAATTTTATATGCCTGAATTAGAAGATGTCTTCTAGACTTCACGTTTCCCTTTTTCATTTCCACATCTCTGAATTAAGCATAATACTCTACTACCTCATGAGATGTGATGAAAGGAACACTGAAAGGAACTCAAGTAATCCCAAAATTAAAGCCATATGGATAACAAGATAGGTCCATCATGCAAATGTTTTTTAAACATCAAAAGGAAGCAGCTCTGTAAATTTTATGCATGGATTAGAAGGCTTATTTGAAAATCTTTGCTATAAAAAGGCAGCTTATTGAGAGCTGAAGATGGCTACTACCAAGATAATATTTGATCCAAAATCCATCACTGGCTTCATTAATGCCATCAGGTGTTCCAGATACTGTGTTTCAGGCATAGTGCAAGTGTCTGTTAAAACAGAGAAGGAAACAGCTAGGATTTTGAAGATATGGCAGATCAGTAGTAAATATTGGAAAGAACACATGGTACGAGATGAAAGCAGGTCTAGGGAACAAGTCATGATTAAGTCCTGAGAGGATGTATTGAAATGGGACTTTTAGGAAACAGAAATTAGTGAGATTAAGTAACTTTTTGGGATCTTTTTGCTTCTACTAAATAGGATAAAAGATGCTACTGCATATTTTTGTCATAAACAGAGCCAGTAGTACACTTGATATAAATAATTGATTTTTTCCAATAACAACAATCCTTGTAGGAAGACATACATCTTTGTCAACTCTTTAGGTGCACAAATGTAACAATGTTTTATTGAACTTCATTATTTCAATTTTGGATTACAGAACACAACAAATAACTGCTAACTTAAAAAAAAAATAGTGAGAGCTATCTTTTCAAATCCTGAGAAGGGGACCAAATTCTAATATTTGACTGTGAGGCACATATACATATATCCATATAACCTGAAAAATCATCAGTCACCTTATGAAGAAGTGAGATGTATGAAAAAGTTGTTAATTTTTCCATACTAGGCAAAATCTTTTTTCCATAATTAATAATGGGTTATAAGGTAATACTTGCCAGCATACAAGCTAGAAATATTGAAAAACTTTTCTTACAAAATACGTAACAATTAAAATTTTAAATAGAAGGCATGACAAAGAATTTCATGAGTGATATATCAGTAGAGGATGAAATTTACCATTCTTGTTTCTAGATAGAGAAGGTAATACAGCTTTCCCTATACTGATAGCAGAAACTTAACTGGATTTTTTTTCAACTTTCCATATTTCTCTCTGCAAAAATAACATCAATAGAAATTCCAACCCTGTGATAAGGTAGTTCTGCGCTTTTTTTTTCCCCTCTAAATTACTCATTGTAGGTGGACAGAAAAGAAAATTCAGATCACTTGAAAGTGGCATTTAAACATGTAGTTTAAGCAGGCACTGATGAACCCAGCTTTTAGCTGTGGCTTTGTTTTGTCACTACTCATGTTGAAATCATCTGTTCTGTGGATGTTTATTTTAGTATCAGACCTACTATTAAAAGTAACTCACGAAAAATAAAAAGGTGGATATACCTTCAGCTATAATCAGACAGTAGAAAATACTGTTCCTTTTCCACTTCATAGTGTCACTGTGATGGGTGTGGTGTAAGTGACTTGAACTAGAATAGAATCAATGTGAGTACTGAAAAAAAAAACCAAAAAACAAACAACCCAGAATATCTTTTCTGGTACATAAAAAATATCCTGGTATACTTTAGCACAATTCTTGGAAAAGAGGATGAAAAATTAGTATATCTTCCTTAGATAGGTGGAATAATTTGTTTTCTCAGAAAGTATCATTCATTACAAATGAGAAAAAGGAAAAATCTAGACATACAACCAAAGAAAAATGCAATCTTTGAGTGAGACATAAGACATGATGATACCAGAAGCCATGTGTCTCTTTCCTTGATCTTCTATATCACAGAACCTGACTCACATACAGAATTCCAAGAAGCATTCTGTCATTTAGCAGTGTTACAAAGAACAGGATTACAGAAATTCAGTAGTCACTGAGAAGGAAAAAATAATAAAAATGAGTCTACTCAGAAGAGTAACAACACACATACTGCCTTTTAACATGAAAAATAGCTTTTTCAAATGTTTTACAATGGGAAGGAAGTAAAATAGTGATTTATATTCTACCAATCAGGAATAACAAAGTTAACTGTTGACACTTGGGTATTAGCTGCATATACAACATAATCAATTTATTTTTCTTATGACATTTGGGCTTACATTTTCTATAATTTCAATTTATTGAACTAATTTGGGGCCTGATATAGAACTGAACCTCAGGAAAATAAATATATAATAATAACAATAATAATACCAGTAATAATAACAACAATAATAATAGCAACAACAAAAAACCAATAATAATTAATAATAATATATGGAACTTCTTATCTTCAGTATGCATCTCATCATTTTCCCACCCCTTCAGATATGAAGCAGATCCAGTATTTCCACTCATTATTTCAATCTTATAAAGGCTTTTGAGTGTTATCTTGATTCATTAACCTTTGGTTTTTTGTTTTTCTATTTAGTATTTCTCTAATCACTCCTACTCTGGTGATCTCCCATTTCATTGCTCATGATAGAAGTTACTCTTAAAGTATGTTGTTCTAAAATAATTTTCACTGTGACATTTTAGACGCCTGCCTTAAATGTGTCCAGTGTGATACTTAATATGTTTTGATGGCAGTTCATAAATATCAACTGGCAGATTCACACAACACCTTTTTGTGATCCAAATAGGAGTGAATACGGACTTCACAGGATTATAAATTATAAAATGAGAAAAATGGGAAACCAGTGCAAATATGACCATGTTACACACATGCTTGCTTTCAATTTCAATCTCTCCTTGCAGTCTGAGGTATCTAACTGATTAACTCTTTTGAATTGTTCCTTTTATTACCCTCTTTAAAGTGTTTTCCTCTCCGATGCAATTTATTTTTTGTTCTTTGTTCCAGTAGCATCATAACAATTAACTCTTCTAAAGGCAGCAGGAATGTCAAGACTAACACTGACATAAGTGAAAGCAGAAGTGGACCTTTGGATTCACAAGAAATACAAATTCTACTTGTGTTTCTCTCTATTATTAAGAGGGCTAGATATTCCTATGAAAAGGACATACTATTCTGGTCATCATATAGGTAAACAAAGACAATACATAACATTTCATAACAGGTACAGTATTGAGACAGAGTCGATTTAAGAAGCAACTGCAGGTGTACTTTTTCCCACAATATTGAGACATACAGTAAATACATTCATTCATCAGGATTTTTCTCTAATATATCATGTTCATTTTCACCACCATTAGTGTATCATTCATAGCCACATTCAGCAGTGTGCTCTCAGAGTTGTTTTATACAGTCTTCATTTATGTTTACTCTGACTTTTATTTAAGGACATTTCTAAGAACATTTTTATAAACTCTGTATGGGTCATTATTCATCTTTGTTACATAGATGGCTTGCTAGTTACTTGGCAGCCTTTATGTGATTTATTAGATGAGTGCTTTGATGTCTAGAGCACCAGTTTTTCAAACTTGTCTGAAGTGGAAGTGATCTTGAGGCTGTGGTATATATTGATTTGATCATTGCTTTGTAAATATTTTGTTGCTTAATAGAGAAAGAACAGAATGCCCCTCCTGCAGTGTAACTATTTGTGGAAAAGGGTTTGTGCTAGTCATCAAATAGGACACATAAATCAGTACTATTGAATACAAAATCCATGGCTTGACTTAAAAAAAAAAAATAAGCTTGAAGCTTTCTTTTCTAGCTGAGTGTTTGGAGACCGAATGAATTTTTAATTATTTTAGCTTTTTATATTATTTTTCACCTCTGAAAATTCTGATTTTTTCATATTTTTATTGCTTTCTTCATCACATGTAAAAGCAGATTAATTATATATACAGAGTTTTTGCTGATAAAAGGATAGGTGTTAATAGCATGTGTGCTCTTGTTGCTGTAGTGCATACTTTAAGTGAATTGAAGTATGGACATCCCTTTGCTTATTTTTCCACTATTTTCCTGTCTTTAAATAATCTTCATACTGGAAAGCAGTGATAATAACGTGATTACCATATGTTAATAAAAGAAAGTGCCCTGTCTCATAGACCTAAATAATGGGATTTATTCATTCTTTTTCTACTCTCCCTTTTTGACCCATCTCACTCTTTTTCTTTGTGTCCTAAGACCTCTCACTTTTTAAAGTTTTGGAAACATGGATCCACTTCTGCATGGACTTCAATTTGTCTTCCATGAACAAATGTTCTCCCTGCTGAACACTTTACTGCATGTTATTTTTCTAAAATATTCTTTTAACTTACCTTTTTTATGCAAGACTTTTATATTTTTTTAATGTGCTGATGGGTGGGGTTTTTTTGGTTTTTTTTGTTTGTTGTTTTATTTTGGGGGGTTTTTGTTTGGTTTGATTTGGTTGTTTGTTTATTATATTGGTTTGGTTTGGTTTGGTTTGACTTTTTCCCTCAGAATCTTGGAATATTTCTTAGTAGATGGACTTAATAAAATGTCAAAAATACTTTTTTCATGTGGTCTAATATAATACAGTAACATTAAAATTATTTCACTAATTCATTGTTTATGCTTTCATTGCATTAAAATTCTCAAATCATTTTCTTTGCTTTCTTGTTTGCTTAGTACATAAAAGGAGAATTCTTGTGCTCAAAGGTAGGGTAAGTAATATTCTATTGCCTACTGTCTCAACCTTCAGAACAGAATTCTCCTTGAAAATTTTGCAGAACTCAATTTTCCAAACCAGGTCATAATCTCATGGAAATATGAGGTTTGTGTTCAACTGTCTCTTACATTAGGGTCTCAAATTGTTGTGTAATCTTCTACAGAAGCTCATAAAATTTTGGTACTTCTCATTTTCTTCCATTTTCTATTCATTGTTGGTTTCTGGGGAGTAAATTCTTTCCCTAGGTCATCTTAATCTTTCTCTGTCTAAACGAAAATATTTCGTCCATTGCCCTGTTTTGACTTTGTCCTTTGAAAATGAGATCTATTGCTTTATTTTTAGAAAACCATTCCAGAAAGTCAACTTGTGAAATGAATAGTGAAAGAATATGTAGACTTCTTGAAATCTAAGCAAGTCTAGTCAGAGGATGGATCAATTTACTGGTTTTTATGTCTCATCACTGTTGTACTTCTCTTATTGGATCAGGAGGTAGTCTCAGACTGTAGTGTGATCTTACCTTTATCTACTTTTCCTGGATTTATCAGTATTGAGTTTTACTTAGGATATTACAACAAATTATGATTTTCCAGATTAGTCCTTTGTGCTTACTTCTCAGCATGGAGTTTTCAAGAATATCTAATTGTGTATATGACCTTCTGAAGTAGTTTTCTAACAATCTGTGATTAGTTGTTTTAGTTAAGAATGTGTTAACAGTTTCAAATTTTTTTCTTTAAAAGTGGATGCTTTTACCATTGGAAAATACAGTGTGTTGTATGTTTTATTTTGTGATATTTCTTTGAATCTTACTTCTGAAGCATCATAGTTTAGCATTAGTGCTCTGACAAGTATTGTTATAGTGCTTACAGTACTTAATTTTTTAATTTTGAGTTTTAACTTCATTTTTGGATCTCTTACTACACTGATAACTCACACTGAAAGCTATCTCAAGGATTTACAGCATTCTGAGAAATGGCTACAGGTTCTGAAAAGTGACATGGCTGTCAATATGCAGCACACGGTAATTCACAAACTTCAGGAAAAAAAGAGAAAGACGTGAAATAATTAGTGCAAACCCAAGTTGTCATGTTTCTCACACCTGCGAGACATTAGCAAGACTTAGGAGCACTTTGAGGGGGACACCTAGATTAACAGGAGATAGTTCTCAAAGGAGTTTGAGGTTTAAATTCCAAGGTATTTCAACAAGTGATAGAAATGGACAGATATGCTCCTTCAACTACTGCCATCAGAATTCTATCTGAGGGCAAAGTTGGTAAGAATCATATGAAATAGTACTTGTGGCTATTACAGAGTACTGTGTTGAACTACAGTTTACAAGGAAGCAAAGAGAAGTACACTAATCCTTGGGGAATTATGTTATTTTAGGCAAGATTTTTTCCAATTTGTGTTCTATGCTGAGGAATCCATAAAAGAAAAGCATGTTCTTCAAAAGGTGGCTGTGGGGTTTGGGGTTCGTTTTTTGGTGGTTTTGGTGGTGGTGGTGGTTTTTTGTTTGGTTTTGTTTTGTTTGTTTGTTTGGGCTTTTTTCCTTTTTCTCTCTTTTTTTTCTTTTTTTTCCCCCTTGTCTGAGTGCTGATAATGGTTCAAAATCAAGGTCTTATTGCTATTTATGACTACCTGAAGGGAGGCTGTCGTGAGGTGGAATTTGGCATCTTCCCCCAAGTAATGAGCAACAGGACAAGAGGAAATGACCTCACTTTACACTACGGGAAGTTCAGATTAAATACTGGGAAAAAAATTTCACTAAAAGTGTGGTCGAACACTGAAAAAATTGGTCAGGGAAGTGGTTGAGTTACCATCTCTGGAGGTAATTAAAAGATGTGTAGATGTGGTGCTTAGGTGCATGGTTTAGTGGTGAATATGGCAGTGGTGAGTGGGTTAACTGTTGGACTCAATTTAGAAGTCTTTTCTCAAACTAAACAATTGCATGAATTTATGAATCTAATAACAGCTTATCTTTTAACCATCTTATATCTGAAGTCAAATATAAGGTTTGTTGTTGTGGAGAGGTTAAACACGTGGCAGGGCACTGTTCTAGATGCTTATGATGCCGGAGAGGTTTTTGGCTTTTCAAGTTTCATATTTTGTAGATTTTAGGAATGTAGTAGCACAGTATATTTTAGTGGTTTAATATTTCTAATAGTTTAAGTTTAAGGTCCTTCTATCTCTAGCCCTGCCCCAGAACAGACAGCTAAGACCTACCAGCTGTTTAGTCTTTTCCTCAAGGTACAAGATTGGAGAATATCAGAGGGAGAACGAACATAGAGCAGAGTGACCAGAAGCCTTAGAAAGCATCCAGAAGCCCTCTGCACATCGAAGAGGAGGAGGAGGATGAAGAAGAGGGTCCCAACGACCCCAGCCCCAAGTCAACAAGGGGTGGGAACTGGGAGGGGACAGAGGTGGAACCGGACATGTGTGAAGTCGTGATTGGATAGATTATATTATAAAAGCTATAGAAATTAAAGCTTGCGGGCGCACGCGTTTATGTGTTCCTGGATGAGCCGGAGTGCTCATTTAAGTAACTACCCTTTATCTTATCTCCTACAAAAACTTGGCTTGGAGTCTTTTTTACAGACTTTTAAGGCAACACAGATAATAACATGAGGAACTCTGTCACACTGAAGGGTTAAATCGTATCAAAGACTCATTTCATCATCCAGAGCTGCAGGCCAGCATGAAGTTACTAGACATGAGCAGGCTTTTTTCCCTGGAATGAACACCTGTGAAATATTTACTGACTTCAGTCATGCTAAATGCCTGATTCAGGGTCAAGTGAGCACTAATGGGACAAGGACAGTGGTCTCTCTGGTCCCAGCTGCCGGTGTGACAATGTGATCAGCAGTTCTGAGGCAGCATTGTCACCTTTTCATGAGGCTGCCTACACTCCATGGACAACTTGCACATGTTTAACATTCTGATTTGTGAAGGCACAGGCAAAAAACTATTTTAAGTGCAGGTTTTGGTTGTCTTCAACTGTAATCTGGAGATTTTGCCTTTTCAAAAGTAACCAGCAACCAGGCAATCATTCAGTTGCATTGCAGGGTATTTTATGTATGTATATTTTTCAGCAACTTTTAAAATATTTCTTCTGTATTTCAAACTCTGTTACTTCTCAGTATATCCAATTAAACTACAGCAGTTTCTGTGATGCTTTCCTTTAGAGCTCCATTTCAGGCACTGGAGAGTTCAGGTGTCAGTCGTTTTTTCCCAAATACTGTTGCTTTTAAATATCCTTTTGCATTTGAAATATGGGTTTCTGTATTTCACATAGTTTCATAAATTTCTAGATTTGAAAACATACCAGAAGAAAAGAATTTTAATTCTATTTGTATCTTCTGTGTCTTCTAAAACATCCTTACTGATGAATGTGAGACAATAATATGAATGGAATTGAATTAATTTCCCATAGGGTTGAGTTCCAAAGGTATAATATTGAAATCTCCGTGTCTTCGTTACGCTTAATTCTGTGTCATCCAGTAAGATGTTCTTCCTTTCACCCTGCTTCTCAGATTCTTACCTTTTGAAGGTTGTCTGCATGCAGACAGAGGAGATAAATCTTTTTTAATATCTGTATTCTTTCACTAAACTATGATCCTGAGGTGCAAAAGAATCAGTCAGAGTTAGATCTGGGACCCCTGTAGCAGACACCTGGATTCCCAGGCTTGAAACTCTTCCTTTCCAAGTTTCCTTAGGCAATCAAAAATCTTCTAACAGAGGCAAATGTGCAGAAATGTTGAGTTCCTGTTTTCCAGTGGCCAGATTTCCTACAACCAGGAAGACAAGTAGGGAATAGGAAAGTGTTGGCATTTTTTCTTGTGTTTTACTGAATGGGATACTTAAATCTTTTTAACAAGTCCAAAGCACAATAAATTGTCACCCTTCAGGACTTGCTAATACCACTTCATAGTTGTAAAAACTTTGAGGTCTTCGAGATGAGACTGTGAACCAGGGAACAAGAGCAGCAGGTTTTTTTAGCCAGCTTTCTTCCCCCTTTTATTCTTTTGCTTGGCTCTCATTACTTTTCTCCTTGCTAATCACACTTCTAAAAAATATGATGTTAATGTTTTTTTAATTACAATATCCATAATACCGTTATTGCATTAAAAATAGACAAAAATTCTCTATTTACTCTTACTGTTTCCACTGACCGAGATTTTAATGCCCTTCTTCAGCAGAATAGAAAATTGTAAAATTTTGAGTTGCAGAATGTGTGTGTCTGGAAGATGCTGTCTTTCTAAGGAATGTATTTCTAGACAAAAATGTGCTTAAAATTTAATTAGGATTGTAAAATACTGTTTGCAGTCTTCGTTGAGCAGAGTCAGAAGCATAATATGGTTCACAAAGACTTGGGTGGTGATGGGAAGAGGGAGGATGAGCATCCATGCAAAGATGATTTGCTTCAACATAACTGTTCTAAATTGTCATTCATTTAAACATCAGAATAACAGTTGATCAGATTTCCCAGGAGAATATTTTCTTCTATCAGAAAGTGACAAATTTTTTTTTAAAAAAACCTGAAAGACATCTAAAGACTTTTTTAGAGCATGTCAAGAAGGGCAGGAAAGATTAAAGAAATCATAGAGAAATTAAGAGGTTATCAGGGCATTGTAGTTATTAGAATAAAAATGTAACTCTGAGCATCCACATCTTGCTTAGAGCTCAGTTTTTGAGCTGTACCAAACAGTGCAGAAATGCACAGGCATTCCCACAGGGTCTCCCATCTCTGGCAGAGTTTCTAACCTGTACATGGAAGGCAAACCAGACAACACTGGTTTATCTGAGTGAGGCAGCACTGGGGCTGCTACAGTCAGTTTGGAATAGTTTGAGATGTTGCAGCACAGGAAAATAAAGGGTTAGAGCAGACAGATGCTCAGATATTCAGTCAATGTTATGGTTCTACAAAAAACTATTGCTTTGAATTTTGAAGCTTTCTAAAATTTTTTAATGTTTTATGCTATTTTAACAGTTTCCTAATTTAACAGGTGCTTTCCACATTTATTCCTCCCTAAGTTTGAGGATTTCCCTGTCTATTTAAATACCTGAAAACGTACAAGAGGATTTACTGTGAAGTGTAACCTTTCCTTCTTTTGAGGTCTGTGTGACCCTGCAAGTGCTTGTGCTCTCCCTGAATGGGCCATTTACTTGCCTTTTATAGGTTTGTTGTGCTATAGTCTCTATGAAGGGTGTTAAAACTATTTGGACACCTATTATTACAATAGCAAACATTTCCCACCAGATTTGCACTCGAGAGTTAACCTGTTTCTGTTAAATTTAATGATTTCTAGGGTGAAGTTGTGGAATTCCTTGATGAGCTGTTAGAAGTGGATGAAAAGAAGGACTCCTGATGAGCCAAAACGCCACAAAGTGTTTTACAAACGGGAAGACTCGCCGTTGCTCCTTACTATTGATTTGGGTCACTTGTAGTTCCAGTTAGATATACCTCAAAGGTGCTTCTTTAAGCTCCACTTTATGTCCCAAGATCCACTCCTGAAAGGTCACTTCCATGCTACACTGACTCTTGTGTGAGCATGGCTTATCACTGTGCAGAATTGGTGCATGTGAGTTTTCCTCTTGAGCTTTCTTTCCTTTGCACAAACACAACAGAACAGACTGTTTGTATTTTCTGGGATAACACTAAGGTTCCTCATTTCAGTGCTGTTCTACTACACTGTAGCAATACAGCTAAATTCTGAAGAACTTTGGTCAGATTATGAACCATGGAAGACGTAAAAGTTTCCTTTTCTGAGCTATGCATTCTATTATTTATATATATCTTTTTATGTGATGATGAATAAAGTGATAATGGATCTCAGTTCACCTGAAAGCTGTTCAGACACATTTAAATAGCTGAAATAAGGTGATTGACAAAACACAACTAGTGATCTTGTAAACCCTGCTTAAAGAATTCTGAAAGCAGTTTGGATCTTTCTCAAAAGCTAAATTAATTTCCATGATGTGAAACTAAGAATAAAAATAATTTCTTTTTCCTATCGATTCTTACTCTTTCTGTTGAAACAACCTGTGGTCCTTCTGTGAGGTGGGGCAATCTTGTATGATATGTTGATGATTGATGTATTTAGTATTCCTGAAGAAAACAGTTTGCTTGGGTTTTTTCAGTCTGGTGGGACTGTCTGCATAGTTTTCATCCAAAGGTAAGTGCAGGTGGAAACAATCGTGAGTTTAAATGGAATCTTGAAAAATACTTACCTGTGAATTCCTGACATTTTTATTATTAACTATACAGTGGAATTCAATACAGAAATACTTTGGAGGTCCAAAGAAGTGTGTTAGAGAGGGGTAGTGAATTAGTAGAGAAGTCTACTGAAGAGCAGAAATCCCATTGAACTCTGAGGAGGATCCAGCATTTCATCCTTTGCTTTCTCATTTCCAAGGATCAAGTCCTGCCTATGGTTTCATCCCACTTCCATCATGGGCAGAGAAGCATTCAGTGCTCTTGTGACTGAACTGAATGGAGGTGAACTGCAAACCCAAAATGTGTGAGTTTTTACAGAGGCAAAACATGCTCTACACAACCTTGCTGAGTTGTTGCTGCTGTAGCTTAAATATGCTGTTGTAGTCTGTGCTATTGAGTGCCCACAGGGCTCAAGGAGGGGAATTCCTAGGATTGCGGTTCAGTGTCCTCCAGCCTGTGACACCAATGAAACATTTGAAGTGGTGAGTGAAAGACATTTGGAAGATCAGATTGGCTTTTTTAGCTGCTTTAATATAAATCAGAGCCAATCCACTGAAGCTGATGGGTAGACTGTTTTGTTCTCAAAATGAAAATCCGTCAAGGGCCTTTTAACTTCAGATTTGCTAAACTCCACTCGCGGTAATGAGACCAGAATCCAACTTGCTGTGTGCCTTCAACAGACAGAGGGTGCAGCAGGTTTCCTTATGGTTTTTGTTCTACACAATCTTTGCCCTCCATTTATAGTAATTTTCTGTAAGAAATTAACTTTGCTATTCAAACTTACAAGCAGTTGATTATAAACCATCACTTCACCCCATTAATTACATGTAATACCGTGGTAGTTTTGGCTTTAGGCCTCAGTTAGGCCTAAATTTAGCAGGCCCAAAGGATGTGACATAGCTCAGAAGGGAC
>JAOXXN010000471.1:36511189-36527553 GCA_026770055.1 Myrmophylax atrothorax
GATGTGTAGGTCAAAGAACAGCGCTTAAAAGTTGGGACACATCTCTGAATTAAAACACTTCTCTTTTCTCAATATCCATTGTGGCTTTGTTTTCCTCATGATAACTCTAATGTTCAAGGTATTTGGATTGAACCATCTGGGAATATAGAGCATGCGTGAATGCACATAAAAGCGGTCTCTAAAATAAAGGTTACTACTTTTCCAAATATTTTCTATTTTTTTTGTCAAATGTGAAATGTGACATGGTATTTCCAGGTAAAGAATACTTAAAATTTATCTGAAAAGTGAAGGGGGAAAGGGAGGGTGAGTTAAATGGGTGGTATATCAACTCCTCAAACAGATAAAAACTTATTTCAGATACTCTGCTCCCTAAAGCAGCTTTTTGTTTTCAACAAAAAAGTATTGGGATGGATCACAGACTAATGAAAAAAGGCATGCCTTTCTTGACTTCAATATTTTTTCCCAGGTGAATTATTTTCTTTTTATTTCTTTTCTTTTTATTTTTAAGTGTTATTTCCCCTAGAGAGGAATTATATTATTTCCTCAAGGAAAAAAAAAAAGACATGATGCACAATCTTTCCCATATTAACTACCCTTCTACATTATTATCTTGAGTGCTGGTCTTGGTGAAAAGCCATCTGTGCTTTATGATTATTCCGGCAACATTAATAAAATGTTCACACAGTGTTCTTGGTTGCTGAATACGCAATACAATTATTGCTAGTTAGTTTTTTTGTTTAAAACATTCCACAATATGCTCTCCAGTTGCAAGTAGAAAAACAGCCTTTGCTATCATAGGATGATATATAAGATTATCACTATTTCTACCTGCACTTCACTTGGAATGGAAGATTTCTATTGTAGTTTATATAAGGATTAACAAATTTTGGCTTTAATAATATAGTTCATCAATGACTAGGTCTGCTGCCATTTATTTTCATGGGCTTACATTACACCTAAGAATGCTGACATGATTTTTCATGGAATCAGGAAGTATGAGGTGTGAAAATAGAAGGCAGGGGCTAACTGAAATATTTTTAGAAGATTTAAACTTTATTCTCTCTCTATTCCATCTTTTTTTTTTTTTTCATACAAGCAGGATGCCTTGTTTCTTGACTATTGTCCAGTGAATAAACACAGTTAATTAATGACATCTGCTAGGACTTGAATATAAGCTCTCATCCTGTCTCACTGTCCTACTCTTATTCTTTAACTTGATTTTGATAGTAATCTGGTAAAGGTGTGTAGACATTTCTTCTCTTTGATAACTCTTTCTTTGAAGATCCAGTTAAGAAAATGTTTGGGAATATAAATACCTGTGGAAAGTCTGGAAAATAAATTCTTCTAGCAAAACTAATACATGGAGTAAGTATGATGAGCATTGGATTAGCAGAGAGTCTTCTTTGTAAACAAGTAAATTGGTATTAATGTTGGTTGTTAAGAAGGTAGGATTGTTGACAGCATGAATTGGGGTAAAAGCGATAGCTGATAGCTATCCAGTGCTTACTGGTTTAAGTATCTATTAAGCCTCTCTTTATTCAAATGGAAACTGGAACAGGTCTAAGGGTATCATAGGATGCAATGCCATGCTGCACACAGGGCTCCTTTATCTGGAGTCATGCCTATATCAAACCAGGATCTCATGGTACTATTTGTGGAGTATATTAGAAGTGAATAGGAATAGAATTTGATCTTACTGTTTCAGAAATATTTAGGACAGTATGAGTTGTCCTTTAAAAGTGTTCTGTCTCTCCAACTTTTATGCAGAGACACTGTAGAGAAGTGGACAGTTTAGCCTGGATAAGAGTATGCTGGGTTTCATAAAACTACTCTGTCTTAATGTGTGCTTCAAAAAGTTTCAAGTTAATTTGAAAAAAATGTATTTATAAACCTCTATGTCCAGCTTCAATTCAATCTCAGGATTTGGGATGAGATTCTACACATACATGACTGATCTAAGAAGAGAGTCACTAAAAGTCAATAAAATGTGTAATCTTAAATTGCTTAGACTGAAGTTTTAAAGTGCAAAGTTTTTATTCATGAAATCCACATGCAGTATTTAGAACTACACACTGGTGGGGGGGGCTGAAATGTGTTAAAGGAAAACAACTTTATTCTACTAATCAATGAGGCAAGGAGCATTTCACATTTTTACGTTAATTCAAATCTAAGTTTTACTTTTGTTACCCTTTAGCAAACACTTGTGAATATTGTTTCAGATCACATTGATTTATGTGGATACCTTACAATGAACATAAATATGGTTTGTTATTAGTCAGATGTTTGTCTAGTTGGAAAATACATTTGTTGAAAGGAAACTCAAAGTCTCATTATAGTATTTTTCAGTCACTTCTGAATATTTTAATCATCAAAATGTCAGGATTAAAATCTTATATTAAAACAATTTTCTCTGTTTATGTAACACTTTTAGACATTCATATGAACATTTATATATCTCAATTAATTTACACCTTTTCTGTTGCTTCCATATACTTCAGACTAGGAATAATAGTGGCCTTTTTTGTAGGAAATTCAGTTATCTAAAGGTGTACACATGCACCTTTCTCTTCAGTGTTATTTTTGAAAAAGTGAAATCTAAATCAGACACAAATACTTTTAGGTTATGTCTCCTTCTTTCCTGTCTGCTAGTAGGATGGCATTAAAAACTGCTTTGCATCCTGACATGATTTCTATTAAAGCTAGTGGAAATAATTCATTTTCACTTTTTTCACCAAATGTTGCACTTTCTAATTCTTTCAAACTAGCTTAGTTCCATTGTGCGTCACTTCTAGCAAAACAGAAAATCTGAAAAAATCTAATACAAATCATCTCTTCCTAGCATGTTACATAAAGCATGTGTCATAATTTACTTTAGCAAGAAGAAAATGTCTTACCTTTGATTTATTTGTTTATTTTGTTTGTGGGGGTTTTGTTGCTGTTTTTTTTTCTTTTAAGCAAATCTTGGTTTGGGGCCAGTTTTTTAGAATTTCATTTTTTTAAGCTATAAAATATTTTTAATATAAAAGTAATTAAATATCAGAGCAGGAAGTAGAGGATTTCCCTTTGTTGTAAAAAAGGATGCTAGAAATGGCTATGGGGAATAGATCATAATGTAAAAATATTTTAGAGAAAGTAATGTAATCTCTTTTTTACAAATTATTTTACATATATTTCCAGGCCACTATGGTATGCCTCAGTTTCATGATTTTGAAACAATTAAATTGCAGTTTCAGCATAAAATTCCTGATAAATACATTTCCTTATGTTGAAAAAATGCAATCCAAAGGTATTCTTGTTGGAATCCCTACAAGATTGCATCTCCCTGTGTAGATTCAATGACTCTGAGTCAACTCTACAGCTTTTATCAAAAGTGTAAAGCATGGTTTTTAAAAGATTTTTTCAAGCTGAAATATCTAAATTTGAAATAATTGTCTCAATTGACATATGACTTTTATTCTCATGCGACTCAAACAGGGATGAAGCAGTTTTAATCTACAACTTCCCTTTCCCTAAGTACTAAAAAAAATCCCAAATCCAGCTCTTTCAGTTAGCTCTGTTTTTCTTTTCTTTCTTTTTCTTTTCTTTTCTTTTTTTTTAAGGTAAAACAGAGTTCAAGTTTAGGAAACCTCATATATGAGGTGTTGTAGCTAGAGCTTTACCCAGATTGATAATAAGCATGGACTTTGATGGACATAATATTGTACTTTCACTGAATTATCAGTACTTCAGTTAGTGTCAAAAAGAAAAAATAAACCAAGAATTTAAATCATGGGCTCCGAGTTCAGGAGTTATCTTGTGAAATAAAGGTGTTTTTATGAAGTAAAGCAGAAGTTATGAGGCTTTTATTTTGCCAGTCCTATTGCCTTTGTTTCTTCTGTTGAATTTGCTTACCTGTTTTAAAGAGCAGTGTCAAAAGTTACAAATCAGTGGAGGATACCATTTTTGCTGTAGAAAGGTGTCATAAAACTCTAGGAAAAAAGGAAGGCTTTGTAACCTACTTGATTTTGTTGGATGGGTGATATCCTTAGGACATATGCTCCCGCACTAGTCTGGAGAAAATATTTTATTTAAATAAAGATATATATATATTTAAAGCAGTATTTGCTATAGTATCTTTTCAAAATCTTTATGTGTGCCTTTTACTTAAAAAAAAGGGAAATATTCTCAATATGAAGGAACTAACATTTTTCACTCATTATTCCTCCTCAAGTTACTAAAATTTATTTTGGAAAATAATATCAATTGTAAGCATACATTAATTTAAATGAATTTATCTTAGCCATTTGGATTTATTTCAAAAATATATATTTAATCTTTTCTATTTTCTCTTCTACAGATTTTTTAACTGTGGTCTCTGCAAAATTTCTGCTCGCAAACTGAGAAAGTAAGTAGTTAGGTCTCATTTTCATGTGGACCATTTTTAGCAGTGGGTTTAGTTTAAATTTGCTGTATCATCTGTATAATGTTGCTTTTGTGGCATTATAAACTTCTCATGTGTACTGCCAGAAGACATAAAATGGCCCAGTGGCATATGTTATGTTCTTGCATCTGCCTAATTTTCAACTTGAAATACCACACAGCAATGTTTGTGATAAACTACACACAACAAGGTCAAAGCAGGTGCCTGCTGGGATGAGTAATCATCTTTATTTCATCATCTCATATCAACAGGTATCATGGAGACAAAGTAATAGCTTTTATGAGAGGAGCTTCATACATACCTCTGAAAAGTTATGAGGCACAAGGCAGAATCAACTAAGAGATAATGACTGTAGATTTGCTATAGAGTGCCCCGCAGTTCAATTTACATTGCATCCTGAAGGGTACTGTGTAGGAAGGACAGATTTTTCAAAACAAATAGGCTTGAAAGTACTATCTAATCACTAATGCTCAAACTGTGTGTGCTGCTTTTAGAGCTCCCTCTCTGTAGAAAATGGGTGGTTTGGTTTGCTTTTTTTCATATGCAGCTTTACCTCTCTCCTTACTCTTTCTGTTTTTTAAATAGCAAATATGTGCATCCTCCAACATATATTTCAACACTTGTGCAGCCCTAATTATCGCATGAAAAGTGAAGTGGTTTTGCAATATCTATAATGAAAATATTTCACTTCTGTATTCTTTCTAATATCTAAAGAATGACCATATTAGAGATTGGTGGAAGTTAAAGGTTGAATTAGTGGGTGTAGGTAATATTTTAAAAGAATACACTGTAAGAGCTGGAAAAGTACATAAATACATCTTTGCTTAAAACAGCATGGAGCAAAATCTAAAAAAGAATTATTGAAAATTGCTGTAAACAAAATCTGGATATGCAATTCACAGCACAAAGGTTCAGCTGTCTGCAAGTTTGTGCTTTGTGAAGCACAACTGTATGACTTTTGAGTCAGCTCTAATGAACAAAACTTACTGAGTTGTGCAAGTACACAAAGTCAAAGCCGTATAAGAAAAGAAAAGTGAAAATAAAAACAGAAGTTAGTTTTTTAAATTGCTAATAGTAATTCAAAACATTATGAAAAACATGTAAACCTATAGTATGTGGTCAGATTTGGAAGACAACTACTCACTGAAATAAAAGATCAACACATTTTGAGGACCAGTTGGTTTTAGAGCAAAATATATATTATGCTGGATAGGGCCACTTCTTACCAATTACTGTCACCTGGACATACAAACCTCTGAGGCTGTAGCCCTGCTCCAGTTCCTGGCACTGATTGTCCCACTCACACACACACATAACTCCCTTTGTAGACAGCACCTCTGTGCTCTTCCCCTTAGACACACAAATGTGCACCAGTGGGTTTTGTCTCTAGAGACCCCCAGACCTCATGATGTCACCAGCTGCTGTCCAGGAGTACACTGATCCCCTTGATAGGCAGTTATTTCTGTGATCTCACCTATGGGAAAGAGTTAGAAAGAAATTTAATGTATAAGACAGACTGTACTGACTTGGCTTGGGGCATGGACTGATAATCAAATAACCAAGAAAAGTCTTTACACATGACCAGGTCTTTTTATCCCCTTATGTCTCTAACTCTTACACTTATTGCTCCCCAAATGACTTAGATCCCTCCTATTAAGATACCCATAAAAATGCTTGTGCAATCCTGAAATACTTTTCTGCTGCATCCCACAATGTGTCTCACTGCCTTAGGCACAGACCCCCCTCACTAAAGATGTTACTTCTGCATTGACTGACTTTGGTGTGTTTCACAAGTGACGTCTAGGGCTGAGGCTTTTTTGGCACAGTCATAGGAGGGCCTGGATGGGACATCGCTTCCTCTGAGTCCTTAGTTTGGTGTGCTGAATGCCCTTGAGCCTCTGTGCACCTCTGAGTTTGTGTACATGAACTTTTGATGGAGTGATGGCTTCTGTGATGGGCTTGGGAGGAGAGGGGTGAGGGTTCGTTTGAGGGGCTCCACACCCCTGCTATTGTCTCTTTGTTCTCTTTTGTAGATATCTGGATGAACTTCAGCCAGAAAACCTAGCAAAGTATAGGTGATGCATCTGCAATTGACCAGGGACCACCTACCCAGGCTTGTCAAGTGCCTGTTGAGCTGGTGGGAAGCATGTTTGTACTTTTATTATTAGAATATTAGTCTTAAATATTGACATGGTATATCAGTAAATACTTGTTGTGTACTATATAAATTCCATATAGTTCTGCCAAAAATGCTCAAACAAAAGTGACTAGTGAGGACAGATCTGCAAATCAGGTTTTATATGCAAACTTCTTGTCTCTAAGCGAGAATATATAAAAAGAAGACTTTTCTGCCATGGGTGCCTCAATCACACAAGTTTAATTCTCTGCTCCAGTCTCTAGGTCTACCTGAAATGATGTTTTTGTAGATACCAGCCTTTTTCAATCAGACACATGGTCAAAGAAAAAGATTAAATTTCAGAGTTTCTTTTACCTAGGTGATAGGCATCTCAGTAGTGGGAAGAGACTGTGTGTGACATAAGACAATATTCTTGGACAAGCCTCAGAACTCCAAACTCTATCTTTCAGTCACCATTGAGTCATTACATGCGTGTGACTAACATTGAAAGATGCCTGAGGAAAAAAAGAGTTTCTGTTCTTTCTCAGGAGAGTGGAACATGATTGCATACTTTAGTCTGAGAAGCATCTGGGAAATTATTTTAATGAAGAGAAAAAGTGCTAATTGTGAGATGTGAACAAACCTGTTTTGAAAGGAAAGTAGCAAACTGTGAGAAAAGCTGCAAAGTGGTTGAAAAATTCCCTTACTTTCACAGATTTCTTGACATTTACAGAGAATAAAACCTTCATAAGAATAAAATTCTGTCTTGGTTTCCACGCATCAACTGTTTTTTAGAAAACTGTGGGTTTTCAAACTTTGTGTACTGTAGCAAAATATTCTAGTCTGGTGGAAGTAGATTGCACAGATTTTATGTGAATATTTGCAAAATAGGAGCACCGCACAAGAATATTTAAAAAAAAATAAGTGCTTGTAAGAATTAGCAGAGTCCATGAAAGGGGTAGCAGAATTTATTGCTATTCTCCTTCTTTTAAAATATTTTAGGCAAATTGTTATAATGGCTTTTAAAAAGTGTAATTACATTAAAAAAAGTTGTATGCAAACCACATCTAGTCTAAAAGATTTCAGGGATCTATCTACTATGCTTAATTCCATACTTTAAAAAATGTGATTTATCCTGGATTCCTTCTTATCTTGATTGAATTTTATAATGGGCTTCTTTAGCACTATAGCAAGAAATAAGTTTTCTTACTCTTCTCTAAAAGATTGGCCAGAAAAAAATATAGCCAGTCCAGAAAAGAATACTGAGCTATTTGTGAGTGAATCCCTGGAATATTTCCTCCACCCTGGGAGACCTAGTGGGAAAATTACAGGCCAGGTGATGTCCCAATTCACCTAAGAGGAAACTTGCATAATTACAGACACCAGAGCTTTTGGCAACAAGCCACTGCCTACATAAGGGTCCCAAATTAGAACTATGGAATAAATCTGTGACTGTGGCAACAGAAGCCAAATGGGAATTTTTCTGGAAGGCCAGGCAGGGCAAGGTTTTTATCACTCTGACTTAAATCTGGAAGAAAATGAAGCCATTTAGACACATATTGCTCTAATTTCAGTAGAAAAAAAACAGCTCTGGACTCAAAGATTCAGTTGAAGGTTGATTATTCTTAAGGTCTGGACCCTAAACTATATGAAGGAGCAGATATATGCAAGCCCAGCAGGCTGGATCTCATGAGTTTATCAAACAGTCTGCAAACATAAATTATATAAAAGACTTTCTTATGCCCTAACTGGAATTTTTAATGGCTACCCTGCACCCAAGAAGCTGATATAGACTATGTCTGGTTACAGCACATGTCAAGTTACAGTCATAACTTTGAATTGAAACCCACGTTACACCTGTGCTGCCTTTACAGGAGTGTCTGACCTGGTGCTTGCAACTAAACCAAGTGGTTTCTTGCAGGCAAAGCACAAAGTAAAATAAAGAAATTATGATGAACAAGAAAATTGCATTGTTCCAATTCATTGCAAATAATTCTACCATAGATAAGACACACCAATAACATATCAAATATCTGATCTAAATATCTAAGAATTTATATTCAATAACAAATTCCCACAGATAATCACAGAGGAAGACTCTTAATGTCAGAAAATCCCTCATTTCTCTTCAACTCTGTTTTTGAGCCTTTTCAGAGTGTCTGTCTTAAATGTCACCAGATTTTACAGTGAGAAGACTCTTTTTCCAAGGGTACACAGTAAAAATGGACACAACTTTTTTATTTCAATGCCGCAAACATTTTCACTACTGCAAGTTCATGAAAAATCAGGAAGTTTCTCTATATATCCCAGGTGAAACAAGTGAGTCAAACCTCAGCTGGCTGCAAAAATTGCTGCTGCAGTTTTCCAGCTGTGGGAAGCTCACTGCAGATTCAGCAACCATGCGTGACATTATGCTTAGTCTTCTTTGGGAAAATAATTAAAATGCTCAGGTTTGACATATTTCCGGTCCACAATTTACTACCTTTCACTGGGGAAAATGCAGCTCAACATTCCAAAATGTCTTTAGCAACCAATATATGAATAACAAACAATAGTACAGTACAAATAGTTATTTTTATGTGCAAAAAGAAGAACACCTCTCTCCTCCTGAATAATGTATTCAAGGCTATTTAAAACAATATATAGAATTTATCTGTAAAAGAAAATATAGTGAATCACTCTCTTCTGTGAAAAACTTGAACAGGAATTTAAAATAACTCTCGCTTTTCTATTGTCTACAATAGACAGGCACCCTTTTATATTTAAAAGAGGAGAACATAGCTAGCAGAATGGCACAATCTCTTTCAAGCTGGAATACTGCACATTGACTAATGCATCCTTTCCTCTTTGCAAAGTAGCATGATATGCAAATTTATTCTTTTTCATTGTAATAATTGTCTGATAAATGTCATACATGTGTGAAATGTGTTGATTCATATGGTAAGCTGAGCACCCATAGTAAACAGGTACTGTGATGAAATAACAAGCATGGTGTGATTATTTACAACATTTCCTCTGTTGTAAATATGAATTGACTTTAATGGATGACATTTTCTGGGAGAAAGTCAGGTTCAGTTTAGGTAATTTTTTGTTCATAAGAGTTGCTAGATACTTACTCTTTCTGCCCCATGAGAGGAGCCTCTTCAGCTTTACAAGTGAAATTTTGCTAGTAACCCTGCTTATAGACTGACATATATCGTGATAAAGGGAATACCAGTAGAGATAATATCAGCAATAATATCATATGTCCCTTTGATACAAAAGTTGCAAGGCCTAAGGAATAAATGCATAATGGAGGCTTGTCACATTTACTTTTATTACTTCTTATCATTGATATACATTTTGTATACAGGATACTTGAATACATATAGACAGCATATCTTATGATTTACACCTAGAAGCAACTTAGAGAAGAAATGATGCTAACAAAAGAAACAGATTTTAAAACTCTGTAGTTCGCACCTTTATAATATCATTGCTAATACAGAGTTTTTGGGAGCATCAGTTATTGCTGGAAAAGATTGTACTGAAATCAAGCAGGACATTCAAGATTATTGTTGATTACTTATCCCTGTTGTCTTCATAATAAACACTTTTGCATATAGATTGGGTTTTGATTAGCCATTTCATATTCAATCTCTAGGTTAGCATTGTAGTTTGAAAGATGGAATTGTTTCTGTTAATTAGAGAGGACTCCAAATGAGACAAGCAAAAATTCCATGAGAAGGGAACAAAAAGGATTCTCCCATCCATATTTTTTAGCAAAGTGCAATGACTTGCAGTTGCAGATGTTCTTCAAAACCGCAGCTGAAGGGAAAAATACCTGGCCATAGGCACAGAATCAGTCAAGGCATGGTCACATGAGCATGCTCTAAATCTGTAGTTTTAGCCAACTTGCTGTCTCACTAACTACTCCAGTCTTTATTTTCCTCACAGCCTCTTTCATACCTGTTTAATTCCATTTTGCACTCTCTCCCCACTGTTACTCTGTTTTACTTTCCTTTTTTCCTGTGTTTATTGTCTCTGAAATAAATCACTAAAGAAAGAGGTATGAGGAAGATACTAAAATAATGTTTATTGCCTCCCTGTGATTCCCTCTGTGTGTCAACTCCCTTTTCCTTTCTCTATGCATTGAAGTTTGAGAAAGGAACACCAACTGATGCATGCTTTGTATACTGTCCATCACTGTGGAGGCTTGTTTAAACTAGGTCTTAAATATTGCTAATACTGCTTTAGTAAAAAAGACTAAAAATAAATATGATTTACATTTATTGAGTATCTAAAAAAAAAACAGAAATAAGATCTATGTCTTCCAGATCTCAGTCTTGAAGTTCTGAGCTAGAATATTATTACGTTTCCCCCCCCCCCCCCTTCCCACTGATTAGGACGGAACTAGAGGTATTATAAGTTAGGTTCACCAACTCTTTTAGGCAAATATTAACCCACTCATCAAAAGTAACCAAGAGGAATATAAAAAGACCTAGCTAACTTCTGAGAACAGCCTATGGCATGTGATATTAGAATATGAACTTTTCAACAATTGCACAACCAGATGGCTTCCCAGAGTACATGTCAACTAAGGTTTGTTGTACTGCCTGTGACCTTTCAAAAGCGTATCAGCTTCCCTTTAGTCACGGAAGCTAAGGCTGACTTTTTTTGCAATTTTGTGACAAATTCTGTCCTTTTTAGAGAGTTTAACGAGTGTCCTTGAAAAGTCAATGTAGATGTAGAAATGATTCCCTAGCACTGAGTAAAACCCAACTTTTGGAACATAGTCAGTGAAGTCTAGTTCTCACATGCCTTCATTTAAATGAGGCTGCAGGACGCCTTCAGGACCTTCCAAGGTGCTGCAGAACAGGGAGTTTGAGTTAGGAGACTGGATTCTTACATATTGGTTTTGTGTGAACTGGAGCTCATACAAAGGAGTACAAGTGTTGCTGTCATAGTAGCTTTGCTGTAAAAGGCCATTCCTTCCACAAAGCAACAGAACACTAATGCTGGACATTCCTGAAAGTCTCATCCACAAAGTCTTAAGCACTGTGACTGCATAGTGGAAAAAAGATTAGTGAGAGAGGATGTAAAGGGAGACAGACATCTTTTAGTCCTCACCAATAAATAACTTCTGTAGTGTCATAGGAAAAAAAAGTCTTGACTTTAATGCGTGTGATATCCCTTTTTTCTTAGGAAGTTATTGCTTATATACCCTATGATGCAGCACTGTGGTTTCTTATACAAAAAGGAAATTACAATTGCAAAAACAGAGAATTGCTTATATGTCCTATGATGCGATTAAGATCACAAAAACAGAGAACATGAATAACTCAAGACAGACAATTTTCACAGTGGGGGAAACTAGGAAAATAGAAGCTGTTATGAAACAGAGCTGAAACTTGAGCCTAGGATTGCCGCCCTGCATAGTGTTTCTTCACCACATTCAAAAAATGGTTACACATTTTAATTTTCTAGTTGCAGTTTTTATTCCCATAACCCTGCTAAAGTAGTCTTTTGGGGGATGCACTGTAGACAGATGTTCAGAAACAGAGATAATCAACAAATTGATATTGTTTTAATAATAATAATAATAAAAAACAACTACCAGAAATTACTAAGATGATTTAGAGCTCCAGGTCTTTGACTATTTTTTATCAAAATTAATGGGGTAGCAGGCAAAGGTTTGAAGATCCTAAGCTGTCTTAACCATTATCAAAAAAAAAAAAAAAAAAGGGAACAGATCTCCTAGCCTTTGCATAGCACTTATTTAACTTCTTGCTGTTTGCTGTCTTGCAGTAGGAGGAAGGTTTTGGCATCTTCTTGAATCTTTGTGCTAAAACATCTGTTCCCATAAATGGCATTTGCCTGAAAAAAATGAGAGAGAAACATTTTTCCAGGACCTGTGGATTACATTTCAGGGTAGTAGTAATAAAGCAGAATCTGAAGGTTAGCTTGCATGATTTGTTGTCATTAAGAATTGTTAAAGCTGCTTATAAAAATATAATTTACATCAAACCAAAAAACTGAGTAATACAAAAGCAATAAGAGCACTTTAAATTCAGTAATTACTGCTTCTTTCATTACAGTGTTTTCTCTCAGGCTCTGGAGAAGTTCATGTTTGACTCACAAGGCTTTGAAAGTCTCTCCATCTCATCCTTTAGTAATAGCTGAGGAAGACTAGCCTTCTGAATTTTCTTGTATCTAATACTATAGCATGACTTTTCTTTTATCTAATACTATAGCATGACTTTTCTTTTACTAGAAGAACACAAAAAACAATGCAGCAGGTATCACACAGGTGAACAGGAAAAAGAAGAAAAGAGAATGATCTTCAACACTCCTCTCATATCTCATATCTTCTTAACCTCCTCCAAGCAATAGGTCAGTCAGTGGTATAGCTCTAACAAATGTTTAATGGCTTAAACATAACAAGAAACATTGTGCCAGAGAGTAAGAAACAGTTACACAGGCACAAATATGTAGTAGAAAAATAAGCAGAAGTTATTTATTTAGTGATTTAAAAAAACCCATCTTAAAGGTATTGGAAACTCCTGCTTTCCCAGGAGGTAGACAATTATAATAGGCTAAACAGCTGTTTAAAAAGTTGCTTCAAAGAAGATAACAGATGCTTAACTAATTTTTAAACTTTTTCAGAAAGGAAAACAAAACAACCACCACCAATAACAACAAAGAAAAAAACACAAACCCACCAGATTCATGAAAATAATGCATTTAAATACCCAAAGAGTTTTATAGCCTAAGCTGAAAACCAAACCAAAAAACATACAGCATGCTGTCTTTGAAAACCCTAGGTATTCTAGCACTCTGTCCTTAGGCATCTATAACAAAACTATCTACATCTCAAGAATCTTCATGCTTCTTCTGGATTAGCTAACTGAGAGCTGCTGCAATTGAGGATTTCATTTCTACATAGCTTGTTATGTGCTGCTAGGGCATTACAGGCATTTTCCCCAGGTTTAGCCACAGAGAGCAAGTCCCTGTTCCACAGAAGTGAAGAAACTGATGAAAAGAAAACATTACAAAGACCATTTTCAATTTCTGTAATACTTTCTTTCTGCATGATGAGTGCTTATTATACACACAAAGTTCAAGTGACCCGTGTCTGTCCTATAGCAATTATTATGTCCTCATACAAAGCAAAAGTCAGCTTTTGGAGATATAGGCTTTTGGAGGTTAGCCTTCAGTTTAGTGATCAGAATCCTGAAGTTAAGCTCAGAAATTCCCACACAACAAAGATACTAGACGCACAAACCAAACAGTATTACACTTGCTGTCTGCAATAATTTTCTAAGTACTGATTTGAAGGGAATAGTCATGGTTGTGGTTGTTAAATCAAATAGGTACTACTTAACTTCTACTACTTAACTGAATTTACTATCTACACTCTGGAATCATAATTTTGCCTTTCAGTATGTTTTGAAGCCAGATTTTGGTTTTGATTAAGTTTATGGTAGTAGCAGAACAAAAATAAAAAAAATAAAGTAACTTAAAAAACCTGCAACAATACAAGTCATATTGTCATGGGAATATATCTTAATAGTTTACACATTAACATCTAGAAATTAAAGCAGATATCCACTGCCATTAAATAAACATGCAAGATAATCTACCCAAGAATTAAGTTTTAGTTCTATAAAATCTGGAAGCAATGTGCAAAAAGATTCTTGTCTGGAGATGGACAAAGCCTTCTGAAGCTGGTTTTTGTGTAATTTTCAAGATTTCATATGATTAGACTTTTTTTTTTTCTTTCTTCTTTCTTTTAAAAGCTGCCCCTTTCTTCCAACTGCTAAGCAAGATTCCTTTTGGGAGCTGGAAACTTTCTGAAAAAAGTGTCCTATTGGTAATGTATGAGAAAATATCCATACTGGGTAGCAGGACTGAAAATATTATCAAAAGGTATAGCCCTCAGACAGCTAAAAAGTAGCTTGTCTTAACAAGAAAAATTCTGGAAGCAATAGTTTGTTCACTAAATTTGGTCCAATCCTCTGTTCTTGTATGATATCATATTCTAGAAATAAGTCTGGAAGAAAGTTTTAGAGATTGTCCAGTTATCCAGTCTTTCCCCATCTTGAGTGGATCACAGTGCTCAAAAACATTTGCCTAGGTTGTTCTTTAAAGTTGCAATAAAAAGTTTCCCTAAGCATCTTATGCAACCTATTTTAGAGAACAACGGCTCTTGCTGTCAGACAGAAAGCAACTGTCAGTTTATAACCAATTATTGTGCTAGTATTGTCCTTTAGTCAAACAGATTTTCTCTTACTTTACTTTCAGTATAGTTACAGAAAGTAATTTTGTTTCCTTGTAGCCTTCATTTTGCTATGATAAATAACTCAATTTTCTTATTCCAGAAAAAATACCTCTCTATTCTTTAAGATTGCTATTAATATCTATTCTCTTGTCCAGTCTAACAGTTACTTCAAATAGGGAGTAGAAGCAATACTCAGTCTTCTGTCTAGGTAAGGTCATCCTTGAGATGAGTGCTGATTAAGTTGCAAAATAACATCTGAATTTTGAGCAGCCAAAATCCAGTTTGCAGAGGACAGCACTACAGAACAAATGGCCCACAAATGTACCATGGAGACCAGTGAAATCTTTTCCAGCCAAAAGTAGGACATTGTTAGTTCACTAGAAGTAAAATATCTCAAGAAAATGTATCATTTGAATAAAATCATTTTGAAAGAAAATGCATATGGAAAAGCGTTGTCAAATTCCCATAAAGTTAACATACTATTTTGATAATTGATTTTTTTCCTTCTCCCAGGCCTAAAGTGGAAAGAATTCTGGTAAAAATTTAACATTAGATTCTTAGAGGTCTTTATGTATTGGCCACTAAATGTAGCATCTGATTTTTAAAAGATGACTTTTATAATGCCTGGGATATTTTCATTTAAGAGCACACTATTCTCATTGTACTGAATACACAAGCCATGATAACCAACTAAATTAAGTTCCCTACAAGTTTACTCCTTTTTTCAATTCTCTTCTCATTTTCTGCCTTCTTTCTTTTCCCTCCTACTTCTCCTCCCTTGAACACAGTGTTAAAAGACTGTGACCAAGAGCTGTTGTTGAGCCAGCCTAGTGGAACAAATCTGCTGAATATGGCTGAATATTGTATAATAGAAATGAAATTTGAGTCACAGTAATAATTAGGGGGGAAAACAAGCTGGTTTTGAAGACCTGTTGTCATTCATGCCAAAAGATGTGGTCAACTTACTATTTCTCTGTCAAAATCCTTGGTATTTCAATGTGGCTGGCAATAAAAAAGTGAAATATTAATGTGCTTTGGTCATACTCATGAATATTCTGCAATAGAGCAAGTTTTCTAATGCAATGTGGGTAGGGATGTGAGATCTGTTAAAGAGAAGAAGATTGCCAGTGCATGAAGAAACATTTTGCTCAGTGAAAAAATACACAGAGTTCAACCATCTCTGTGCTTCAAAGCTATGGCTGAAATTTCCCCTGAAGCCTACAATACTGCAGGGAAATGAAGAGTCAAAAAAATGTCTGTACTGCAGGCCATACAGTTCTATGGTCACTGAGAAGTTCAAGTGATCAAAACTTCGAAGTATGCATGGATCCTCTGAAAACCTCAAGGAACTGTCTCAAGGGGTTCTCCAAAACTTCAGTGAAGGCAGATTGTGTCGATATAGGTTTCTCAGAGTGGCAGGAGTTGTGTAAAAGTGCTAGTTACCTTTTAAGGTCAGCAATAATATTTTCTAAGATACTGTGACTTCTTAGTATTTTGTGATATGTTTTTTTTTTTTTCAAATATGTGCTGCTCCCCCCACTACTGTCTTTTTCTTCCCTTACAAAAAA
>JAOXXN010000471.1:36545158-36561005 GCA_026770055.1 Myrmophylax atrothorax
AAATGTAGATTGGTGTCAGGACTGTGAATTTTATCATTGTGATAAAGGCCGTAGCTGGAACTGGAACTGCAAGAACATTTGAGACAAATTAATGCAGTCTATTGACATATTTCAGCATTATTTTTTCAGCTGGCCTGGTAAGTCTTCTGATTTTGCACATGTGGCAGTTTGACCAGATGTGACCACATTGCTGTACACAATTACACTTCTGTTATTTTCAAAATTACAATGAGTTATCATTACATCATTTCTTTTGTAAATCCAATGTAGATATGCCTACAGATTGTTTATGATCCATGTCATCGTATAGATTTTATGTGACAAAACACAGCCTGGACCTACATAGTTTTCTGCAGAATAATGACCAGTTGGCACACCAGAATGAATGGTGGGAGGCCATCAAACAGCTCATTCAAGCCTTTCACCCATCTGTCCACTAGCTGTTTGCGAAACATGAAGTTTTTATATTTAATGATAAGACAGCTTTCTGTATATCAGATTTCCAGTTTCCCCAAGCAATTCTTGCATGCAGCACTCAGTTTCATTTAATGTTCATTTCCCAATGTGGTAACCTTATGTCTAACTTTAACTGGTTAAAATAAAAATAGGAAACATAATTTAAAAGATTTATTTGCTACTTCATTTTATCCTAATTTTCATCTGCACTCTCTTTGCCTAAAAACATCTGTGGTTTATACATATATAGGATCTTTTTTTCCCAAGGGAAAAAGCTTGGGTTAAATATTTCTCAGAGAATCCTGTTTTGTCTGCATTGATAATAGGGTAACTGAAGAACAGTAATTTTAAGGGTATTTTTAGGAACATTTTTTGGCAGAATTTACATCATTAGTAACAGGTGACTCAAGAATTAACCACTTGGGGAAAAATATATTTAAACTGTTAGACATGCAGTAGTGGAATATATTAAAATAGATCATCATATATCAGTGCCTTTCTCAGTATATTTGTCATTAAATAAAGTAAGATTTGCACTCGTATTTGCTCTTCTGCAAATACAGGATGCATGTATCCAGTGGATATTGCAAATGTTACAAGTTACTTTGAAGTAAGGGTTGAAGTTGTGTTTTTTTTGTTGACTTCAGTGAATTAAGACTCCTATGCCTTGGAGATGGCTCTGTGATAAAGTCTCACCAAAATACCTGCAAGTTGTTTCTGAGCCCATTGTGCCTGAAGCAGGAGTGAAACAGCCCACTTTCCTGTGAAATCTGTTTAACAGCAGTATATATAATGACACACTCTGGTCCAAAAGTCAAGCTGCACCAGGCAGAGATCTCCCCACCTCCTCTGGGACAGGCTGTCACCTCCAGACACTGTCTCTGAGTGCCCAGTGTGCCAATGCACCTGATCCTCCTACAGTCAGTCATCTTTTTTTTTTTCTTCATATCTTCCATGTGCTCAAGGGGATCTGGAATGTTTCTGGCCCCCACCTTTTCTCTGTTTTCTTGCAGAGTCTGATCCTATATTTTCAAGATGCTGAACTAAGATTTTAGATCCACGAAAAATAAGCTGCCATGACACACCATCCATTCCATTCCTTACTGCAAGGCAAGGTCAGAAAAATGCAAGTCTTTCCTGACAGATGTCTTTCCAACTTGTATTAAAAAAATGTCAATCTATGTGAGTATTTTTCTACTCTTAGAAATTGAAGGATTTTTTAATTTCCAAAAGTAAAACTTTAAACGTATAGGTACAGTAGGTTATTCTGGCCTTGGTGGACACAGGAAATGCTTTATTCATTTCTAATTTGCACCTGGCTTTGGAATCTTTGATACCAGGGTCCTTCAGTCATCCTAGGAAAAACCCTCCTCTTTTCAGTAGTGCATCATCGTTTGCTTCCTAGGCCTTGGACTCTTCCTTTTCTCAATAGAGTTTCTTGCACTCACACACATCTTTCTTCAAGTGTCATACTCCAAACTGGATGACGTATTGCAGAGAACTTTCTAATTCTGCATATATTGGGACAAACTTTATATTTCTGATTTACTTTTATTCCCAGACTTTATTATGCTGACTGCTGCCATGATAGTGTTTGTTCATGTTGTATGTGCAGTTGATTAAACTTGTTCTTGCAGAATTAATTTTGCTTATATCTGTGCAGAAGGAAATCTTTAGCAGAGTAGGCCCCAGCAATAGGAGCTGGCTGAGAATCCTACTCAAGACTTGAAAGGGTTATTGCAATGATCTGGATTTCTCCATCACCAGCTGTTCCCAGAAAAGCATTATTTTGTGTCTGCATCTGCTTATGAAAGCCTGGCTGAATTTAAGCTGAAGGTGAGAGATTAGCAGCTCATATACAATAACACCAACCAGTGAGCTGTGATTTGAAATACCTACAAACTAACAACACCAAGGCACCATCTTCATCTGTAGAACTGGGCTACATTAAAGGTAATCAAGGTCTCAGAAACAAAATACTTGTTGCAAGAGTAAAAAGGGCAGCAAAAGTTTTGTTTGTCTCATTTCTTCTCAGGCCACAGGAGGTGAGCATTAGTCCTTTTGATTTTTATTCTACCTATGCTTACTGTAGACTGTGGTGAATTTCTACCTTTCCTGGAGTGGGAACATGTATTTGTGTGCACACATGTGATTGCACACTTAAGAGAGCAGTTATTATTAGGCAGCATTCCTATGTGGTCTACATAGGATAAAGATGGATTTTACATCAGGAATAAAATTAGCATGAAATGTGTAAAATATGGATGGGTTCTTTCTAATGATTTCAGTAATTGTAAGCTAATGGGAGCCTATGAAAAGGGAGAGAAAAAACCCCAAACTTTTTTGCTGGGTGGGAAAAGAGCATTATTTGGTGATGTTTTCTGCTACAGTAAGCAGAAAAGAATTTTCACAGATAATTCTTTGGCTGAGATTTCCTGGCTGACTTACAGATAGAAGGTGACATATGCAGCTAGGATTTGCCTGTTAGTCTTCATATGAAAGTAGAGCTCCTCCCAAATTCCACATGGCACTGTGGCAAGCCTGTGGGAGTTAGGTCCATCTCTATTATTTTGTGGAATCATTTTGTCCTGCTAGATGCAAGCTGGCTGTTCACTTTAATTTTTCATTACATCTGACCAAGTGTTGCCAATACTGTAATAGTCAGTGAAACTAGAATCAAATGCTTAATTTGAGCTTTATTTTGGAGGAACAAAAAACTACTAACTAGAAACACAGACACCCAAACCACTTATCTAGACACCCTCTCATAACACAGGACAATAAAATAGCTCACACACCACCTTCTTTGTAACACAAAGCAAAAGAAAAGAACAGAACTGCTTCTTATCAACACACATGATGAAAAAGAAGTGCACAAAGCAAAAGAACACAATAAATAATATAAAGTAGCAAAGTGTAAAGCAAATTACTGTTATTAGTTTAAAGTAGCAAAACACAGTAAGTAAAGAAGGTGCTTATAGAGTAAGAATCAAAGTAGCTGTAAGCATAAGATGTAAGATAGAATGTATAAAGTAATAAGCTTTGTAAGAGAGTAAAGTATGAGATATAAAGTATAGAAAGCACATGGTTTCTCACCCCTACATTTTTCCAAGAAGTGAGAGGAGGCAGGACAAGTTGCTAGCAGTTACCCCAACAGAGACGATGGCATTTCTCCCCAGTTTTGGCTTTTACTTCATCTCTTTTTATACTTTTTTTTCTTTAGTTGTTTTGTGTGACTAAAGTCAATGCTGAGGGGGTGATACAGATGCCTGAGGGAGTGGCTCCTTGAGTAGTCATAGAAGATATCACAAAGGAGAGCTGTGTCATTTTTTTACAACACTCCATCCTTTGTGAGAGCTCTTTGTCCTCTGCTAGGAGCATCCCTCCAGGGGGCTGAGGCATTTCCCTGAACTCATCAAGCCTTATCAGGCCATCACTCCCCACACCATAAGTTAGCATCTCTCCCTATCTTCATTTAAGCAGTTTTAGCCCAAATTGTGCTTGTAGACACCTAGAGGATAACGGGAAATGGATTGGAGTGGGTAAGTACTACTGTCCTTTGGAGGTTTTTTGTTTGGTTTTTTTTATTTGTTTGTTTGTTTTTTCACAGAATAAGAGGAAAAGAGTGATTATGGGACAGGAATGAATTTGCACTCCAAGATCAAACCATTTGCAGCTACGGAGAAAGAAAGCACCCTGCCCAGATTTCTCCCACTCTTTCCATTTACTCAGTCGAGAAACCCATTTAACTTTCAGTCCATTTCCTTTATCTTCACTTTCCAAACATCACTAGCTCTTCCCATTCTTCTTCCAAATTCCTTTGCCATCCTTCTCAAAAGAGTGGCAAAATTCAGTATCATCTATTCTACTGCAAATTATTGTGTTACCCTGCTTTGTCTTGGAACACTTCATAGCTAGTCAAAAAATACAAAAAGTAGAACAAATACCACTTCTCCAAGTGTGACAGATAATTTATCATTGTTAAAGCAGCTGCTACAGTAACCATCTGAAGGTTATCTTAGAACTGTCAGTTTTCTAGGTAGCCAAATTTGAAGACAGAGACTCTCAGTGTTACTAAAAAATACAATTATATTTATTAAACTGAGAAATAGTTCTGTTTGTGCCTCCAAAAGAACTTGTAGAGGAGAGATGTAAACATTTTTCAAAGAATACTTGTTCCAGAACATGTTACAAACACATATATACAAAAAACAGGAATAAGGATACAAGAGAATTTGAATTATTTAGAACAGTGTGGGTGATGCTCTTTTTAGACATATGCATTATTATATGAATATAGAACATGTCACAGCCTGTAATTGTAATAAAACAGGTCTTGTCCTTCCCTGATGTTGCCATATGAGCAAGGACCACCTCAATTTCCCTTTGTCTAGGTTCCTTCAGCTGTGTCCTCTTCGGTTTCCACTTCTGTTACCAAACTTCAGTTCCAAGTTAGAATAGTAATAGTACTCTTTCTTTGATTATATCAAAATGCATTTATCTTGGAGAATGAGTTTAAAGAAATATAGCTGAAAGGTGTGCGACTAGCAACTAAATATTTTCTGTAGCTCTAGTTGATGATCTCGCTCTTAACTGAATTCCTATCTCTCTCCAGCAGCAGTTAAGAATGCTCTGAATGAATTTACAAAACTTATACTGATATGTTTGGAGAGAAGGCTCTGATTTAAAAAAAAAAAAATCAATGCATCAGACAGATATCAGTATACTTACACTGGGGGAAAAGGAAAAATATTTTATATCTATGAGCAAATAAACTGAAGAAGTAATTTTGAATTTCTTAGGTAGAGCTGTTTAAAGGAGGAATGGTACAGCACCGCATAGGTGCCAATTAGCAGTATTAGAAGTGACAAAGTGAATAGAGTGGGCAAAGAGAAATCTCCAAGAAAAAGAGAGATAAAAGAAAATTAAATACAATTCTTATTTTTAAAAAGTGTCTTCCTGCCTGTCACTGAATTAAAACAAGTTGAGGGACAAAGCAGGAGCCTGAGAGTAACATATGCAGAGCTGCAGATTGCTGGAGGGTGGCACTCCAGAAGACACAAATTATTCCAAGTGAACAGAGTTCTAGTTCTACTTTTCCCTTCACCAGCTCATTTAGCACAAAAAACACAACCTAAGTAATAAAAAGAAAATTACGGCATCACAGCTGATTATGCTGACACAGTAGACAGCCCCATCTGAGAGAGATGCCTAAGTGAGGACCTGGGGAACCTTCCACCAGCACAGTCCTCTGGAGCACTCCAGAGCACCTGAGTCTGTAAATGAAAACAGAGACTCGGTATTTCATATAATTCTCTAGAGTCATCATTAAATAGTCTAAGGTCCTAATTCAGGTAGTTTGATGACTGAAGTTGGATGGTGTAGACAAACTGCCAATTTCAGCCTTTGTGATCTTCCATTTTCTTTACTCTGAGCATCTGGATAATATCTGAAGAGCCAAAGTTTGGCCTCTGTTATTTGTATAGTGGGCATCAGATGAAATTACAGAAGCGCAGATTAAATTGTCATGCATTGTTGCTTGTTGGTCCTAAAGGAGATAAACCTTTATGCACAAGAAATTGTATCCTACTGCAGATTTTCTAAAAGCTGACTGGTGACATGTTACCTATTGGCAAATATATTGCGTGATTAGTTATACATGCATCTTCCAATATTTCTACTTTGGTTCCATCAACGGTATGACTATTGCAAAATCAATTCAATATTGAAAAAAGTACTGTTGAAACGTTCTTAGGCAGCTGGCTTTCGGTGGCCCATAATAAATAAGCATGACTGGCATTTTTAAAACTTGTATTTCAGATGCATAAGTATATATCAATTAAGAGGCTAAAGATGCTGAATAAGCTAATGTGTTTGTCACTCTAGCAGATTCATGCTCAGTTGTGTTGATGTTTTCCTTAATGAACACTCATCCAGGAAGTCCACAAGCATTGTCTGTAATCTACCAAGTTGCAGCAGAACAAAACAAATTAATAAATGTTGGTTCACAAAACCTCCTTTGGGCTCTTGTCCAGCAATTGTTTACACGGAAATGTGACTTGCACTTTTCAACAATCCACTTGCAAATGAACACTTACATAAAATCTCACATACATCTAAGAGCCTGACAGTTCCAGGCCTCAAATACAAACAAGGTCTGTAATCTGAATTCCATAGTGAGGGATGCAAACTAAGAAAGCATGAGGTGGAAGTGGATACAAACCTCCATGGAAACACCAAGAATAATTATCCATTGGCAGGAGAAAAAAAAAATTATGCATTTTTAATTTGCCAAATTTCTTGAAAAATAAGCCACTTTCCCCTTCTCAGTGCTTTAAAACTATGTCTGACTTTTTAAAATAAAAATCTCAAAAAGAGAGGGTTTCATCAAGCATAGACTTACACATTTCACTTTAAACCATGCATAAAACTTTCACCATGCAGATACATGTTTTCCCTTCCCTCCAATATAGGAAGATACAAATTGGTTGGAATGCATAATGTAGTTCTCTGAATCTCTTTTTTAAGTGTGTCATTGTTTGCACATGTGATGATCAGTATCCAGAAATAGCAGTCACGTTTCATGTATTGGGCTTCTCACAGGCATAAGGGATAGCTAGGACACTGACATCTGTGAAAATATTAGGGCAGAATAGGTTTCTGAGTAGACAGGTATTTCTAAAACTTCCCAGAGCATTGTTTTCTTTTTGAATACCTGATTTTCAATAGAATATTGCTAATTACAATTACAGGGGAAGGATTTTGTCTTTTGTCTCTTCAGCACAGCCTTTTATCCTACTTAAGCATTCAAGCTGTGCCAATTATGTATACATTTCGTTTTCTCAAATAGTTAATTTTTCATCTTTAGACAAGAAGAAATAGTCATGAAGTTTTGTGTTCTCTACATAAATATTTGTGCAATGTATTTAGTGTGGCAACATATGATTATTGAAGATAAAGTATATTCTTCAGGCACAAGAGTACTTGTAATAATGGAAATTAATGACAATCCAGCTTCTGCACAGGTTGGGGTGGAAGGGAGGAGAGGTAGATGAGATGCATTAAGTGCTCAGTGCAAATTTCCAAAAGCTTATGAATATGCAGAGGTATCAATGAGAATGTGTGACTATAAGAATATTTTCAGATGATAATTCCCGAGTTTTCTCAACAATCTGTATGTAGTTTGCCATCTGCAAAGCCTCTTAAATGAGTATGAATATGGAGTAAGTGCAAAATGTATCCAAGGCCTATTTACAAAATGAATTGGCAGATTTCATTTTGTTTGCTCTGAAGAACTACTGCAAATATGTTCATTCAAAATTTTATTTAATTTATGCTAATAAAATAAGCCAGACCAGTAATAGGGAAGAAAAAAAAGACATAGTAAAGCACTAATATGAGAGACCTGGAGGCTGCACATTTTTTCAATTTTCATCAAATACTATGTTTTATGATTGTTTTCTCTTCTGTATGACACTATATGGACACCCCTGGGGTGCCAGGAATCCAAAAGAAGTTAGAGTAATTGATTAGCAGTTGCCCAAAATCACCATTCATCTGGCATAAATGTTGCATCAAAGCTGACATGTTTTCGAAATCTTTTCATTTGGCTGGTATTGTAAGCAAAACACTAAAGACAAATCACTTCTACACAATCATATTAAATAAAAGGTTCACTGTCACTATCTAAGAAATACTTTTAGCAATCTGATGTAATACCTTTTCAGGAAAATAGGATTTTTTTCTCAGTAATGAAGAGTTGGAAACACAATTTAAATCAATCAAAGTAAAGCTGAGTTAAAATCTAAATCATTAAGGTCACAACAAGCATTCCTGACTTTGTTTAGGTGTGATGACACCTTGGTGAAATACTGGGTGATCCTGTTCTGAAATGGTGAAATAACATCATTTGCCACACTGTTTCCCTGTTGCTGGGCACTACCTGTACCTGACCTGGAATAAAGACAGAATTGTACCACATCCTATTAGTCTCTTACTCACATTGGAGCTGTATTAAGCATATTTTTCAATGTATAGACTTTGTCGTTAGCCCTCGGCCTGTGGCAAACTGTTTTGCAAGGCAGGGCAAATAGGTAAACTAGGTAGGAGGGGAAAAACTAAAACAACCAGAAAAGTCTTACGAGCAACTGATTTGATTTTCAGGCTTCAAAGAATACAAGTTTTGTCTTATCACGTACTAATTCACGTAAAACTGATGTAAATGTTACATGCATTCTATTTTAAGAGAGAGTCTTATTATAACTATTAACAAGTAAAAATTATTACATTAGTTACTAATAAAATCTACTTACTTACTGTTCAATCACTTGACTTCATCTGCTTGAGGGAATTGATGTGAGATTGTGGATCCTTTTGCTGTATAAACTGCAAAAATTATCTGCAAGTCTGGAACTGGCCCCCCTCTTCCTTCTTGCTGTCTTCTATCTTATTTGAAGAGGCAACTTAGGCTGAGGTTTCAAAGCATCTGAAGTCACAGTTCTTAGAAAAGCACAGTTATCATTTGACTTTCCATGCTTCCATGTGTATCGTGCTGACCCACCCCAATGCCTTCTGGACATTGGAAATTGCCCCCCAGTGCCTGATGAACTGCCTGAAGGATAGGTATAGATTAGCTATTCGGAAGAATCCCTTACTATAAGTTGAGGCACTGGGAGAAGTTGCCCAGAGGGGTTGTGGACTCCCCATCCGTGGAAGTACTCAAGGCCAGGCTGGATACGGCTCTAAGTAACCTATTCTAGTAAAAGGTGTTCCTTCCCATGGCAAGCGGCTTGGAACTAGGTGATCTTTAAGGCCCTTTCCAACTCTATCCATTCTATGATTCTATGACATCCTCAAAGCAATTAACCTAATTAATCCATTTTGTCCTCTTTATTTCCCCTGAGTCACTAAGTTGAGCAGGCTCAGAAATAGGTTTGGTGAGGACTGGAGTAACGTAAAATAGATAAGGGAAGTATGTGGTTGGCAGCAGTGATGGAGACAGTCAGCAGGGGAAACAGGACCCCTTCTCTGGTGGTGGTAGGCTGGTAGGCGGGTTTGCTCATCTTTGGAAAATGTTGCCACAGGTCCCAAAGGAAAGAACTTGGTTTGATCTTTGTGTGCTGGTAACACAGCATTTTGAGAAAGCCTTTAAAGTACAGAGAGGAGCAAAAAAAACATCCTTTGGGTTTCTGGAAGATATTATGAACTGCCTTCTTGGATCTCTACTAGTGTTTCTCCTTTTGGTATATAAAAGGTAATTTAACTACTTAATTAATCCCTGTTAATCACGTGTCCACTGAAAGGCAACACTAGACTCAAATGCCTTTTGAGATGTTATCTGAGGTGTCTGCACGCTGCCACACCACCTTAGAAATCCCTGCTTAGGTATGCCAGGGGAGTGTGCACATCTGCAGCATGTGCAGCATGTGCAGCATTGAAAAAGATGACTGACACAAACAAGAGAAAAAATGCAGCTCTAGGGGAAGAAACAAAGGCAAAGACAAGCTGTATCTGCTATCTTCCTTCTCCATGCAGACCTAGGTCTTAGCAATGCTTTAAAAGACATGCAACACTGTCCTGTCTGTAAAGAATGATGCCTCTTACTTCCCCTCCAGAGAATCTCTATGACTGCATCAGTGGGCTCATGGTGTTAATGATAATAACTAAAATTAAAAGTGCACAGGTTCCCTGATAATGACCAGAGGCCTCCATGATCATATGTGGAGATTTAAAACCAGCAGAAAACATTTACAGGTTTTCAAGTGTATATGTGATGCAATACATAGTGTATGGTCACACATTTCTTGTAGTTTTCAATGTAATACAAAATGGTAATTATTTCATAACTGTATTAGAAAAATAAAAGAAGGGATCTCTGAAACAGAGATGTTTGCCTTGATAGCATAGCAAATATCTGAATAAGGTGTTAGGATGTTAAAACACAGACAAAAAGGCAATAGATTTTATTAACACACTTTGATCCACATCTAGAGCTGCTTGATGTTTGGCTAGAAAGCCTTCATAAGGCAGAAGTGTTGTTTCTCTGGGGATGATGGCTTTCTTTTATTCCTGTTAGTGTCCAGATTTTATAGTGGAGTACAAAGATTTGTCACACACATATTAGGAATTCATAGTATCTGTATCTCACTTTGAAGATATTCTAGGGTGTCTTGGACTTTGATCAACAGAGTTCCTCTCAAAAGCAAATGAATATATTTTATGACTGTATATTGAGTTAATTCATTTCAGATAAACTGCACCATGTGGCAGAATCACTAAATGTGGGCTATGTAAGGAAAAAATGCCTTAATTCATAAGTCTTCAAAATTAGTATAGAAAAACTACTTTTGTTTTGTGGTTCTCAATTTTTGTCAGATAAAATCCAAAATAAGGTATAAGGTATGCAATTCTGAGACTAATTCAGAAACCTTCTTTTTCCAAAACTAAGTGCAGCTTTTTCAGCTGTTGAAAAATTAATGACTGACTTGTTTTGTTAAATAACTGGGGTTTTCAGAATAGTGAAAAAAAAAATAAAAGGAAAGGGTATTAGGCTGCCTCAGATATATTTTGACTAGGACATGTACACTTTGGTGAGCCCTGGAGTTGCTCCTTTTTACTTTTTTTTTTTAAACCCCAAAACAGTTCCACATAGTCTTTTACTTGTGCTAGATACTTTTAATTTTCAAAATCCTTATGTGATATGAAATGTTTCTGCCGCTGTTTATTTGAATTCTCACTTGCAGAAACACTTGCAAACCATGAAGGGCTAAATTTGTCTCTAAAACAGGAAAAGATGCCCTTCTGCCAAGGAAATGTCAGGTAGTGATAGACTGAAGGGCAATTTAAAGAACACAGAAAACATGAACATTGGTTCACAGGAAGACTGAGTTTGGAAGGGTTCTCCTGAGATCACCTAGTTCTAGCTACATGCTCAAGCAAGACTAACTAGGGCAGGTTGTCCAGAGCTATAGTCTGTTGGGTTTTCAGTATCTACACAGGTAGAGACTACACAGCTGCTCTTGGCAACTTGTTTGGTGACCCTCACAGTAAAAAAAAAGGTTTTATTATTTTTAGATGTAATTTTGTATGTCCATTTTCTCTTGTACTGTTAGTGGGCACTACTGAGAAGCAGTGACTCACTTCTTTCTCTTCATTCCCTGCCATCATCCCATTGATAAGATTCCCTTGAGCTTTCTCTTCTTCAAGCTGAACAGTCCAGGCTCTCTCAGCCTCTGCTCATGGAAAAGATCCCACAGTGCCTTAATCTTAGTGATCCTTCGTCGGACTTGTTCCAGTAAGCACATAACTTTCTTGTACTGGGGAGCCCAGAACAGAATGCAGCGCTGGAGATGCAGCCTCAGCAATGCTGAGTAGAAACAAATGATCACCTGCCTCGACTTACCAGCAACACCCGTCCTAATGTGGCCCAAGAGGCTGTTGGCCTTTTTGCCACAATGGCACATTGCTGGCACATGACCAGCTTGTCCACCTCCAAGCTTCTACTCAGAAAAGCAAAAATGTAGTTGAAAATCCATATACAGTGCTCAGAAATACATGCTTCAACAGACTCGCTTCTATATCAAGAAATTAAAGAAGCTGATCAAGTAAGAACTTGCAGAACTTGCAGACTAGAACAGCAAAAAACTCTGCTGTAGACTTGAGCTTATTTTCCTTTCAAAGGATTGCTAACTGCTGTCCACTGGAGATTTTGCAGAAAAATAATAATCAAAGATTGCTATATTAATACTGTTAGGCTAATAGCATAATTTCATCTACTTAGTCCTCTCCAAAATAATTTTTTTCCACTCTGGAAACTGCATGCAAGATGGTTCTTGTTCTCTTTTGGATAACCTATGTAAATATTTTACTGGTCAATTCTGACAAACGTGACCTGAATGTGAAGTAAAATATGTTCAACAGAGTCCAGAAACCTTCCTCTCATAAACTTCAGTCTGAAATCTGTTCTCTTTGCCTGTGACAAACCAAGTCAGAGCAGGATCTTCCCTTTTATTTTGTTTGGTTTTAGGTGAATATATTGCATTATTTAAACTCTTCTGGAATAACAGGTAATATAGCATGCAATACAAATAATTATAAAGTGATCTCTTCATGACAAGTAAAAATAATTAAAATAGATTTTAATCTTACTTAATTGATTTGAAATTATGTAAAAGAATGGAGGATATCTCCAAAACTTACATAAGAGTGCAATTTTCAGTACAAATATCAAAATTACACACATGAATTTTCAGTTACAGTGAGAGGCTGCAAGACTTCTGTCATTCTGCCCTTAGATGGTGTGAAGTTTGCACTGAAGTCAGGAGGAAAAAAATTCACAAGAAATACAATGGCATATTTGTATCACTAACCTACAGTACAGTTTCAATTTACAAATAAATTCAATCATATTTACCAAATATATCTATATTAATGTTACCATTAACATAAATATAATTTATCTTAACATTTTTATGCACAAACCCCAAAAACTCAAAAGTCCAATCAAATAAGAAAAAAAATAAGACATGAAAAGGATGGAATTTTTAATTGAACAAAATATAAAGATCTGATTACAAGTACAAGGATATAGACCCTACTGAAATCAGTGACAGCAGACAATGAAAATTGTCTGACCTTCTTCCCCTACCAGTAGCTTTCATGCAATGGTCAGTGGAATAATAGACTGAGATATGGAAAAGATAAATCACAGCACATTCACTACAAAGCCAAATAACAACCCCCTTGATGGAAAATTGTCACCTTAGAGATGGATTGTTCAGAAACTGAGTGCAGCAGAGCAAAACAATGTCATTTCAATTTTAGTTGAATTCTGTCTAGAATCCAGTGCATAATGTCTCATCATAACAAATAAACATTCTCATGTTTTGTGTATATTTTAGCCGTCATCTGAGGAAAAAGCAAATGTCATAGTATTTATTTACAAAACACAGTCTTGATCTTCCTAAATTACATATTGCTTCAAAAATAAGCAACCAGCTACCAAGCAGATGCACGTTGACAAACATCCAGTGAACTCAGCAAAGCTCTGCCTATTTACATGCCCTCAGGATAACACAGAAGTGTATAATAGCCTAAGATGAGATTTTAAATGTAAATGCACATTATCATTAAGAAATAATTTCATACAAGAATGGTAGAATTAGTAAAATATACAGCTGTCTTAAGAATATGAAGGCTAAGTGTGTCCAGTTGCCAGAAAGAATGAATACCAGGAATCTGTGAAGTGTTTATGTGACATTACACAGTACCTACCACAGAAGTGTTATAGTAAAGGTTAATTACTTTTAACAGATATTTGAAATTAGAGGGGTCTATATAGCTATTAAATAATGTATCTCACAGTTTTATGAGAATTTCTTCCAAAAACACTCTTAAATAAAATTTTGCAAACTTCTGTCTAAAGTAAACAAGGTTAAAAATCCACCTTAACTAAAATACAGAATACTGAAATGTGTTCAGTAATTTTCCAAAATGACAGAGGGATGGTGTGAAAATATTGTTGTTATAATGACTTTTTTAAGTCTAGAACTCATGCATGGTTGTGGAATCCAAACATCTTGCAACATCCTCGTGCTAAAACTTGAGCTGCTTTCTTCTCAGGCAGTCCATTGACTCTCTCAATTTGAAATAAATTGAGAAAAAGAGTATATTTCCTGAAGAAAAAAACTTATCTCAATGATTATATGCATATTTTAAAAATTTGTACAACGTTTATTGCCCATCTGCATTATAAAATGCAGAATAGTACCATTCCTTTCATCAGTAAGAAAACTCATCTGTGAAAAAAAATCCAATAGCAATAGCAAGCCTCTGCTCATATGAACACAATCAGGATTTCACATCAGATTTGCTTAAAAGAACTCTTTTTTATTCATGGCAGACTGCTAAAACCAGGGCAGATCCAGTTCAGGCAGCTTGTAACTATCTTAAAGCTAATGTTAAGGAGAAAATTAGGGTGCATGTAACAAATGTATAGGCCTGTTTAATATCTGTGTCTCAGTAATTTTGATCTAGCACAAACTTTTATGGATCTTGAATGTATTACATTTTCAGTTATGTACTAAAACCATCAACTACCAAGTTAAATTAAATTATTTTTTAGCTTGCTCCAAACCTACTACATTACATTATCACAGAAAATGGGCCTGAAAGGAACCTGAAGAGATTATCTTGTCCATCTCTCATGCCTGGGGCCAGTATCAGTTCTCCCAATGACATTTCTGGCAGATTTTTGTTAAATCTAGTCCTAAAATCTTCCAAAACTATATTCCTCATATCTGTAAGGAAGGTATTCTCACTCCTAATTATAGTGATGTACAGATTAAACATTGCCTTTAAAAAACAAAAATAAAACAACAAAAACAAGTAAACTTCCACTGTACTGAAAAAAACAAACAAGAGCAGAAGACCCTTAAGCTTCCTGATTCCATTTGCTCACCACTAACACCAAAACAGGAGAGTAAATAACATTGCTGACTACTAATAAGGCTGGACTGATTTCATTTTACTATTTATTAGAGAAAGAAGGTGTGGCCTTAATAGGGCAAAAACATGGTCTTCCTGGGTGGAAACTGGTGCTCACAGAGACCGATGCTGTGTACACCAGCAGGTATCTGTACATAGGAGAACCAAAGCATCTGCATGGGAAGAGCACATGCTCATGGCAGGATGCATATACAACTGTGAGTACATGAAGACGGATGGATGGTTGAATGTCACCTCTTTCTCTCTGAAATTGTCTTGTCTATGATACTTTGAAGACCATAAATACCCTTTAAAGATTTTCCTCCCTACTAATTCTTTGTTCTGTTTCTCTTTTGTGTGTGGATAATTATGGTGGTAATTTGGCTACAGCATTTTGAACTTGCACGATTTTTAGTAAGGACTACATGGATTTGAATCTGTCAGTTAGTCATAATGTTTCCTCAGTATTACCCATTTAGTGTCAATTATAAACAAAAAATAGCCCACTTATTGTCTCATATTAGCATCCACATCAATAATTGTGCAGAACAAAAGGCATAAACTGAGACCATCTGCTCTCATTACAAGAAGCTACCTAAAAAGCTTAGCCAGTAACACAGTAAACAATTCTGATGCATTTGTCTAGAATCATGCTGTTTAAGTGTCTTTTGTGATTAAAATTATTACTGCTTTGGCCCATCACCTATTAGGACATACATTTCCTCATTTCAAGAAAATATTGTCATTTCATTTTTATTACTGTATTAAATTAAGATGGCCCATAAGAAAAAAACTATACTTTTGTTTTATACTTCATTGCCACTCTCTTTCCTGTTGATGCTGACAATACTTAAACATTTCTTAAAAAAAATCATATATATGCTGAGATTTTTATTGTTTTGACAAG
>JAOXXN010000471.1:36572187-36605971 GCA_026770055.1 Myrmophylax atrothorax
CATTTTGGAGTGCAAAGATTTCAGTTGCCAAATAAAAGTAGTCTACATAGGAAGTTGAACCTTGCTTCTTTCTTTCCTAACAGAAATTGATCTATTTCTTAGAATTTCAGTTTCTCTGCAATGGCTCAATGTTCATTTTCTTGATAGAGATTTTTTTCATGTACTGTATGCAATTATGTTGCAATCTCAGTGTTGATGAAATGGCACTATAGCACTCAAAGGTCAATCTTTCAGTTTTCACAATAGAAGAATGATGAAAATAGTCATAGGCACACAGCAGATATTTAATTGTATGTTCTAAAGAGTTGCTGCTGTTCTCAGTAGAGTTGAAATTGCCATTCATTAGGAAATAAAAAAAAAGTCCACAGTTGCAAAAAAAGAAAGATCAAAAATAACTAAAATCTCAGCCAAATTCAGTAACAGCTCATTTATCATCAAAGCAATAACAGTTCAGTGTACTCAAATAGTGTGAATAAACTTTGTAGGCTCCTGAATTCACCATGCAGATAAGTAATAAAATCTTATTTTAATCAGAAATTGCTTTGGCTAGTTTAACTCACATGAAAAATGAAGATCCTGAAGTAGCTACCAAACTTAAACTGAGAAGCACTAATATGTACCAATAGTGATCTACTTTATAAAGAATTCTATATCTTTATGAACATTCAGGAATCTCAGAAAGGGAGTATTTTGTGGAAAGTGGGATTTCTGTCTGTGCTACTTTTTACATCTTTTTGGGTTATAGAACTACTGCAATGTGTCTGTCTGTGTCAGGTAGATAGGTTTCCAGATTTGATTATTTTGGAGATTGTCCTCTTAAAACCCCAACTGTAAACTGAATCTGGTAATCTGTACTTGCTTAATTCACTTTTTTTAATTATGCAAAGCAATCAGATAAAAGAAATTCCTTTCTAACAATAAACATATTTTATATATCTCAAGAACAGATGGAGCAAGGTGGGCAATGACAAACTGCCAAAATAATCACAGCTTCAGAAGAGGTGCCAAACACCCTGCATCTGACAAATGACACCAAAGGCACTGAGGAAATTCCTCAATATGCTAAGCCTTTACTGATATCTCTAACAGATTTGGAAAGTTCCAAGGAGATAAATTGCCACTAGTTTCCAGTGACCATACTAAAGCAGAATTACATTATCCCATTCATTTTAGAGAGGAATTTGCACTAAACCTTTTTTTTTGCTCCAAGTGTTCTGTGACGTTTAGATGTTAATTCTTTTCTATACTTACATGAAAAAGGACTTAAAGGAGTGAAAATCTGGTTGGGTCTTAAACCTTTCTGCCCACAGCAGATGGAGTAAGGCAACTAAGTCAGTTTGTTTTGAAAATTGTGATGTTTTGAAAAATATTAGCAAATTAAAGTAACAAGAATAAAGCAGCTTTAACCTAGGACTTCCTCAGCCTTAAAGGTAGAAAATAAGAGTAACTCAGATGAACACTTTAAAGTACGTACCATATAGGATACTGGTAGCTATAGGAAGTAGACTCTAAAAGAAATGTGTATAACTTTTCCCAGTGACGAGCACAACACACAAGTTATGGCAAAAACTATGAATATGGATTTAGCAGTCTAAAATTTGCAGTAGGATTATGTTAATTTTGCAACAATCACTTAAACAAAATTGCTTTCTGGAATGCTTTTCTCCAGGCAGCCCTTCTGTTTAATTCAGGAACACTGGCTACGTCAAATGCATTTGAAGACAGTTACCATGTATACAGAATTTCATACTTGACCTTGAAAAAATGCTTTTACTGTTAATGTAATGTTTACAAACATCCTATAATTTTTCACAAGGAATAAGACTGTAGTTGAAAAATTATGGAAAATTGCCAAAAATGTTTTATTCCTATCCTCATTTGAAGTGTGGCATTCATATCAATAAGAAAATTGTCTTCAGGAAAAGATATATCAATTAACCTCAGATGTCAGAAGACAATACATAAGTACAATTATAAGTAGTTTATGATCACATATGGTGAAGTCTCTGCAATTTGGATCAATTACAACAGTCCTTTTGTGGAATACACAGTTTACAAGGCAATGCTACCATTCAGAGAGCATGACTGCATTCTATCCCTTACTTTAATTAACTGCAAAATTCAATATGTCTGGTCTTTTCCCTTCTACAACTATGTGGACCCTTGTAGGGGTGGTTAAGTTCAAAAAGGCATGTATGTTCAGTGTTTATCACAAGTTTATGAAATGAGGGCATGGGATTTGAGGTAATGACTTACTATGTATTTAAAATCATTACAGTATGAAACTTGAAGAAATTTTCCAGGGAGAACATCCACTACTTCTCAGCTTATAAGGACACTTTCCACCTAACTTTTTTATCAGGTCACGAAATGATCCTGAAACTATAACATTGTTACTCTATTCCAAGTTGTTTATATTTAAATATGCACCTTAAAAAGGTCTTATTTTTAAATTTTTTGTATAGGTGTGTGTTAAATTGAAACTTGCCTGTATCAAACAGACTTAAAAGATCACATAAAATGAACTAGCTGTGGTAATAATCACTGAAATAAGAGTATGTTTCTGGTTTGGGGTGTTTTTTGGTTTTTTGGGTTTTTTTTTACAGCTTTGCTCTATATCTTTTTTTTTGGTCAAAACCAAGCAAAAAATATACAAGGTTTTGTTGCAAGTGTTTGGATAGGTGAGGTTTTTTAAATATATTTTGTGTCATAGGTTCACAGAACACAAGGCCAGATCTCATTTCAAACATCTAATCTCATAAAGACCTTGGTCGAACTAACTGAACTTAAAAATACTCTGATTTATAATGGGCAACAAGTTTCTAATACTTTTAGGGATGAAAAATCCCTAAAGACTCACACAACTAATTATTTCAGTATTAAAACCTCCTGAAAAATAAAGACCAGAAATGTGCTGACTAGTCCCTTCTATATGGCTACTAACATTCACAAAATACAGACATATTAAGCAGATATTTCTATGCCCTACTGAGGATGGAAAAGACGGTAAAAAGAAGGATGATACGATTACATTTTTAGAATGATGAAGAAATCTCTTATGAGAGTTCAAGACTGCTACCTAAGTTAGTTAATGATTTTCTTATTCTAGCACTGCCTTCACATTTCGAGAAAAGAGAGATTATTTGGGAGTATTCTATAGAAAACTTTAGCTGCCAAACTAGCTCATATTTTTGGGAAAAATAATGGCAAAAATTATCCCTTTTCATGCACTTATAGCCATACTCTTGTTATGTGAACAATGAATAGGTTCTATTTTCAGTTCTTAAGAGGCAAATGATCAAGCTTTTTTAGATTTGTAAGAGAATAGGAATAAAAGTGACTGTGAGATTAAAAAATATGTTTACAATGAAAAAATCCATGAGTTCAAAAAAAGAAAATCCTTGGCTTGATCATACTTGCACTGTTGTAAAACAAGCTGGTGATGGGATCTTCAGCCTCGCAGAGACCTTAGAGGAATCAGTTGTAAACAAAGAAATAGTAATAATGCTTCATAATGTTAAAATCAATCATACAATTTATAAAATATTATATTTCATCTTACAATACTAAAAATCTTAAAATTAAGTCTGAATTCTTTCTATAGAAAATACAGTTCAGCTATTAGTGGTCTTCCTTATACCAGGTTTACTTTCACACCAGCACAATTTTAGCCTCCTGTAGTTGTCTGCATTCAACAATGAATGCAGCAACAGTAAAGAACAGGAAAATGATAGTGACTATTATGACAACTTTAAAACTAGATCAAGGAAGGGACAATTCAAAAACCCAACTAAGTAAGAAAGGATTATACCAGCAATAATTTACTATACTTAAATTCTAAAAATAAATCAATAATAAAACAAACAAACAAAAGAAAAACAAAAACCCAAACCAAACCATAACAAAACCCACAGTTTTGCTTATAGTTTTACCTCTAGAAAAAACTTTGCCACCTCGTGTTGTGGTTAACCCTGGTAGGCAGCTAAGCACAGGACAACCACTCACTCTCTCCCCCTCCAGTGGATTAGAGGAGACAACTGCAAGGGTAAAAATGAGAAGACTCATGGGCTTACATAAAGAGTCTAATAGTGTGTAAGACCCCAGCCCTGGAGCCACAAGTTCAACTGGGAGAACTACTTTTAAAAATACACTAAGCTCCAAAAATTTGCCCACTGAATTTTGTTCTCTTTTATATCTTGAGATAGTGCAAAGAAGAAAAACTACACATTAATTTTCAGAAGATACTTTTACAGATATAATAAGGGAGAAAATTGGAGATCTTGGCAAATGTTTAAAAGGGTAACATAAAATTAAAACAAAGTGTTCCACAAAGCACTGACCCAGCAGATGCGAAACCACACAACTCAGCAAAATTCAGCCTGCCAGTTTTAAGTTACCCAAAATATTAAGAAAATATATTAGGAAAAGGAAAAGGAGCAAAGAAAAAGAGAGGAAAGAGGTTAAGATAATAGCTCCTGCCAGAAAGTCCTGTGGAAGCTCAGCTTTCACATGTTGGCGCAGTCCCGAGAGAGAGCAACACGGAGACCATGTGCCGCTAGTTTCATTTGCTGTGGTCCCCTGTGCCAACCCTGGCCCAGTGGCCACTCTGGGACTCCAATCCAGAGCAAGGGGTGTTGAAGCCAATCAGAGGCTGGGTCAGGGGCTCCAGGGAGTGTGGCATGCATGTGGTACCAGCTGCCCTATGGATTGACACCTGCTCCAGCATCTCCCCATGAGGCTGCAGGGGTTGGCATGTGGGATGCAGCCTGGCCCTTCCCCACACACATACACATACCTGAGTTGGTTTCGACTCAATAACATAACCCAGTACCTCACACAGGGAAAGCAAAACCTGCACTGAAAAATAAGGAATTAATTTACTGTATCCCAAAGCCACATCCAGGAAAGCAGGGACAGATCACAGGTAACAGTTACTTGTGAAGACAAATGACGTAACTCTAAACTGGCCCCTCTTCCTCCCTCTTCCCCCCAGCTGTTACTGCTGATGATGACAGATAGTGTGGAATGGTTGGAGTGAGTTGTCTCAGCTGTGTCCCTTCCCTACTCCTTGTGCACCCCTACACTACTAACTGGTGGGACAGTGTGAGAAATAGAAGAGATTTTGACTCTGTGTAAACCCTTCTCTGAGACAGCTAAAACATCCCAGTGTTGTCAACACTATTTTGGTCACAAATCCAAGCACAGCACCATACAAACTACTAGGCAGAAAATTAACTCTATCTTAGCCAAAACCAGCACATATTATTTCCATAAGTTGTATGTATCTATTTACTGTATTTCTGACTTTTAAATATTTACAAATGGGCAAAATGTATTCATTGACAAGATTGTCCACTTTGGCTAGATTGTTGCAAATTACTTTCATAATTTGAAAAATATTTCCATAACATTAATAAATCCACAAATAATCAAGCCAGTTTTCCAAAGAAACCATTTATGTTATTGACATGTGAGTGAAAAATGAATGAGATGTGAATTGGCTTGGCTTACCCATCCTTTCCAAAAATAAGTGTTCTAGATGAGTTAGTGTTTAAGTAAAGAAATTTTTAGTGCTTAACTATATAATAGTATATAATCATCTGAATAGCCCATTCCTTGGGAGAAAACTATTAAATAACCTCTTGCAATTCCATCTTACTTGTTTTGATTCTCTCTGTGAAATCACCTGCTAGAGGCATGCTGACCTGAATACTTGCTGTGTATTCAGGCAGGTGCCAGGAGGAGGGAGGAGACAGTTGTCCTTAGCTTCTGCTTTCTTAGAACAAGGAGACTGATCTGGGAATGGTGATCTTGGGTTGAGAATAAGGTGAGAAATAAACTGGATCAGCTCCAAAGGCTTTTAAAATATCCCTTATCTCTACGTGAATGGAAGAGGGAGGACACTTATTCATTGTTTTCTGAGTTCATAATGAACTGTTGTCATTTTCTGTTTGGCTCCATTCCTTCATGAGATCTTCCATTACATGTTTTCGTTCATGAATAACCAATCTCCTACTTTATCTGCAGTGTAGTAATAATCTTCTATCAACATGATAGGTAGATAGTATTCATATTATAGCTAGATAGTTTCGTCAGTTATAAAAAGAGATGAAAAGCTTTTTCCAATAAATCCAAACACTACATTACATATAAAAACTTTTCAGATCTTAAATTTTTTTGTCCCAATTTTTAAAATTATTTTTCTTTTTAATAGTTATAAGGTTATGTCTTATTGACAATAATTACACCACTTCTCAGCATTCTTGATTGTAGAGGCTGTTGACTATTTGATACATATGTAAAAGAAGTTTCTTAACCATTGTCAGAAAATTAATTACTTTGTTACTATATAGGGGGGGTTTATGCTTATATGGATTTTTCTGTTTGGCTACTTAAATAGTCTTGCTTTATTATACATAAATTGTTTCATTACCGCATAGTAAGAGTATCAGGCAATTATAACCTATCATTTCATGAAGTTTGTCATCTCAAGTACATGAGGAACAAAAAACATGCACTATTTGGAAGGAGATGTTATTTGTAAGTATTGCTAATGCCAAGGCAATTCCCCATTGAAAGTGCAGTGATGGTATTTCTCTCCACAATTAATGTCTACACAGGGCAGAACTTAAAATAGTACACAGAGTTCAGTGTTTCCTTCTTAAATATTTTACTTAAATTAGAAAAAATATTACTGCTTTAAAAGAAACGTAAGAGTTTTTCCATTTTTTTTTTTTTTGGGGGGGGGGGAGGACTAAAATCATCTCTTTTCATGTCTCTCACTTAATTTTTATTAGTTTCTTTTTAATAAACATTTTTAATAGGTTTGCAATGTGTCTTATGAAGGAGAATCTGCTTTTTAAGAAGACAGTCTTACTATTCAGTTAGTTTTTAACCAAGAGATTGAAAACTTTGCAATCTGATATGCATGATATACTTAAAATATGTCACAGACTCACCAGAAAAATATAAGCCTTAAAAATAAATGTTTTGCGGGTTTTTTTAACAGCTAGAATTGGATGAGAGACAGTTAAAGCAAGACATTATAATATCTGTGTTTTATTGTTAGTATTATTGCCACTGGTTAAGAAGCCTTTTTCTTAATTTACAGAATGTACAAAATTATTGAAAGTTATTTTTTTAATGAGATAGCCTATTTAGTGAGATAAAATGGCTAACAGAATGTATGTGAATTGATTACTATATATTTTAATCATGGATATAAATCACAGTAAGCATTATTTGAAGTTCAGCAATGGCCTGATATTAAAAGAGAGACTCCTAATGGTCCTACTCAAAAGAAATATTAATTAATATTGAAGCTCTTGTCCCCTTTGTCTACTTACAAAGTTTTACTGTGTGATATTTAGAAAAAGGGTTCAGTTCTTCAGACCTGTGAGTGGTTTTCAATCTTATTTTCCCATGGCTTATTTTCTGGTCTAATTGCGCTATACTTGCTATGATGCGAAACAGCTGTGTACTTAACAGGCAAAGGTAATAATTTTCTCCTTGTTTAATTTGGTATTGCCAAATGAGATGTAAAAAACCTCACACAGCTCTCAATGCTTTCTCTTCTTTGAAAATATTTCTTTGCATTCAAACCAGAATATTTTTCCATATTTGTAAAGAAGCAACACATGAGATTTACTTGAGAGACTGAAAATACAACAATCAGATTTATTCTAATGTTCCTTCAAAGGTTTAAATATTTACTACAGAAGTTTATTTCTTCAGTCATAAGCAAGAAAATTTCCATTAACACACCTACAAAGAAGGATGAATGATATCTTGAAGTGAAAAACTGACCCTAGGAATTTTTTTGTGCCATAAAATTTGTAGCTGCATATCCCATTGACAACACTGGCTGATTTCCATATTATAACTCTAGATTAGTTAGCATTTCTTAGGCAATTACAAAAGAAAGTGCAAGGGAACTCTCAGTTCCTATGTAAAATTCTTAGTTTTAGTCGTAAAAATGTTTTCATAAATGAATTCAATGACAGACAAAACCCCTGATACCCAGTATTTTACAATTAATAACAGTATGATCTCAGTACAAGATAACAATTAAAACAAGCTTAGCTTTAAGGATTTGAATAATCTTTTAAAATCATTTTGTCTCCAATGGCACAGTTCACATGATGAAAATTCTGCACAAGACCACATGTTTTCCTGAACAGAATATAGTCCAGAAAAGCAGATGCTTTGCAAAATAGATAGACTGTTATGTCACACAGGAGAAATACCTTTCAATTTATTTTAAAAATTAAGAATGAAAAATTTCATTTTACACTTTGTATTCCATGTCATTAATGGGAGACCATTTTTTTTTCAGAAGTATCTCATTCTCTGTTGATAACGAGGAATTGCTTAAATATTCAGCTAGAGAATAAAGGAGCTTAATGAATTTATTTATTTAAATGTCTATTTTTGTTCCCTTATGTCTCACTAATTTGAGCTTTTTTAGGGAAATTATTTGCTAATAAAACTGAAGAAAAAAATTATTAGAGATAAATGCAGTTTTTCCCTTATTCCACAGGACTTTTTTTAAAGAAGAAGCTCAAAAAGTTACGTAGAATTTCTGAAGTTGAGGCTCTATTTGTATACTTTGTGACACACAGCTATGTTAGACAGGTGCTTGAGTGGCTGCCTGAGAAGGAAAACTATGACTTGCATGGGAAGACAATTTTGTTTAGATGTTTTAAGAGGAAAAGTCTTGGATTTTGACATTTTTCGCTTTTAAAAGGAGATCTAAATTATTCACTGAGCTCTCTAGGGGCTGCTGAGCTGGGACTCCCAAAGTGACAAGAGAAAACAAAGTACTGTGCTGTGCTATTGCCTGCTTCTTGAATAGACTTGTACATCCAAAATTTAGATGTGGAAGTAAATTGCTTAAAAGCTCATTGCTTCTCTGTTTCTGAGTTTTGTATTACTGATTAAATTAATATTAAAAACCAAACTAATACAGCAGAACATTTCTGTTCAGTGTCTTTCATCTATATCATAGATGTATTCCGTTCCTCCTAGATTTTTGAGTCATAAGTACATTGTGCAAAATGTTTTGTAAGAAAAGCAACAGAAAATACAAATTTCATATTCCAGCAACTAGTTCCAAAGGGCTCCATTTTAGGGCCAGTGCTCTTCAACTTTTCCATGAACTTGACATAGAACTTGAAGGTATACTAAGTTTGCCAATGAGACTAAACTTCAAGGAACTGTTGAGTTCCTCAAAGGCAGAGAGGCCCTGCAGAGAGACCTCAACCAATCAGAGGGCTGGGCAATCATCAAATGAATTAAATTTAACAAAGGCAAGTGCTGGATTCTGCACATGGGATGGGGCAGCCTCAGGTGTATGCACAAAATGGGGAATGAGGTTCTGGAAAGCAGTACCGTGGAAAGGGACTTGGGGATTCTGGTCAATGGCAAGTTGAATATGAGTCAGCAGTGCCCTGGGAGCCAGGAGGGCCAAATAAGCCCTGGGGGGCATCAGGCAAAGCATCACCAGCTGGTCAAGGGATGCGATTTTCTCACTCTGCTCTGCCCTGGGGCAGCCTCACCTTGAATCCGTGTGTGGTTTTGGTCATGGCAATTTAAGAAGGTGAGTGTCACAATATAAGAAGAATATACTGCTGTTAGAGAGCATCTAAAAGAGGGTTCTGAAGATGGCACAGGCACCCCAGAGAAGTGGACATGGCACCAAGCCTGCCAAATATTCAAGAAAGGTTTGAACAACACTCAGGCAAAACTATGGAATTCTTGTGGGGGTCCTGTGCAGAGCCAGGAGCTTGACTCATTAATCCTTGTGGTTCTCTTTCAGCTCAGGATATGATATGACTGTAAGGTTCTATATTTTACTTGAAAGTATTTTTGCTTTAGATCCTATCTGTAAAATACAGGAAGTTTTAAAAACATGAAAACCCTAGAACAGAAAAGCCTGAAAGTATTTTTCAGAGTCAATGAAGTCATGAGACTCAGGAAATCGCATATTCTAATTGTTGCTTGCCCAGTCTCAATGCAGTGGGCATATTTCACTTCCCTGTCGTGTTCTGATCCACTGTTGCTAGGGAGAGAGGATACAGTGGTAAAATGACTCTAGGTACTAAAATTGATTTAAATTACAACAGTCATTCTCACAATAATCCTTTTAATTACTCTTAGGAATTATGAAATTAATTAAGAAATATCTTGTGGCATCTCTTCAATTTAAAAAATAAAATATTGATCTAACCCATTGAATTATTACTACCTCGTGAAAAGTAATCATGTTAGCTTTTTATTACTATGAAGGGGAAAAAAAAACCAAACTAGAAAGAAAATGAAAGTTGAACGTGCCAAATAAAGCAATGCTTTTCTTTTGAATCCATATCACAGTCTTGCCTACCCTTATCAGCTAAACCAAATGAGATTACTGGTATCTTGAGTCCCATTAAGAGGAAGAAACCCTTTGTTTTTTACTTGGTAACACTCACTTTCCTGTCATTTTCTCTCTTTCTAAGCCTTTGTGCTCAACTTAAATTGCTGGCAAATACATTAACCTTTAAAGGGAACTGGCAAAATAATCTATTATATGAAGTATAAAAATGTTTCCTTCAAGCTATAGTAGTTATTTTCTTTCTGTATACGTTAAGTGTTTAGGCACTGTTTACAGTTGTACGATTTAGCCAGATTTAATTAGGAGACGTAGGACATAGAAAGCTATTAAGAGAGCCCTGCCACAGCTGAAGATATATACCAGGAATCAAAGGATGATAGAATTGCAAGGGTGGCATTACACTTATATCTGCATTTCCCAGCCCTGGATTATCTGGATTCTGGAGTTTTTTCCTCTGAAACATTTTAGAATATCCTCAGGCTAATTGCTAATCACACTGCTTGTCAATGACTAAGGTGAGGAAGGATGGGAAACTCTTGCTCCTGCTCTTGTTTCTTTGTTTACACTTTCTCTAGTAACAGTACAGTGATAAGATAGAAATCATTACTCTTTTTTCAGAGCATCAGGAAAGTCCTTATTCTGGAATTGTTATTTTCGTAGCAAATAATGCCACTGAGGTTCCACCAGATGTGTGACACAAAATCAGTTAGGCTATACCTAGAATCCAGATAAACTGTCATTTTGATCCAAACCACACATTTTATTAATCTGCAATTCTGGTATTAAAGAAAATGCATTATATTAAATTGTCTTCTTTAATGAACAGAAATGAACAAAGAATTACATTAAAGACATAAACATAGAGACAGCTGGGACAGAGGAGAAATCAGGCTGTTTGGTACAGGCAAGACTCTGAATAAGGGTCATGAACACTACTTAAGCAATGGGCCATTAGGGCAGTGTGGTTATCATGCAATAATCTCACCCCTGGAGAGATAACTATGGACCAGATGCAGCCATGTGCTTCTAAGCACCCATGGCTGTAGTTATCATGATAATCACACCTGCTGAGTTTTCTTCATTGCCACTATAAAATTTGCTGTATTTTGTCTCAGTACAAACATAACACAGTGTTTAAGTACATTATTCTAACCAGGGAAAATTGCCAATTAATGCAAGAATAGTTAAATAATTTAAGTTACAATACTATTGCAAAACCATATAAAAATATGGTGAAGAGAGTAGGAAGTAATACTTGCAAGGTAAGCTTGAAAATCTTTGTTTCAGAAGAGAAAGGGCACATTATCAGATGTTTAAGATATTTGAAAGGCAAGACCCCATGTTCCACTGTACCAGGACAAAGCCAGAGCTCCTGTCTTTTCTTTCCCACTTGTCAAATATTTGACCTCTTAATGATAAAATAGATAACAAAGGATTCAGTACCTGTAACAAAAAGCTATAGGTAACTTTTTTTCCCCCCAAGCCCAGGCTCCATCAAACCCCTTTGGTACCTATCTCCTGAGAAATCCCAAAGATTCGAATTCATACTGTATGTATCAAAGACCTCACTTTCTTTTGTCTGGAGACAATGGCTGGGATGGCTGTTGGCAAAATATTCACTGTGCCCTCAGGGAGACAAGCTGTCAAGTAGTAATATGGCAGCAAGTAGTATCAGGGAACCCGGTCTGGGCTTCTGTGGAAATACCTTTGAATCTGACTTGTTTCAAAGGCTAGGGGCTCCATCTAAAGAGGAGATGGTCCTCTCTCTTCACTGAAACAGTGTTACCTGACACAAAAGAATACATTAGAAAAAAATAGAAATAAACAGATGGAGTTTCATCCTCACAGCTTGAACCAAATGAAGGTTCTTTTTTAAGCAGTAAATTTCTGTTGTCTGGAAGAGGCTCACATGAAGAAAAAAAAGGCTGATTAAACCTGGACAAAATGAAATTAAATATTTTTAGCTCACCAAGTTTTTATGACATAGGATGATGTTTGAAATATACTTCAAATTTTGATGACTTTATCAAAAACATTACCCAGTTGACATTAGGGTTATAGGTTTTTGAGATGGGTCCTGTGATTCATCTATGGCATAAATTTCAGTAGACATAAACCAAAAAAAAATAAGTATAAATGTTTTGATAAAAATTGATGGAAAACAATAGCTGTTAAGAAGAATTTTTACCACAGATAACAGCTAAATAAAAGAATTCCTATATACAGATTATCTATTTTCAAATTTTTTAAGTATTTTAAGCTTTTGTGACTAACTTTCTAAAGGTAAGATTGTGGACTCTCAAATCACATTTTTTAGAAAGTGCTGTCAACCACATTAGAACACCACAATCAGAAACTGTTAGTCTAAGACTAAACATGTGACTAGACAGCAGTGGACTAAAGAAGGTTATTATTTGTTTTTTGGTTTTGTTTCTGTTTTTTGTTTTGTTTTTTTTTAAATTCAGATTCCTGAATAAAATACATGAAAAAAATGGACAGAATGGAAGACAAAACCAAACAACACAGTTAGATATATAAAATATGTATAAGGAAAAATATCACTCTATGTATTTTTTACTACAGTGTTTTCATTGCTTCTTGGCTGCCAGGAGTTCAGGAAGGAAACAATAACAAAGAAAACACTGTAATTCTGGGAAATAAGCAGACAAATGGCAGAGGAAAGAAAAAAAGTTAAGAGACAAAAGAGAATGGAAAGGAATCAAAAGCAAATAAAACTATCAAAGAGTAAAGAGAAAATTAAAAAAAAAAAAAAGGAAACCAAAGCCAAGGAAAATTAAGCAAAAATTAAATAATATGAGGGTATTCTACCAAAATTTAAAAAATCACAAGAGAATAATAATATATTGAAAAAGAGTTAATTATTATTTTCCTTTCATTTTAGTTAATGAGTGGTATTCACATACTATTAGAATTCTATCTGAAATGTCACTTTTTTTGGTTTGGAAACTAAAATACATTTAACAAGCCTTTGTAAAAAACAGACTTCTTAACTTTTTCACATTTCTATCTTTTACAACAATTGCAGAGGCAAAGGCATAAATCAACTTGATCAATAAATGAAGTTGTGGAGACAGAAATACAAAGTCATCATTTTCATAGGCTGTGTTAACACCTAACAGCTTCTATACTTTGAATAGACAAAAACTCTGAAAAAAATCACCTAAACATTTTGATTCTTCATATTTTTCCAGATACAAAATTCTATTTAGATGCCTTTTGGTACGCTTTTCATATCCATATATTATTTGTTCTGAAAAAAAATTCATATATTCACTTACTTGAAAGTATTTTTACCATTATTTTTGCTTGTGTGTCTGAATTTTGGGGAGGAGGGTTTATTTGTGTGTGTGGGGGGGTGTTCATATTTTTCTTCAAGAAAAATATTAAATATTTCCTCAAGAGCAGACATACAAGGAAAGAGTCAGAACTGATATTCCTAGATATTATTAACATGATCCAAATGTGACCTTGTTTTAATTCTTCTTAGGAAAATTTAGGAAAATAAATTCTATGTCTAGTGAGAGGAAACTAAAGCTAAGTACTATATAAAGCTAAAACTAAGCACTATGTAAAACTATATATTTGCCATACAAGAGGTAATTCATGATAAGCCATTTTTCAGGAGAATGGAAGAGGAAAAAAAAAAGAAGGACATAATTTGTCAGATAGTCAAAGTCTGGCCAAGAATTCCTCTAATTATGTAGACTTAAACTCATGACATCATCCTCATTTGACTATTAAGTTTAAAATAAAAGAAATACAGAGGACTCTACTAAGAGCTCTGGTAAACTGCCCCCTCCCCCCAAAAAACTTCATAACTCCACAGTGTATAATTTTCAAAGTGCAATTCAGAGTCCTTTGCTTTTTGAACATGGAAAGGGAGAAAACATTCAAAAATTTAAGACTAAGCTGCATTTAGCCTTTTGTAAAAGAAACAGGGACACTGGAAAGTGATGTATAGTTCGTCTGTCTTTCTAGTCAAAAAGCAAAGTATATTAGAGAGTACGTTGTGCAGACAGAACATATTTTATGATGGCTTTTTAGCATTTATTTAGGATTCCTTGAGCAGTAGCTCAATTTAGCCTGATCAGATTTTTTTAAGGATGTTTAGTCACCAGGTAAATTTCTAGGAATTTAAAAATACTTAGAAGTTAATTTAGCTCTTTTCTTCTGCTCCATGTGTGTTCTCCTTGAGATATTCTGGGAATAGGGAAGAAGAATCTTCTAAGGTAATTTCCTTAAGAAAACAGGCAGATGTACGATTTTCTAATTAACTCCTCTCGCCTATTTTAACTTATGCAGATGTAAGTTATCTAATTGCTACTTTATTGGCTCTGCATGGATTGGTTGCCTTTTAATGGCATCTGTGTGTTTTTTGCTTCAACGGCATTTTAGGAACCATTGCTGTGATATATATATATAGGAAAGCTATATTGCCTGAGTTTGAAATAGAATAAAATGGCATACTGAAAGCTCAAAACACAATTTCTTATTTTTTGCTGTTTAGCATAAGAAGTAGAACACCCACAACTGCAGCAGACCAATTTATCTGTCTGCCTATTGGCTCAATGCCTATAGTGTGGGAACATATAATTGGTTTATTTTGTGCTAAGAAAATAATATGTACACATAATCTGATGAATGCAAATATTCTACAACTCTGAATATTCTGCTGCTTTGATAATGGCATTAGTCATTACCTTACTTTCCTTTATCTTATTACAGCCTCTCCTCCTATTACAGGTCAAAATGCAAACTCCATGAATAGCTTTCCCAGACATAACAGGAAAATAATAACAGAGAACAGAAAAGTACCTGTTTGAAAATGTGGAGAGAAAGCAGGGATCTTAGCAAGATAACAAAAAAGAATAACCCTATTGGAGACACAAGATAAGAAGGGGAGAATAGAGGGGAAAGGGAAGCATACAGTATTATAAGCATTAGCAAGAATGGGAAAACACTGTGTTACAGCAGTAAAACATGCTGAAATTGAAGATATTTTCAGCTACTGGCAAGATAGCAGAAAAAAATGCAAGTACAGTTGTATTTGATAAAGCATTTGATATAGTAAAGAATTTATAAGACAAAAAAATCGGAAAAACTTTCAATGACAAGATAAAAAGTAGTGCTGAACACAGGCCCTTTCATAACGGGGAAACTTGCTAGACCCTTTCAAAAAGAGAAAAAAGTCTGTATAGAAGTGAGTTACATGGAGAGGCAGAATGGAAGAGTACAGATAGGGAATTTGAATATAAATAAGGAGCAATAAACAGATAACTAGAGCTCTGGTAGTAAGGAACTGGATTTCAACAAATCCATGAAAGACAATAGAAGTCATAGGGAATCATGGGGTTTTGAGACCCATGTCATGGGCAGTGTGACATGATAGGAAAGTGCAGCATTGCCACAGCATCTTTTAAAGAATTTCAATAATACAATTTACCAGTTATAGTGATTGGAATCACTTTAGATAGATGATTGTGTTGATCTTTAAGGTTTTGTGTTTAAAACAGACTTCTCTCTGAATAAGCAAGCTGTTATGGTTCAATTTCTCTGGTTCATTGATTTATATTATTCTAGTAGACCTGACGCTTCTGCTCTTTAACGTACTCTTGAAAAATAAGATATCTGTTTACTAAGAATAGTAAACTTGTGGTTTACTTTACTGTTTTAAGTGCACTTCTATTTTTAGTCTGTTTTTAATTTTACCCAGTTTGGGTCTTTTTAATTTATTTTCTAATTTGTATCAGCAGTCAAACCTGCTATCAGAATTGAAAGTGAGTGGTTTCCTTCAAAAGAAATTATAATTTGAACTACTAATGTTCAAGGACATGTAGTACTCAATGAAGATTGCTTTTGTAAGTGACTGAATACTGAAGGGAAACTGAAGTATCTGACAGTCACAGAAACAGTTTTTGAAGACTATATTCTATTGTTACAGAAGATGTTATCTCTTTTTTCTAGAGTTAAATGAGCTGAAAATTATAAAATGAAAACAAATAGCATTTATAAACATTTGTAAAGAGAAAATAAAAGTGAAAATTGTCACACTGATGTAGATATCACATCTCAAATTTAAATATTGGGTATCTGTGCTCTAACAATCCTCAGGTGTCGTAGTTTGGACATGCAAGAAAAGTGCCTTGCATAGATAAACTCAGCTCCAGCTTGTATAAAAACAAATGTTTTTCAGTGTTAATGAGATATCTGCTGTCAAATCATTGTTCATCCCTGCTATGCTTAGGTTAGACCTCATTCAGCTTGACAGCTGCAATCACTACCTTTCATCTAAGACAGTACAAGAACATGGTTAAACAAGTAACCCCACCCCAAGAGTACAGCTCTGCCCAAATTGGAGCTTACCTAAGGAATTGAGATGATTTTTCTTGGCCTGAAGGCATAAAATCAGTAAGTGCTGATTAAATAACAAAGTCAAATAAATATTTTTCTGCCCCATATGACGTGACTCATTGCCCTCCTTAGTCATGCTTGTGGCACCATGTGCTAAATCAAATCACAATAATTATAAAAGTAATATTTTTTTTCTTAAAAATTCGTACCGGGCACAAAGCAAACAACCTGAAAAACAGGAATGGGAAGATTACAAGCTGAGTGTGTGTAGCTTTCTGAGAAACACACATTTAACAATGACAAAAAGATAACTTTACCATGAGCTAAAAAGGAAGCTAAAGTGATTTTTAGGTGCATACTACTTAAAAAGATCTCAGAGCAGTAAACAAAAATACTTTGCTTTATTGTCTGATTTCTGTTGTGTTCAGGGAATCAAAACTTGATTTGTAAAGAGGATTTCAGCAAGAGAGTAATGTCTGGCTGAATCATCATTTTCTCATCTTGAATAGATGATTCACAAAAAAGCTGAATTTTGCTACCTCCACAAAAGAAGATAAGATAGAATATCAACTGCAACATTATGAACTGCAGTCTCTTGTGACTTTTGTCATGTAGATTTGGTTCCCCGTTTCATGTGAGTTCTGTGTTGAAAGAAAGTACTAAAACTTACATGAGTTTACATACTCGGTAATCTTCAGGGAAAAGATAATACTTGAGTACTAAAGAGTTCTCTAAAATACCTACCTGTTGTCCTTCCCATTTATCTTATTAAGGAGTGAGGTGCTTATAACCAAGCCAGGTTGATGACATAATGTCAATAACTTGCTCATAGTGAGGTTTTGTTACACAGGGTAGCACAATTAGATTTAAGCCACTTGACTTTCTGAACCTGAATCTTATTTCAAGATTCAGCTTTCAAAGACCCTATAGATAGACTCAAAGCAGTACTAAGCACTTTGCAGAATCCTGTAGATAACCTGCAGATATCCTAAATTCATATTTTTCAGCCCTTGAGACACCTCAGAGCAGTGTCTCAGTCTTATGCTTGCCCTCACTGTGTCCTTCTACACACTAATGCCTGTCCCTAATACACAGTCACTGTCACGATCTTTGCTCAGCAGTTCTGGCCTCTTAACTTGAAGAGCTGTATGCGTGCATTTTTATGGATGGACGAATGCTCTCCAATGCTAAGAGAAAGAGCAGTTAACATCAGAATGCATGTACAGAATTCCAACTTGAGATAAAGGTCACCAAAACCCCCACCATGACTATCAAGGTAGGTACAGTCATCTTTTTGTATCCATTAAAAAATAATTTCCTGTTACATAGAGATTAACCCTATCCAGATATATTAATTACCACCCACTTAAATGCTGCTTTGCACGGTCTGTGATTTCCTGCAGGTGTGAATTTCATGCTAAATGAAAACAATGTGTCTGTCTTCATGCCTGAGAGAACAACTGAATGATACCAAAAGCATTGTCAAACTCCGGGGAAAAGGTACAGGTTTGTGAAGAAGACATTTGTGTGCAGATTTGATTTTTAATTTCAATTTAAAGAAGTTCTTTCTGTTTGTGAAAATAGAATATAATTCTGTCTTTTAATAATTTAGCATCAACACAAAAAGATAATATGATGTATTTTGGGAAGAGCTCTGCCCATAACATGGTTTGGATAACCTGAGTCGGTAGGGAAGGAAAACTGAGAATTGTACTTAAATGTTTATTGAGGAAATTACATATATATCATATTATGAAGATACTAAAACATCACTATTTGTTAAACAGAAATGCCTTATTCTAATAACTTTTCTTTTTAAAAAGGTAATATATGAATCATATTTTTACCACAAGCATGACTGAAGAAGCAACGTTTCCACCCTGTGAATGCACACTTGGACATACACATGTGCCTGCACAGCAGTTACCCTTGAAGAACATACAGTTGTTCTGAAACCTCTGCTGCTTGGAAGTCATACAGAGCAACTCCAGAAATCATGCTGTTTGACTCAGGTGGCCAGCCAACATAATACTGATGGAGAATATTTCCAGTTATATTTGTAGTAAATAATATACAATCAACACATTAACTTAGTTGATAACAGCATAATGACTAAAATATTTCAAAAATTCAAATAAGAACATATTTGTTCATCATATGTAAATAATAAAAAAAATAAACGAACAAAAAGCAATACCATGTAGTAAATCAGGAATATTCAAAATGAGAAATATGTAGAAAAATGTTTCACTTTCAAAATCAGTGTTGGGTATGAAATTCTGGCGTTTCTTTTTTCTTTCTCTCTCTCATATATCTATATATCTATATCTATATCATCTAAATCTATATCTATATATATTCTATATCTATATCTATCTATCTCTATATATCTTCCTCTAAATGCATAAATAAACTTTTTTAGGTAATTACAAGTGACTAAGCTCCTCTTTGGTATATTACATATTCTGCAAATTATTGTGTGTCCATATTGGGGTGTGAGAGCATGTATGTGTGTGTATGTATAATCAAATGTAGATTTCATATTATTTTTCTAATTTCTTGTGTAACATTATTTGGTTAATAATGTGGTGTTGTTGCACTGTGATACACAAGAAAAGACACTTCGAACACATACTAAAAAGTAGCATTTTAAAGTACTGAAGTAATAAATTAGACTTTAATTTTTAGTGTACAGTGAAACAAAAAGCATCTTCCTGGAGAAGAAAAGATTTACTGAAACATGGTTTATTCTGCTTATTATCACTGTTCTTAACAGCCTTCCCTTTGGAAACCATTTTTATATGCACTTTACAAATGAATAGAGAGATGAGATTAGATTATAATATCAGTTTTGTATGGTGAATAACGTGCATAATTCAGATGGAAGATAAGTCAAAAATCACATAGATGACACTAGAAAAACATAGAGCTGAAAATAAAAGGAACTATGTACTGCCTTAGTCCAAATCTTTTTTTAACCTTGTTGTGAAACATGAGTATTTTGCTTCCTCATTAGCTTTACATCAATGTTTGTCCAAAGAAGAAATGGAAATGTATGCTACCATCTGATGTCCTGTTTTATATTATTGTGCTTTGTTTTACTTTATTCATCAATCACTGAGAATAATAGGCAGTGAGCAGAGGTGAATAAGATATGCCACACATTTTCCTGTATTGGAGCTGTACAATTATGTGAAAACAAGTATTGATAAACTTCAGTCGAGTCATAATTTTGTCACAAGAGTTACACTAAATTTTGTGTAACAGTGAGTTAACCTAGCTCAGAAAGCCCAGCCTTCAAGGATTCCCACTTGCTAGATAAAATACTACTTTACATTCCATGAAATGCTTTTTTTGAGACTTAGAAAGGAAAGAATCCTATTTCCTGATGACAATAAATTACAAGCTAGTTTGAGACGATTTAAAAAAAGACAATAGAATTGATTTTCTGTTGGGGAATCAGTAAACGAAGCAAGCTTTTTAAAATAACCAAGTTGAAAATAAATTAACAAAAAGTTAAACTAATTTTCATTAAGAATAGCTCTAAAACATAAAAATTTTTCTCTCTCTGTAACAACTTTAAGAAGAGTTTTTGCAATAAGTTCCTATGGTAATATATTTGGGAATTACATTTTTCAACTCTAAAAGTTTCATCCTATCTTTTCAGAAAGCATAATATAGTTTCACAAAGTGAAATAAACTCCTGCTATAATTTAGTATTATTGGAACACAATTCGCAAGGAGAATACATTCAGGCAACTCATGTTTTATTTTCAGAGTGGGTGGTAGGTATTTCTTTACAATTTCCAGATACAGTTTCTAGAGCAAAGAATCCCAGGCAACATAGGAAGTAAATTATCTGTGCAGATGCATATGAATATCATAGTTACTGTGGCACTTTATCACAGAGAAAGATCAAAAAATGGTGTGCCAACTTCTTTCAGGTTATAACACTATTGTGACAAAAATATTGCTTCATTCTTAGTTTGTCATTGTTACATTTTTAACCAGAAGCCTGAGCTGTATTACTAATGTCCCTGACTTTAGATTTCCCAATATTAAGTTTGGCTTATATTTTCTCCTACCGGAATATTTCATTTTTTTCCTAATCACCTAATAGCTCGAGTAGGGGACTACTTTACTCAGCAGTCCAGTGCAACTAGGAGGATGCAGTAGCCCTTTGTTGAAAATGGTATCATGGTATCATTCTCAATTTCTGATGATAAAGTCCACTGAAAGTGCAGAAAAGTCTTTTAAAATAAAACTTAAGTATCATCTTCTTTTAAAATAAAACTTCAGTATCATCTGGATGTTATGAAAGTGAATTGATTTTTCCATTGAGTAATTGGAAAAAGTGGCCCTAAATTACATTAAGTCCTCTATTGCACATACAATATTAATGTAGATCCAATGGATAATACATTGTGCAGATGCAAAAAATATGTTTTAAATTTTTGTTTTTAAAATGCCATTTTTTTTCCTTTTTTTCAACTTGAAAAAATGACCAAATCATTATTTAAATGATTTAGCGAATCCGGTTTCATGTTCCATCACATTAGGGGAATACACTTCTATTAAAGACATCTCTGAAGTTTTTATCTGACTTGAGTACATTGTCCTAATGAAAACTAACAAATCACACATTCAAATACTAAATTGATAGCAAAAATTATAAATGGGAAATTACTCTTTGTCTGTGCAAGAACACAGAATTATTCTGTGAATGTACAGTTTATTCAATGTACTAATTCTAGTTATTTATTTCTTTGTAACCCACAATGTTCTACACATCATCAGAAGCCAGTACATTAAAATCTCTTGATTTTTGGTTGCATCTGTTCTAAACATTCTTGATTCATCAAATAATATTGCTGAATTAAAGGTAAACTATTGCCAATTGGTTATGTGCAATTCAAAAGTAAGCTTTTGTTCCCTAATCAACACTGCAGCATGCCCAAAATTATGGGAAGGAAAAAAAAACCCAAACAAACAAAAACCAGAAAAAGCAAAGTGGAATTCTATTGGAACTGATAATAGTAGATATAGATTTTCAAAAAATTATTTATAGGGATTGAAAAACTTGTAGATTAGGTTTGCTGGTACCAAAATCAATGTTTCTAGAACTAGTTTCACCTGGAAGCTGTAAGTGATCTGCCATAAGCACTTACTGGAATATAACAGGCAGCTTAGATGTGTAGACATGACTTGTATATGCACCATTTTAATATTTTTCATTTCCTTTGGCAATCTTTGGCAAGATTGAGGTCAGAAAAGCCAGCTCAACCCCTTTGGACTTTGGTTGTTGTTGTTGTTTTTTTTTCCTTTTTGAATTGGTTGATTGGTTGGTTGACTGGTTGGCTGGGTTTTAAGCGCCATAGAAATTCATAGGAGTAGCAAAAGAAATGTTTTATGAATCAAACCTCTGCTTAAAATCAGTTTGAATTTTGTCTAAGGAAAGCCATTTTTGTATTTAAGTCCATTACAAGAATTTTAGGGTTGTATTCTAACTGAAGTATTTTGCCTAAAGGATACACTTTAAATATTGTGGTTAATTTTATACACATATATACATACATACATGCATATTTTTTTCCCCTTGCAATGCTCCCAACTGCTTTTTTCACAACATTCATAGCACAGCATGTTGTGAGACAGTACTAAGAGAGCAATTACTGACAATATGTGAAGTAACTCCAGGTTCCTTTTTTGATATAACCTAATGAAATTACCTCAGTACACTGAAAGTGGTGTAGTAACTGTTTTCCTTTCACTGTTTTTCTCTTTCTTGTGCAATTCCAAAATTAATAATTTGAAGAAAAATCTTTGCATATTTTGGAATTTAAAGTCTATCCTGACAGATACAGACTGACAAAGTTAGCAATAATTTCTCACTTTTGAGCAGTAACACACCCAGCAGTAGTCCTATTAGTATTTCTAAATGAGTCGGTAACATAGGAAACAAAGGAAGTCTGAAAAATTATGAGGCAAATATATTTCTGTCTCACTCCTCTTATACTATTATATATAAACATATACATACTGTGAAATAATCCAGTACTGCAGAGCTAGAAAAAGATATGTAAAAGTGCATGTGTACTTATTTCACACTAACTTATTACCTAGAAATAGTTCTAGAAACTGCTGCTGGGGTTACCAGGCTGTTCTGAAGGAGATGTAATTGCACCTTCTCTGAGCCTGAGAGGGCAAGAGAATCTAGCCCTACATCAGAATTTCAATTATTATTCATATATTCATTGTGCTGTACTTGTTCATTTCAGTCAGTTGTTGACTTTAGGATTGCATTGGTTTGTTTGTCATTAAAAATGTTATCTTTCTAATCAATAATAAATACCATCTATGAAAATAAATAAACAAAAGAACAAACAAACAAAGACCAGAACTCAGTGCCTAAAGAAATGCATGTGTCTATTGAAAAAAAAAAAAAAAAAAAAAAAAAAACAAACACCAGAACTCAGTGCCTAAAGAAATGAATGTTTATATTTAAAAAAAAAAAAAAAAGAAAAAAAATCTGCTGTAAATAGAAAACCCTCCATCATCTTTCATTTAATAATACCTGGAGCCAACATAAAATAATTTTGGACTGTTTATTTTTCTAATTCTTTTTTCCTTACTAAAGCTTTTTACAAGTCTATTTCTAAAGGCATTAATGTTCCTATCAGCTTCCAAAATCCTAGTCCTTCTGCAGAGATTAGAGAGAAAGACTGAGAAGAAATATATGGTGAGAAAAGATTTATTGTTTTGAACCAATATAGTGAAGTTGATTTGAAAGAAACATTCTAGATTTTGATCTGATTTTTTTGTTTTGTTCTTCATGTTTTGAATAAAATCTCTGTAGATTAGCACAGGAGAAAATATTGTTGCAGTTTCTGAACACAGCTTTCTAAAATATATCTCCTTGAGGAGCAGTAATTTTGGAAATTAATGAACAAGATATGCAGTTAATATTCCTTCTTTAGTTTTGCTTTGTTCTTAGAGATGATTGTTTAGTCATTCTTCTTCTTTCTCATTGCTATAGACAGAACTGTCCTTGCAGTGTTAAATATTTCCTCATACTCCTTCCAACAAATGACTCATGAGAGCTTGTGCTTACCAGTATAAGACTTTCTACTATAACTTAATATATTAGTACTTATACAATGAATAGGTTTTTCCCTAAGTGCTAATGCTTTCTGTGTGTGTCAGCATACCTTTCTCTCTTGTGGCTGACCCATAGAGCTTTAAGGCTGCTTCTCTTCCGGCTGTCAACTCAAGTTTTATCATTGCAGATGCGAGATGTAACTGTGGAACAGGCTTTTATTCCAACATTAAACTCCCCAGTAGGTTGTAACAAGCCTGAGACCTTGACCATCAGATTTAAATTTAAATAATTATATACATTGCTGAGTCTGCTCTCTGGCCTGAATTTACTTTTATTTTAGCAATCAGTCAGCGTAAGCTGTAATCACAGTTTAATTCTTGCCTAAGAACAATTCCAGACCATTCTTATCAAAATAAGTCTAGGGTACTTCTTTCTTTTTCAGAACATATGAGAGGTTAATTTATGATATTTCACAGTGAATATTGCTATTAACAAAATATACAAGAATGTCTGAGACTTCTGAACATAAGCCAAAAGTTTTACCTTCTCAGGTCAGCCAGGAAGGCTATGCTAGGGAATAATTGCCTTCAGAACCTGGTGGCAACATGGATATACAATTCAGGGGAGATTTTGAAGGTGAAAACAATACAGTATTTTCTTCCCTCATATTTCTGAAGGCAGGTATTATTCTTTAATAATTCAAGTCTTTTTGTATTCTAGTACATCTTTCACATTCCTGCATCTTCCTCCACTCCATTCTATTTCAAGAAAATCGAGATACTCCTTTAAATTTTTGGGGGAAAGGTAATCATTAGTTGAATCAAAGTGTTTCTATATAGCTGTCCACGATGAGATGAGATCAAAGGCTTGAAGATTCTTAGAGCAGTCACTGTGGTTACTAGAGTCTCAGCAGTGACTGCTATTTTAGATAAACTTGAGAAAAGTTGCTAGCTTTTATTTGCTTTCAAAAGATATAAAGCTTATTTGATTGGGAGGGGTTTTTTGGTTTTGGTTTTTGGTGTTTTTTTTTTGCTAAAACTTGAAACTGTTGACATTGCATACTTATTTTTTAGATCCTTTACATATTTAGAAACTTTTACCATGTGACTGACCTCATCTGGGCCTCTTTCCCAAACCTCACTCTACTTACTAATTAGTTTTAATGCCAGAAGTCTAGTCTTTTGGTTTATTATGCTAGTCTGGTATAGCAAAGTTGTACCACAAGATAGATTTATAAAACCTTAAGTAGATGCTTTTGCTGCCAGGTGTCAAATTTATTCCTGAGAGTGTACAGCCAATACTTTGTTAGAAGAAAAATATATCCTCTCTTGAGTTATTAAAAAAGAATTAGAACACTGCTTCTCATGCCTACAAAGTACACTCCCAAAAGTTTGGGGTTTTTTTGTTTCTTTCACTCCTTTTTTTAAGATACCTATTAGTTAATATCTACTTTTAATACATTGCTTTAGCCCCTTCTAAACTCTATAAAATTGCTCTAAGTGTTCAGTGATTTTAATGTTTGTGGAGGTTCTGTAATTTTTTAGACACCATGTGGTACAAGTTTGCAAGAACACTTGTATATAAGCTCCTAATTCAAAGTTAACTACATAATCTACCAAGGCAAATCCCTAAGCTTTTATAATTCATATAATTGTTGAGATATACTCTTACTGAACCCTTAAAAAAAGACAACGGTGTTTAAGATAGTACTTTTATTTATTGTGCTAGACTGGTACTACTGGATGCTATTTAAATACTATGCCAACAAAAAGAGAATGCTACTGTTTTCTGTACTGTATTAGTCTATTTCCTTTTTCTATTGTATATCAGATTTGTAGTGGATGTGAAATAAGTATTGCTAATTTGTATTGATCCATGTAAAATTAATTATCCTTAAAAGCATATTGAAATTATTTTTGAGTTAAAGTTTTATTCTCTTTCACTTTTTGTTGGTTTTAAAAAAATCAATAAAAATTTTAGCCATTGAAAAAGGGAAATGGTTTTGAAATAATAATTTTTTAATATAAATATTCTTTGATTTAGTATTTTAGCTATGCAAAAAATGTTTTTTATGTCTAGTATACACTGTAAAAATTAAATACACATCTACTGGCATCGGGACCCAAAGAAATCAGGAATGACAAGATATGGAAGCAAAATTTATATGAATCTTGGTGACTTCTTGGAAGAGCAAGTGACCATTAAACGGGTGGAGAAGTGAAAAGCAGATAGAAAAAAGGTGGAAAGAAAATGTAGACTAAGGTATAATACAGAGAAAATATTAGTGCAGAGTTTAATAATGCAGAGTTTCCCCCAAAGAAACAAAAAGTCCAGTAACGAGAAAGATGGGAATTCAGAGTCAGCATGGGTTAGAATCATAGTATGGTTTGAGTTGGAAGGGACCTTTGACGGTCATTTAATCTAACCCCTCTTCACTGAGCAGGGAGATCTTCAACTAGACCAGGTTGCTCAGAGACCCAGCCAACATGACCTTAGATATTTCTAGGGATGGGCCATCTACCACCTCTCTGGGCAAACTGTTCTAGTGTATCAATACCCTCATCATAGAAACTTTCTTCCTTTTATCTAGTCACAATCTTCTCTCTTTTAGTCTGAAAAAATTACCCCTTGCTCTATCCCAACAGGCCCTATTAAAAAGTTAGTTTCCATCTTTCTTGTAAACCCCTTTTAAGTATTGAAAGGCTGCAATAAGGTCTCTCCAGAGCCTTTTCCAGACTAAACAACCACAACCCACTCAGTCTGTCTTCACATGAGAGGCGTTCTATTCCTCTGATCATCTTCATGGCTCTCCTCTAGACTTGCTCCATGTCCGTATTATGTTGGGGGTCCCAGAAATGGATGGAGCAAACCAGGTGGGGTCTCACCAGGGCAGAGGGGAGAGGCAGAATCATCTCCCTCAACCTGCTCACCACAAATGAGTAAAGGCTTCTCAGTTGTAGCCAAGACTTGAAATGGAAGTTTAAGAAATTCTTTCCAGATTTTCCAAAACAGCGTTCTGGCCATTACTCCAAAACAAAAAAACCCACCTATATTAATTAACTGTGGCTACACATCTGGATATTTAATGATTTTTGGAAGCAAATTCAGTATTTGCCTAGTTGTTTTACTCTGTTGCTAATTCTGTCTGGCATAGTATTTCTGGCTTTATAAATAATATACTTGTTCACAGTGAAGGGCCTATCTAAAGCAAAATGCAGAATGTTGGTTTCAAAGCAAAACCCTTCATCTACAGCACAAGATACTAAACAGGTCCATATACAGAACATGATGAACCTAGTAATGGCTTGCTCTCTTTTTTCCCCTATTCTGAATATCTTGCACCAGGGACTTAAGTAATGGTTATGTGTTGAGATATATTCCATGCATATAACTCCCAGAGAAACCCAGAGAAGCTTTGCCCTTGTCAAAACATCATCAGTCACTGAGGCATTACATACTTGACTGAGAAAAGTGGGGGGGTGTGGGGAGCAGAGAGACGAAAAACAAATGCAAGACTGGCTCTGTAATTCTTGGAACATCTGTTTTAAAGCTGTGTAGTGCCTGCCAACATGCCAGGCTTTAATTAGAGGATCTGGCCAGTGTAATAATACGAATTGGTGAACAGTTTTTAGCTGAGGATTAAGCAAGATGAGAGGCATGCTTAAGATGTTAACTTGTATGAGCAGTTTCTCTACGTTTTTTATTGGCTCATATTCAGCCATTTTCACTAAAGAATTTAATAAGTGCTCCATTCTGAATTTTTATATTTATGTATATGAGTTTTTGCAAAGTTGAAGCAGACCTTGCTCTTAAGTTTTAAGTTCCGTTATGGAGGTCATTTAGCCACCTGTGTAAATGCTATGTCTGAGATAATTTATATCTAGGCATTTATGTGTTGTTACAACTTAAGGACAGTGGATCAAAGTTCACTCACAACCTGTCTTCTTAAAGAATAGGTAGTTGACCACAGCTCATGCATAATTACTTTTTTGGATATGTGTCACATTGTATACCTGTCGGCCAAACTTTCATAAATACATATGTGTCTTAGAATCCAAAATGCCACGCACAATCAAAGTAACTAGGGTTTCTGTTTTTAAGGGCCAGATTTGTAAAGATGTGTAAGTGCCTAATTCCCAACCTTGTCTTTTTTTGAGTTCCTAAGTTACTCAAACACTGAAAGTTTCATGCCTCTGGATAGAAGGAAAAGCTTGAAGACGTGAAACTGCAAAGTAATCCCTGAGAACTGCCAATGGAACTGCAGTTGCCATCAGAAAGGGAAAGATCACTAAATAAATATAAGAATACAGAATTGTCTATACTACTATGGTGTATCATTCTTTAGGTCAGCTCCTGCTCCCAATACACTGATCAGATTATTTCAAGTGATTTAGCTCCTCTACTGTTGTCTTTAATATTTATTTTTTTAATCTCTTTCTCTCCCACTGTATCCAATATTACAACCTGACACCTTAAAATTCTATGACATTGTTATACCTGTCTATGTTGATGCTGTTCATACAGGATACAATGCTGTCTGCAGGGGCAATAGTACATTAAATTTTGTGTGCCATTGTTAGTCCTCTCACTTCCATCTTCACCTTATACATGCTCTTGAGTTACTTTTCAGCTACACCCAGAAACACTATCGTTTCGATTCAGTATTAAATATGGCTGTTGTATTTACTGCCTTTCATTAAAAGTGCTGTTCCTGACTAAATACATTGTAATTTTGTCTATCAGTCATACATTTTAATCTTTCCTCATCATTCCTTTCTCCTTAATGCTTTTCACACTTTTTCTCAGAAGTTTTCCCAAACCCCTGTAAACCTTGTTGTGTACCAGCTCCTCAGTCCAGATAGCAATATCTGATTTGTTCTTAGAGTGCACCTCATTTTCACCTATCACATTTTTACCTCTTTTCATACCAGAGATGATACTGCATTTTCATCCCATAGTTCTTCCTTGAAGATCTACTGTAATGTCAAAAAGAAATCAGCCAGCTAACTATGACAGTAGTTACAATTTTCTACAGGGCTAGTGTTTGTTTTTGTCTTTTTTTTCTTTCCTTTTTTTTTTTTTTTAATTCTCATCCCATTAAATTTTTGGGGGTGGTCTGGGTGTTCATAATGGTTTTTCCTTTATGTCTGTTACTTTTTACCTTATGTCTAGAAAATGCTACTTAACAAAAGCTGGTATTAGTTAAAACACACTGTAGAAAGAAGGACTGGTATTCAGGTATAACTCATCCTTACCCGGATGAATTTTTCTCAGGCATGAAAGTTCTTCCATCTCTTTCTTCTATACTCAACTAGAAATCACTGGTAAATCCCACAAAGCATTCTGAAACTCTCTTTTAAACATATATATTACTTTCAGACAGAAACATCTTTCAGTTTTGGGTTGAATCACAAAGGATGAAAGTGATTTCTTGAAACATTGGGAAAGGTAATTCTTAAGCATCTAAATAACACTGATGAAAATAGTTGCCTGTACAGTGACTCTGAAGCTGCTGTCCTAAAAGGAATGCCAAATTCATAATTGTTTTTGCTTCCATCTGGCAGGGGAGCCACAGGGATATTGCCAGAAATAATGGCTGATTATTATAGACAAAGATGCATTTTATATAACAAAAACAAAAGAAACTAAGCCTTTTGTTCTCTACAAAATGATTGTCATCATTAGGGAGTATAAGTGTTTATTTCTATGTGATAGTATAATTCAACTAATGTAGATTGTAATTGTTTTGAAAAAAAAGGAGAAAAATAATTCAAGTCAACTTTGTTGGTGGGTGGGGAAATATAAACCCTGAATTTAACTTAATTGTTATTACAGATGAATGATTTGGGAGTCATTTGTATGTGATTTGTTTTCTTCTGTTAGTTATGCCTTACCCTGCATTATACATTAGAGCCCAGGTGTTATGACTTAATTTTCATGTTGCCCACACCATCTGTATTGCGATTAAATACATAATTATCAAATACCCATGTAACTAGCAAGTTCTAGATAAATAACTAGGTGAATAATAAATCACTCACTTTTTCTGTACTTCTCTTTTGTCTTTTGGAAACTCTACCCAGAACAGTACTTTTATAGGAAGATTTTAATGTGTATTTGGTTTATGTACAGATTTAATAGATATAAAGCCTTGTTTTTTTAATCAACTAATTTTCCTTTGAATGATAAAGGTCCCTTTTCACCTTATCTCTAGGATTTTGAAATGGACAGTAAAGAATAATTCCTAGAAAAATAATTAAATCCTGATTTTTCATAGCATTTCCTAATGTTCCCTTACTTTTAAGCAGTAACATTTGGGCTTGCTGACCTACTTCAGGTTTAATAGAAATCAGTGTTTGAGTTGCTGAGATATTTAAGATTTACTTATGGAAGTTCATTTAACTTCTTGCAGAGACTTCTGGATGCTGAATGTAGCAGAAGGGCCAAGCATACTGGAAGAGTTTGTTTCTAGTACATTACAACTTAAATTAAATCTATGAAGAAAATTGAAATACTCTTACATACACTTTGCATTTTGTGTACAGAAGACTGCTGTTCATTGTAGGCATTTCTGAACTGATAAGGACTCAAGCACATTCAAAGAATGATTTCTTTCATTTTAATATAATCCATTGTAGTTTTATTGGCCTGTCATTAGAATCCACTCCAATAAAAGTAAAATGTGCCTTCCAGGGGCATACATGCGCACAGTCTAAAGCTTTTTTTTACATCATAGTTCCTGTAACAACTTCCTGGAGCTATACAGCTCATCTGCAAATGTATTTCACTTTGCCTGTAAGTATAATATACACAATGAATGGAACGGGAACAAATTGGCACTTCATTCCACAGTGGGAATAAAACATTTTTCCTGAATGCGTATTTTCCCAAGAACTAAGCAAATTAGAGAAATAAAGGCCGTTAAGTAAAATTAGATTTTATGCTATTTAACAGGTGTTTTTGTCTATTTTACCCTAAGGGTAGATCACAATGCAGTCCAAAAAGTTAATTGTTTGATAATTGTACAGTTTGCACAGTTATTTCCAGCAGTTTAGCCTATAATACAGTTCTGTTAAACTTCTGTCATCTATCCCTGAACCTGTTCTTTCTTTAATGCATCAAAGAATTCTAAAGAACAATAGCTTAACTTTATTTTGAAAGCATTTGCATCCGATATTGTCAGAAGCACTGGATAAACAAACTGAGAAACAGAACTGAAATCAAGAGGTAGTGTAACAAATTTTTATTCCTTAGGGTGTCACTGAATGAAGAAAAAAGATATTCCCTGTTCATTTTCAATACAAATTTCCTGAAAGATTGAGAATCACAAACAGAATAAATTGTTTCATGCTGCAACATACATCCCCTGAAGACTTTGCTCAAGAAAAGCAGAAGTTGGACTTGTTAGTGTAGAACTGTATGTTCAGTTCCCCATAATATGCAGATATTTTTCAGAGTATAATGTTCTGATATGAAAGCTACCACCAAAAAATATCCAACATCCTTCACCCCAAAAGAAACACACATTGAACACAACATAAGAATCTTATTGAGGAGTATATCAGTGAGGACCTAGCTTTCTGTCTCCCATCCATACAATACTTGCCCTAAATGTATCGTAAATACAATATTTTACAGAAAAGAAAAAAAAAGCACAAACTAAAATCAGTGCAGCAATATGTAGATATAGTCTTTCTTAATGGGCCCAGAGCCCACATACAAAACCAAAAATACTTTTTCATTTCTTTTCTGTTTGAAATGGGGTCATTGAAAGCTTCTCTGTATCATTAGAAATTAATCAACTAACTATTGTATAAATAGCCACACAATATATTTATTGGATTTGTATTTCTCATACAATAGTAGTAAGCAAAGCTGTGCAGAAATGGAAATAATCCATAACCTGGTGCCTCAAGAGCTGAATATTTATGCTGTTCTTCTCAATTTATCCCTGAGAATGTGTTCTGATCTCTTATCTCCTGGCAAAAACCTTTAAAGTTTTACTCTCTAAAGTAAAATTTCTTAAAATTTTTCAGGGAAGATACTAACATTTAAAAGGACATTTCTATTCCTGAAACTATTTCTGGTTTTAGATTATTTCTGACTAATTTTGTAAATCTTCAGGTGTTGAGCCTTTATAGCCGAGAGAACATAAGAGCAAAATTTCACAAGGACCAGGAGGTGACCTAATAATTTTCACAAGTAAATGTTCAAGTTACTCCTCATTCAAATATCATGCCTTTTTGTTGTTGTTGTTGGGGGGTTTTTTAAGGATGCAAAATGAATGCACTGGCATTTATTTTCCTTAAAGAACAAGTAATAAAACCCTTTCTGCTATGAACACTTTTTTATTATTTTCACTGAATTGATTTGTTTTAGAAAAATAGGTTTTATGACAGTTCAATTTTAATAAATTACTTTGCAAAGTATCTTATAATGATTAATTATATCTAGGTGCTGCTATTGTTGCAGGGAATAGTTTTCCAGTCTTTGCTTTTAATTAATAAATAGATCTTTGCAGTTTTGCAGCAACTTTCAACCCTTACAGAGCTATTCCAGCTAGACAGCACACCCTTCCTTTCTGATACTTACTTTTCATCACATCTAATAGAATGTTGTGCAAAATGACTTAAAAGCATAATATACTGTAAAAGGGATTTATGCCAATAATAGAGGCTTGGGTATGAACTCTTATTCTAATTTATAAAAAAATTTCTATTTTGTATGAAATTTTGAATATATATTGTAGCTCACATGTAACTGAAGTCCCAAGATCTTTGAACTTAACCTCAGAATTCAAGTATAGTTTGTCATTCCGAGAAATGCCCTGTCCATTATATAGCCTCAATAATAGTGACACCATACTCATTCTCATAGGCTGTATTTATGCTGTAAAATCAACAGGATGTTCCCTGTACTTTGTGGAATTGTATGTCTCTCATTTTATCAAACTTCTTTGAACTTAAATAATTGATATCATAAACTAATACAAAAATACACTTTTTGTGTATTAAATGTGACAGCTCTTTACTATTGGCAGGAGAGTTGTGACCAGCAGAATTCCTTTGTGATATTCAATAGCTTGTAACTCAGGCTTAGTGGTTATAGATGCCTCAGGAGTTATGTACATCTTGATGGCAACCAATATGGGTTTTTTTTCTTCTGTCCTCATTTTATGTTGGGTCTTTCAAATAGTGCCATTTTACAATGAAAATGTCTCAGTAATACTGCTGTATTTTTTTTCCAATGGAAAATATGCATTTTCATTGAGAGAATGAAGTAATCTGAAGGAGTGAAAACAATATACATTCTATACAGGCATGCAGTAGAGATAAATACAGTAGACAGAATGTCAGATCATAGAACTTTAACCAGATCTATGATGGCATTTGCATTTTAGATGTCTCAGTTTGTACTAAATGTGACCAATTAAGAAAATTTAACTGTAACTTTATTCTCTTCTGTTCACCAGTTCTAATTTTGAAGTAATAGTTGTAACTTAAATAGGAAAAAAATGCAAAGCTCTGTGCTTTTAAGTTAATCTGAATTTCTTTAAGATACTCCTAAAGAATTAAATATACTTAATTTAGAAAAGAAAAAGAGGAACTGAAAATCTTAGATTTTCCATAGGCTTCTATCCAATGTTGAGTTTTTGAAGATTTAAGAATCAAATCACCACAGTGACTCCTGCTTCAACGACACAGTGCCAACATAAGCACCATCTTTTAAATGAGATCATTAACAGCAGGTAAATCTTTAGTACCAAATATCCCATTTTGATGAAACTGGTTTTTTTTGAAGCACATTCAGAGATAACTAAAGCAAATTAAGGTGATAAATGGTGGTGGTGGGAGGGGGGGGGTGTGGGGGGGAGTAAAATGCAGCAGAAGAAAGTTGAGATGTGCAACTATCCTCTCAGCATTTACTACCTAGAGGTCAGA
>JAOXXN010000471.1:36606051-36627044 GCA_026770055.1 Myrmophylax atrothorax
CTGGAGCACCCTTCCAGGGTGGGCCTCAGGCGTCTCCCTCAACCCATCCAGGCTTATCAGGGGCCATCACCCCACAATGGCCAAGGATTCTTTTAACAATTCATGAGGTGCTTGGTAAGTTCCACCTAATCATAATTTACTATTTGGACAATCTTCCTATATGAAAAGAAAAAAATGAGTAAAAGGTGTTATACAATTAATTATATTTGTTTCTCCATAGGTAGCATGTATGGTACATGAAAGGGCTTGCATTCCCATGATTTTTTTTTTTATACTTTTTTCTACTACTGTTTTTCATAAAAAAAAAAATTGATGCAGTATCTAATGTTGACAAACAGATAAGAGTTATAATCTCTTCTTCTGTTGGAAAATTCCCATAAAGAGTTTAAGGTGTTTCTATCAAATGGTTATCTAGTTAACAGGGATTTCTATTTTTGGAATATACTATTTGAATAATATGAGTAATCATTTATTTCACATAGTGAATTTTTTATTCTCTGGTTGCATGCTTTAAGAGGGAAGATCCATAAACCAAGAAATTCTTGGTATACTGAATCTCTTAGGAAATGTGCAATGCTTTTGAGGATCTGGAAAAAGAAACATGAAGTAAATATCTTTGCGATCCATAAAAGCTTTAACAAGGCTTATATATTGCTCCTTCCATTAACAGGTCAGTAGAGATCAGGTTGAGAGATAGCTTATGCAGAAGCCTTCACTGGATTCACAAAGGATGAGGATGCCTTTTATTTACCCTTTCCCTATGTTTTTATCTCTCTCTCTTTCTCTCTCTCTCTCTCTCTCTCTATCTATCTATCTATCTAATTTATTAGAACTTTCCACCTGTTAACTTTAAGTCCACTTTTGCAGTGGGAGGAAACATGTTTTCTGTCTGTTCAGGCAGAGGCAGCAAAACTGTACACCTTATTAGAGTCAGACTACTGCAGATGAGCACTCAGCCTCTGTGGAAGGGAAGCACCTGTGTGTACTGATCCTCCACACTTACTCCTCATCTTCTCAATATACACACAACCCTTGATCACTGGGAGACCAAAATCCACCCATCTGTTGCACAAGACAGAGAAATCACAGTTCCTTAATTTCTGTAGCCCCAGGGTGGCACCATTAGTTATATATATGCTTGTTCTGGGCAGATTCAGTTACTTCAGGTTCAGGAAGCCAAGTCTCTGTTTCACTGGTTAGTCTGAACCAAGAAGAAGTACTCAGCAGGAGAAGAATAACTACACTAACCTCATTTCCCCACATAATTGCTGACATCTTTACTAAGTCCGTTGATGTCTCATTTTTCTCAACAAGGAAATCCTGCACACACTCAAACAGAGGCTGGAAAGAAGGCAGGCAGCTTGGAGCAATACATCAAAATTGTCTAAACAGACAGAGATCAAGTTAGAAAAGCTAGAGCCCTGATAGAATTAAATCTGGCCAGGGATGTCAAGGGCAAAAAAAGAGCTGCTGTAGATATGTCAGTGATAAAAGGAAAGCTAGGGAACTAGTTTGGTATGCACTCCCTGGAAGGAAATGGGAGCCCTGGTTACCTGGAACACAGAGAAGAATGAGGTACTCAATGACTTTTTAACTCAATCTTCACTGACTAGTGCTCCAACCAAACCACCCAAACTGCACGGGGTAAAGGGAGGCACAGGGAGAATAAAAAACCACACATAGTAGGAGGAGTAGGAGGTACACAAGTCCCTTGGACCTGAGGAGATGCATCCATGGGTCCTGAGGGAACTGGTGGAGGAAGTGGCTAAGCCACTATCCATCATATTTGAAAAGTCATGTCAGATTGGTGAAATTCCCACTGACTAGAAAATTTTGGTAAAACAGTTCCACAGAACTAGCATCATCCCGGCTCATGGCACACAGCAACCTCTCTGCTGTCTCTCAACTCTCCTTTACTTTATTCATGAAAGTTGGAAAGATTTAAATGTGGCACTAGCTTTTATTTCCACAAGTGAAGCGTTTGAAACTGTGGAGAGTAAATATTTGAAGCTAAAAGAAAACATCAAATTTTACTGGATGTGATTTAGAGTAAGGTAAGCAATGTCTGACCTCAAAACAGGCTGATCAAGTGTGTTTGATTTACTGACCAGTACAACTAGAGAATCTGATGACAATTGTTTCTGTCCTAAAAGAACCTGTTTTGAACATTTCAGTAAGAGTAAATGTAATCACTTCGAGTATCACACTGTGCTTTTCATTTCAGGCAGGCATTTGTAGACTTGAACTACTCATTGTCCTGTGACTTGTGTAATTGCTTTTACTTGGAAAAACGAAATATGAAATACTGACATTTTCATTTGGCAATTTTTGCACAGCTATATATGACAGCATAACATAAAAAAGGCATTGAAATGTCAAGCATGCTTATAAAACAAAAGAACAGCCTCTGAGTGAATTGTCTATGGTAGGAACAATTCTTTAGGGGTACTTTAAGGAAAATACTTTTTAAACACATGTATACATTTTCCAGGTCTGACATATTTCCCTCTGTGCTCTTAAAATCTGTGTGACCTTAAAATCTTGATCTACTAATACATCATGTAACATTTCAAGGCCCTTCTTTTTTTGAGAAATAAAAATCTTTCCTAAATCAGGTATTGGTATATTGTCTGTAGTTTAGGATCTATTTTATACCAGCTACTGAATGAACATGGATTTCTAGTTATTTGGCTTATTGATTAGTTCAAATTTATGGGTCAAAACACTTTATTTAAAATATTAGTTCCTGCTAGAATCAAGCTCTGAAGGTCTTAAGCTTAGCACAAACAATATATACAGCAACAATCTATACAGTCTAGTGTTTGCAGATGCGTATATTTCAGCATTCTCACCATGCAACCATGAGTAAAGTCTAACATGCCAATGGCAATAATTAGCAGATCTATTGTTTATTTTACTGCATTCTAGGTAATTCTTTATAGTTGGGTTGGGTTGGTTTGGTTTGGGTTTTTTTCCTTTTTTTTTTCTAGACAAGGGGCATCTTGTAATGAAAGGGAACTGCATGGTAGTAGTGCATTGTATCTCTGAAGCCTGTAAGAGAGCAGAAGGCATGTAAATTCAATGCACTCAAACTGATTAAATGTTGTTGTATTTGGTTCAGGTCACTGTATTTAACACTTTTTCAAGAACCCTGTTATTGAGCTGGTTTCATCAAATGAAACATACGCACATCACTGCTGGGAATGACTGACTGAGCACAGATGTGTATCTACTAAATTGTTTGTGACAGTGACTGTAGTTAATTGTGATGGCTGACAGGTATGTTGGAGGCCAGTCAGTTCAGTGAACTGTTGATGAGTGTGGCATGAGACACAGTATATATTAACAGCAAGTGGAATATTTATGTCACCCATGACTGAAAATTCAAATCAAACACAGACTACTCAAGCAGGCTGGAGCTGTTCATAACCCTTGCCCCTGCTTCTCCTTTCTTGCTGTTCTTACTATTAGAACAATGCATTTTATATCATTTTGCCCAAGTGTAGGTTTTTAAATTTCCTTTTTCAGTGTTGGTGACAAGTGATTAACAAATCACCACAGTTCATTTTTAAATGAAAAGATGTGAGAAAATTTTGTTTTGCCATTTAATGAAAGCTGTTATAATCTGCTTCAAAAGCTCCTTTCTTTAAATGGAAATTTTTATTTATTATAAACATAGAATATGGCAGTTTGAACGAAAGGTTATGCCTTTTGCACTGGAAATATTACTATTACTATTGCTGTTTCTATTATTATTATCTTTAGGGGGGAGAAAAAAAAGTGCTTTGGTTCAACCCATACAATTTCTTCCCAGATTTTTGTTTGTGCATTCAATCAATATCCAGTTTTATTTATATTTTACCTGAGTCTGTTTTCTGAGACTAAACTTTTGTGTCTTCTTTTCTGCCCCTTGCTACCAGTTCTCCCTTATTATCATACTGAAATATCAAAATAACTTTCCATTTCCTGATGTGAAGTAAAATATGTGCAACAATCTCATTTCATTTTTCTAAAACTGAAGTTGGAGACCTTGAGATAGTAGTAGTAGTCATCGGTGATTCAGTGAGAACTAGACATGGTAGATTTAGAGAAGCCCTGAAGGAAGCCCTGTTAAACATTATTATCAGCAATAGAAGTTCATGTTAACTGTTCTTAGGACTTGATGCTGAATGAAGCAGGACAGTCAGATCCATTTTGTGGGTCAGAAGTGTTTTGACTGAGGGTCTTTCCTTTTTATATAACCCTGAGTAGCACAGAAGTCACTCGGAGGTTTCCAAGCTAAACCCTCTAAAGATTTCATAACATGTCCTCTACTAATCTGTGATATCACTGAGATTTTTACCTTTTTCTATCACTATCTGATGCTACTCCATCAATTCAGTTGAATCCAGAGCTTTATAAATTAATATTTCTAATTTTACAACAGCTGTAACTGGCTAGATGAGTAAGAGGGCTATGAATGTGAAATGCTCAGCAGAAAGGATGGACACAAATGACAAAAAAAGTTGCTTCTATTTAGTGGCATAAAGGGCTCTTCAACAAACTATTTTCTTCTAAGTCCCTATAATCCCTGAAAACAAACCAGGTATTCCACCAGGAGAATATGGGATTATAATTGTCTGCATATTTTTTTATGTCAGTTAGATATCAACATCTCTCATGCATGCCTCCTTCCCTCGTATGATTTTTGTTTGAACAGATGATCTGAATGTCTGCCTTGGGAATCCAATCCTTTTTTAAAGTTAGGGTAACAAGAAACTCATACTTTCATTTCTCAGTTCCTAGACACACATTCTGAGCTACATCACCACGTTGTCTTTTTGTACCAGACTCCTACGGCCACTGGTTCTTCAATAATTCATTGGGATTCATGATTAACATGGCACTGTAGTGGAGTGAATAGCTGCTACTTTATACAATATTCCTTCTGTGTCACCTCCCATCACCCAACAACCATCATTATAGATGTGGTTTTCTTCATCTGAAAAGTACAACATGAAGGTGGAGCCCACCGGTACAAAAACAGTTCTGAAGAGATGTGCTTCTGTGACATTCAGTTTTAATGAGTTTGTAAAGAAGGCATAGAATACATCTCTTACACATTTTGGAGCACAGTCTCACAAAATTGAGAGCTGTAGCAGGGCTGGCAGCCATGCAGCTGCTCATCAGATGAAGTTTTCTCCAAGATGTAGGTGTAGCAGAAGATGCTGAGTCATGTGAAAGTCTTCCCCAAAGATTCGTGGGGCTAACAGTGTAAATTTAAAATTGGCAGAAATTTCCAGCCAAAAGGAATAATGTTTCCACTGCTCCTTTTCTATCCTCATCTCTCTGTGGTCTATATCTGGGGCAGATGATAGATACTGTAAAGAACTGAACTCCATGCCAGTAATATCTGGGCCCTGGCACATCAGAGAGTTTCTAAAAACTGTGAGGAAAAGAGGGTTCTGTGAACACTGACATTATCTGCCTGCTGTTCCAGCTAGCTAATACTCGCTATGCTGTGCTAAGTGCTCCAAGGCTTGGAGGCTTCCAAAATTCTTAGTGCTTCCAGAAATTTGTCTCTCAGAACAATGCCAGGTACACTGTAAGAGGACAGAATGGGTGAATTCAAAGATAATTTTCCCCATGTGCATTTTGACATGATTTGGTTTCAGAAAAAGTAATTGCACAAAAAAGTCCTATTAACATCTAAATCATATGTGCCAAATCACATTTGCATTAGTCTACATGATTAGAATAAACTGAAATTAAGCACTCTTATACAGGTGTATAGACTTTTGTCTATGTTGGTGTTCACCTGAGAAATCTATTCCCCATAAAACAAGACTGAAAGTGAGACAGTATAGATGTTTTGCAGAATTATATAATTTGTTCACTATCGTTGGCCAGAAAAGCATCATCAAACTGCTCTCTTTTAGTCTTATGGATTAGTTGAGATGTGAGGAGGTTTCTGTTGCAACTATCTGATATAATAACTTTGTGGCACAGCTTTCCAGATTTTCTTATCCTTCTGTCCAGGCAAAGCTATGCTTCTCTATCAATCCCCTTCTGGCCCAGGTGGTGCGGCTCCAGCGCTGTGATTGCACAGAAGAGCACCAGGATAGCAAAGATACACGTATTTGCACAGTGAAACCTGCAAAGTGGCATGCCCTTCTGAGTACATTGCATAGGAAGCTCAGTAGGGGATAATTAAACATCAAATATGTGTTTCTTTGAGGTGTGAAAACAGTGGTTGCAGACGGTGTAAGAGAGGACAGCAGCCACATGCAGAGCAGAGTCAGTCTTTCTCCTGTTAAAGTCAGAGAGAAAGGGATTCCTCAGAGACAATGAGACACAAGTGCTTTTACATGAGGTTCAATTTTTAAGAAAAAGGGCAGGAGTGCCCAGCCAGGGCCAAGTTGCTGTCTGTTGTTATGGCAACAGAAGGAGAATCTCCTATTCCAGAGAAGAAAGAGAGGGAGTAGTAGGGCAGAAAAGAAAATAGTTTCTCAAGGAAAGCAAGGGAGTAGGTGTTTGCAAATGGAAAGAGAATGAAGTTATTGGTCAAAGTCAAGAAGAAACACATCTATGCCCATGACAACTGAAATGCCCTTAGAGACCTTTTTTGGGGAGTCATTTCCTTTTTTGAGGAGTCAGATTTGTTGGGGTCACTTCCACAGTCATCATCTGGCTGTCAGAATGCTGCAGTGGAGCCCTGTCCTCCTGCACCCACTTAAGCTGAAGAATTTACATCTACCTTTGTTCACCACCTGAGAGCACATAACTCTTCTGAGAAAAACTCTTTTCATTGCCAAGCACCTCTGCATCTGCTATCTTTTGAATAAATTGAACTGATCTCAAAAACTGCATTTTATTTTCTTCTTGGGGTATATTATGTGATGAGAGCTACTTCTTCAAAATAGGAAACTCCCTCTCCCCCAAGGAGCAACATTTCTAGCCAGTATACTATACAAAAAATGCACTCAGAAAATTCTGACCAATGAGATGTGCAGAAATTTTTGTCAAAAGTAATGCCTTGATACATGATGGGTTCAGTACAGGAATTATTTTTCACTCATAGAAATGCAACCCAGTAGGAAAGAATGGAAGAACAGCCTGAACCAGACAACTGGCTGGCCGGGGTTGCAACTTAATACTTTTCTAAAAAGATTCCAAATAAAGCTCTGTGCCCAGCACACCAGAAGGAAGATTTATAAACCAGGACTAAGCAATACAAAACTAAGATTTTTCTTTCAGTCTTCATAACAAAAAAATCAAAGGAAAAAAATGAACAAACCAATGAAACTTTTCCAAAGAGTGATTTCTGTTTTCTTTATTTTATTCTCCCCTGCTTTCCTGAATAAAAAGTTCATGCTAGTCAGGACGTTCATGAGCCAGTGCTGTTGTGAAATCATGGCTGTTCCTGCTCCTCCATCACTTTTGAACTGGTTAGCCCATTTCTATCAAATCTGACAGAAAGATAGAGTTTTCAGATGTTACATTCTTACAAGTTCTGTGAAAATTGTTAGCTAGGGGCAAGAAAGAGGGTACAGTGATACCTACACTGAGGGAAAGACCTGACTATGAACTGCACTGTTACTGAATACACACATTTCTTGTGCAGAAGAGTGTAGATAGGAAAGAGAGGTTATAAATGTTTTAATTCTTGAAAAAGCTTCAATCAAAGTTTGAACTTTATTAGACACCATCTAACTTTCATTTTGCTTCTCTTTTTTCCTTCTCATATGAGTTCTCTAGTGTTTAATAAGGACAGGAAACATGCTGCAGGCTTAGTTTATTTCATTTTAAAAGCCATTTGATGAAACAAATCATTTGGAAACACAACTGCATTAGTTCCATTGTTTTTGGAACTGTTTATTATTTAAAGCAAATGATAGTTGCATTACACTGTCCCAAGTTCCCAAGAAAAGTTCCCAATGCCTCTTCATTGTCTTTCTATTACTTGTCATTTAATTATTTTCTCTCTCTAGTCTGAAATATTCTTATTTTCCAGATTTTCCCCTTAATTGCAGTTTCAAATCAGTTCCCTGGAAGACAGTGTGAATATCCTTCTCTTATTTCCCCCAAATATTCAAGTTTGGAATGAAATTACAATATGAAGACCAACAGAATTCTGAAGACAGTGTCTAAAACCTTATCTCACCAAACCTCAAAATAAAATATCCTTCTCTTATAGCTCCTGTAGGTCACTGCAGTACCAGTTTAGCCTCCTGTTTCATTATCATTACACTGTTTTGGGGGGGTGGGTGTTTAATAGTGGTAGGAAGCCTTTTGGGAAGCCATAGCTTGCAAAGTGTCCCCTTTGTATCACCTTATGCTTTCCTTATTTTACTTTCAAAAGCCAAATTAATATTGAATTGATATAGTTTTTAATTTCATCAATAGATGTGCCTACCTCTGCCATCTATTGTATTTTAACTTTCTTGAATGTTACAATTGAAATAAAGATTGATAGAGCATTTGGACCACTTGGACTAAAACAAAAAATTGTAAAGGGAATTTGGAGGCTCACAACGGGATGTCAAATGCTGAAGATTGAATCAGTTTAAAGTGATGGCTTGATGAAGACTGACTTTCACCTTCAGAAGAGATAACTGCTCAAGACGTAGTATCCCTGATGAACTACAATCTATTATTCTGTTAATTGGACAGCAAGAAATTAAACATAAATCATTCAACGAAATTCAGTGATATAAAATCAATTAAGTTATTTCACTGTAAAAAATATTAAGTGTTCTACCTTAGGGAGCATTATGAAAAAGAACATTAATTTTCATAAAGCATTTGTTATTTGTTGCTCAATACAGTTATTCACACAAAGTTTAGAAGATTTGATTGGGTTCAGGTCTTTGATTGTGAATCAGAAAAAAATACTTCTAATATCATCTACTAGGGTCAAATAATCAAGCAACCACTGACCATCATAGTTACATGAGTTGAGGACCAAATTCAGAACTAATTAACAGATGCGTAACTATGCTAATTTTCATCAGATTGCGTAGATGCAAAAGGTGCAAGAGAAAGAAAAACCTAGCTTTTGAAGGCATAAGCTCTCATTTCCATCTCACTTATGCAGACAGACAATCCATGAAATTAATTTGCAGACTCGTTTTAGAAGCAGTCCAAATTTGGTTGCTGTGCAAGACCTGAAAACAGTTAAGAATTCTGCAATTGATATAAGTTGGCTGTTTCACATTCACCTTAATGTTAGCTATGTTCTGACAAAGTTCTCCATTTACTCAATCCTGTGTTAGCTAGAATATTCATTTCACTCTTCCAAACATTACTTCAAATAATTTTTCCTTTTTTTTTTTTGCGAGATTTTGGATATGAGAAACTGGGTGAACCTCTTTCTAGAAGAAGACTTTTAGAAAGAGGGACAGACCCATATTCTTTACTCAGTCACTAGACAAACACTGATAAGCAAAGCTGAAGGCCAGCCTGTCTGAACAAGAATCTTGTCTTGCAAATACGGTAAAAAAGGAAGGTGTATGCCCAGTGGAGGCAACATGGGAAGAATACAGAGGTGCTACTTGCTGCTGTAGGGAGAAAATTTGTGTGGCCAAGGCTTAAGTGGAGTTGAAGCTGGCCAGAAAGGTAGGGAACAATAAAAAGACTTTTTCAAACACATTAATGGCAATAGACAGTATAGAAATAACATCAGCCCATTACAGGATGAGGATGGTTACATCACAACCAGGGACAGAGATAGGGTAGAGGTATTGTTTAATGCTTTCTTTCCCTCTGTCTTCAACATGGATGATGGACCAAGGGAGTCTCAGAGCTCTCAATTGGAGGACCATGACCGTGACAATGATCAACTCCCAGTCTACACCGAAATTCTGTGAGACCTGCTGCTCCAGCTGGATCCTTACAAATCTATGGGTCCTGATGGGATTCATCCCAGAATCTTGAAATAGCTGGCTGATGTCATTGTAAAGCCTCTCTCAATTTTTGAGTGGTCTTGGGAATCCAGGGAGGCCCTAGAGAGAGACTTTGACAAATCAGAGGGCTGAGCAATTACCAACCAAAGGAAGTTCAACAAGGGGAAGTGCCGGATTCTGCACCTGGAATGGGTCAACCCCAGATGTTTGTACAGACTGGGGAATGAGATGCTGAAAAGCAGTGCCATGGAAAGGGACCTGGGGATCTTGGTCAATGGCAAGTTGAATATGGGCCAGCTGTGCCTTGGAAGCCAGCAGGGCCAACCTTGTCCTGAGGGCATCAAGCAAAGCATTGCCAGGTGGTTGAGGGAGGGGATTGTCCTGCTCTGCTCTTCAGTGGGCTGGCCTCACCTTGAATATGCAGTTTTGAGTACCATGATATAAGAAAGATATACAGCTGTTAGATACTGTCTAAAGAAGGGCAATGGAGATGGTGAAGGGTCTTTGGGGGAAGCTGTAAGAGAAGAGGCTGAGGGCACTTGGTCTATTCAGACTGGAGAAGAGGAGTCTGAGCGGAGACCTCATCACAGTCTGCAACTTCGTCATGAGGGGAAGAGGAGGGGCAGACACTGATTTCTTCTGTGTGGTGACCAGTGATAGGACTGAGGGAAGTACTGTCAGGGGACATTTAGGTTGGATATTAGAAGGAGCTTCTCAACCCTGAGGGTGGTTGGGCACTGGAACAGGCTGCCCAAGGAAGTGGTCACAGCACCAAGCCTGACGAAATTTAAGAAGCACTTGGACAACACTCTCAAGAAAATGGTGTGACTCTTGGGGAGGGTCCTGTGCAAGGCCAGGAGTTGGACTTGATGATCCTTGTGGGTCCCTTCCAACTTGGCACATTCTGTCATTCTATGAACTTTTAAACAATCCAGATCTCTTTCAGAAAGACCTTAACGTGCTGCTTCAGGATTGATCTAGAAGTCAAGTGTTCAGGTTTACTTCATAAGTATTTCATTTTGCTTACCAGCAATATCTCAAATGGCACTGACCAGGCACTTTTGCCATATATCATAATCTGAGGCTGAGAATCATCACCCAGGAATATGTCTCCCATAAAAAATAACCAAGCCAGCAGTTAAGCAGATATCTATGATACCTTTAATTATTCTAGTAGCATCTATTTGCTTTTCGCTTGTAAATATACCGCCCCCCACAAGCAGAAGTGTCTCCATATAAAATTACTGAAGTAAAATATTATACCTAAGGTAAGTTTTTAACAGTTTCTTTACATGCAAAATTTCTGCCACTGCCCACAAATTAAAATCTACAAATGCTGATGTTTTCAAATTTGAAAATGCATTTCAATGTTTCTTAAAATCATTAATTATTGTGGGTTTTATTAGCAAATATGCTGAAAACAACTTGTCATTAGATTTAATGAGGATGCCATACGCCAGCTCAGTATACAAAACCAAAACTGAGTCTATAATTAACTTATTAATTCAACACAGCACTAATTCTTAGAATTTTATCATTACCTTCTGTAAGTGGAAGTTTTAAATGCACAGCCTATCTTTAGTACTTGGGAATAGCTCCTGGAAACATGACAGCTGCTTCCCTTTTCTTGCCTCCCCAATTCTACTGATAATCAAACCATTAATGTACTCAGGATCAGTAAAGTAATTATATGTTTTAGTAGGTTCCTTAAGAACTCTGCAAATATATTTCATTATAAAATAATTTCTGTTCTCTTCAAACTGTCTAAAAGATGAAGAATTTTTGGTAAGAAAAGGCTAAGGTGCTATGTTTCTTTACTTTAGACAACAACCTCTTACAAATCAGTAGCAAATGATGCACAAAAATCCCTTGGTATCTTAAAGAGGGAAAAATTACATAGGTAAACAGATAAATCTTTAGTACATTTGTCTTTATGGGCGCAGCTCCTGCTGTTGGTCTCTAACCTGGAGGGCATTATTCTTTTCTAAATTGCCAGTAGTGTCTCACAGCACAGTGATAAATAGAAACCACTGAAAGAAATAACGTTCATTCTAACACACAAGAACTTTCCAGACAGACATCGGCCTCTGAGAACAAACACTTAGACAAAATAGATTAGTTGCAATTGCGGAATATATCACTCTGGTTCCCTGTGAACAGGCATTACCCCAGCTGTGTAAATAAGTGCCTTTATGCCAATCATTAAGTAATAAATACATTAAGAGAGAGTCTAAAACTTTAAGGAAAACATAGGAAAAGGTCTCTCTACATCAGTTACATTTTATATGAAGCCAGTGATATATTCCCAAGCATTATTTTAAAAAGTCACTAATAAGGTAGGTTCTTGTATGTTGTTTTGTGGTAGCAAGTTTCCTTTGTCAGACAATTAATAAAACAGAAAAGAAACAAGTTCTATAGAATTGCAATTAAAAGTACTAGCTTAATAACAGAACAGAAAAATCCCTAGCAATTTTCTCTCTTATTTATCATTTTAACCCAAAACACACATGATAAGGCAGAATTTTGTTTATTTCTTGTTATGCTGGAGTAACGTTTAGCTATGCTGTTTGGTTTTTTGCTCATTAACTGTTTCAAAAGTCTCCCTAAAATGAAAACTGCCTTGGAAAACACAGTTATTCTGCTTTGTCTGCTAGTTGCATGAAGTGTAGATTGCTTTCAAGAATCTATTTCAATAATAGGTTGTTTTCTTTTTTCTTTCCATGCAGTCAGAACCATAAGAAGTATTGTGACACTACCAGCCATTTTCCTTACTGCTCTTACCCTGGCTACAAGACTCTAGGAGTTCAAATGCCTGGGATGGGCTCAGCTGTCTGGTACAATCAGAGTAACTCTACCCTAACTATTCATCCTGTCTGCAAATTTTCTTACTTCCTTTCTTTATTGGCTAGAAGCAGGTAGGCAGACAGAGTCTTCTTTGGTCTTAGGTGAAGATGTGTGGTGGGGGGACAGGGTGTAAGTGGGAGTAGGTAGGTATATGAGCACAGCAGTGAGTCCAGAGAAGGACAGAGAAAGGTGGTGGAAAAAGAACTGTGTGACCCCTGCCAGGAAAAGGGGTGAACACTGGATGTGGCAAGAAGCAAGTAGTCTATGTCATGAACTGGATTCAGACCTGTGGGGTGATGGCCTGATTAAGCTTGATGAGTTGACGGAAACGCCTCAGCCCCCCTGGAGGGATGCTCCCAGCAGAAGACCAAGAGCTTTCAAACTGATAAGATTAACAAAGGAGTGAGTGTTGTAAAAAAGTGACACAGCCCTCTTTTGTGATATCTTCTATGACTACTCAAGGAGCCACCCCCTCAGGCATCTGTATCACCCCCTCAGCATTGACTTTTGTCACACAAAATCACCTGAAGAAAAAAAAAGGTATAAAAAGAAGTGGAGTTTAAATAAAACTGGGGAGAAATGCCATCGTCTCTGTTGATTTCTTTTGGGCTCTTTTATTATTAATTAAATAAAATCTTGCAGCTGAACGTTATCATCGGCAATGCAAACCCCACAATAACTGTCACATACTTGTATTAATAAATGTTATTTCAGGAGCTGTTGTGGGGAAAGTTCTTTTCTTGCTATTAAGTGTGGTCTCACAGTAGAGGTTAGAAACCCTTCCAACCTGTGTGCTGTCTGTAGTCAATAGGCAGTGTTGGGAAACATAAGGCTCTAATTTTCTGGAGACTCTTATATAGCTGTAAGTTCCTCCTTGGCTTAAGTGTAGTCTCATATCAGGGGTCAGAAACTCTTCCAATTTGTGAGCTATCCATGTTCGATAGACAGTGTTGGGAAACATAAGGATCTGTTTGTCTGGAGGTGCTTATTGCTAATAAGTTTTCCTTGGCTTAAGTGTGGTCCTCATAGGGGAGTAAAAAATCTTTCCAGCCAGTGTTCTGTACAGAGTTCGGCAGGCAGTGCTGGGTTCATAAAGCTTTGATTACTCCTAGGAAGCTTATAGCTAATAACTTTTATTTAATGCAGTTAAGAATAGAAATCTTTGCATTTCTGTCTCTCCTCTCTTTCACGTGACAAGACCTCACTGATTATTGTGTTGGATCAACCAATATGTCTGTGTGTGTCGGGAGAGGGGCCATGGTTAGGCCTGCAGTCTCATGGCAATTTAAAAGGCACATGGTCTGTAGCCAACATGATGGTCCAGAAAGCACATGGCTGAGTGCACAGAAGCCATGTAGCAACAGCAGTCAATCATAAAGGCCATCTGATAGCCCACCCACACCACAACCCCTGGAGCCTCTGACTGGCTGCACCCCCTCTCTGTCTCGCCTGGAGGGCATTGAGTGGTCAGCGAGCTGAATGTCCCTCCTGGGAGGGATGGCCACAGTGGTCAGAATACATAAATAAAGGCACACAGGGCCTCCATCTTGTCCTGTCTTCTCTCCAGGGACCTGCCATCGTGTGACCTCCAGTGGTAGCCCGACAAGTTTTTTATTCTAGCCTCTTTATTCCTTCTTTCTTCTCTTAATCTTTCTTTTTTTACTCTTTCTTTAATCTCTTGTGTGTAACCTAAAATGAATGGGTAATATTTTACTTAAGTTGTGGTTGTCGTGTGCTGGGTACTTTTGTGAAATCCTCTCCTTAGTTGTTTGTTACTCCTGTAAAATCTTTTTGTCAAAATGCTTATTTTCTCTTTAAAGTCTGTGGCTTTTTCTCCTTACATGAACTCAAGATATTAAAGAACTTAAAGGCTCTGCAAAAGTTTTGTGTGGGAACTCTTGAAGCCTTAAATGTAGGTAAACCTTCTGGGTAACTGTGTTGCTAGAGCTGGGGCTTTACAAACTGCTATGCAGTTCCTTAATGGGCACGGATGCAGCTGAGAAAAGTGTTCCAATTGCATGTCATCTTCTTTCCTCCTAGATGTTGCATTATCTCTCTGTCATCCTTAGACTCTAAGAACACTTACTTTTTAATATATGGATACAGGATTCAGTATGAAAGCTGTACTTCTACTGACATTTGGATTGAATTAATGAGATGGATTTTGTCTAGGACTACAAGCTTGAAGGTTAACTGGAAGTTCTATTTTTCTTTGTGGATGCACTACTTTTCAGCTGAAGATGGTGCTGGAAATAGAAATGTCCCTTTTTGTTGCTTGTACAAATACCTTAATTTTTCTATAGTTATATTGTTCTAACAACTGCTATGTATGCATGCTAGAACTTTTAATTTATTTGATTATAATTTACAAATTAAACTTTTTATGGTAAATTCAAACTAATAATTCAATATGAGAATTCCTCATAGTTTGACTGTTGTTTTAGGGCAGTATAAAAAAATATTGACTTCCAAAAGAGTCAGTGGTCTTGCTTCCCTCTCACACCTGTCTGTAGATCTCAAAGCAAATGGCATGTGGAACAAGTTCAAAAGTAATCTATCAGTGCTACCACAGAAAATTCATAAAAGACATAAAAAAGTTTGGGGAGGGGCAGGGACAACTGGACATCAATGGGAAGAGAGGATACACACTCCTCTCTGCAATTTATGTTGATCCAAATTTTAGATGAAAGTGGTTCTTAAGCATTATTGTTAGATCCAGGTCCAAAATGCAGAACAAAGGAAACGTCTGTTTGAGTTCCATAGGCTTCTGAGGCAGCCTGAAACCTTCCCTGACCTGGTTTCCTCAGTGTTTCTCCAACAAAGTAAATGTGATAACTGTGCTGACTGGGACTTTTTCATTTTCCAGGATGCTGCAGATTTCTTCAAGTTCTATTTGTTCTGTCTTCATTGCCTTTGATCAACTTTTGCTCACTTTTGTTTTATGGGGTTTTTGTCCTTTCTTTCATATTAATTTCCTTATCATCTTTCCTATCCATCTGCTCTGGAATAAAGAATCAAAGCCTTTTCTGCTATTCACTTCTTTCTAGATTCTTCTCGTATTGACTTTTCTCTAGGGCTATCAATCATTTCAAAGACTACAGTAAAAGTTCTATAATTCTCTCTAACTATATACATCTGTTAATTATACTTTCAAAATACCACACAGAACACTTCTCTAACTGTCTATATAGTACTGATTCATATTCATTTACTCCATGTGTGGCTGTAATTAATTTAGAAATAGCTGAACTGGTTAGTTTGCAAACTGTTACTGAAATTATGGAAATAGTGAGGATACTTCTCACTGAAGCCTGAACAGTCATACTGATACTGCATGTGCTGCTACTTGGTCCCACTGTTATAAATAGGCTATGTAGTAATTTCAATTGAAGCATTGTTATAACTAGCACTCAAACCTTTGACTATGGTATAAATTGACCTCTAATGATGTGAGTAGGGCTGTCTTTTGAATTTTGTTATGATTGGGACTACAGATCAGGAACTTACATAGAGAGTAGAAACTGAATCAGCTATATCTACAATGTTCTCTGATTTATAAATGATAAGAGTATGTACCATGAAAAATGTGCAGTAAGTGTTTATATATGTTTGTATTGACAGCATTCACAGACTTCTTGGAGCCTGGAGTGCTACTGTTTTTTCATACTATTTTTTATTTTTCGGTTCTTTGGAATTGCATTAATACCTGGCTTGAAGAAAAGAGAAATGTTGAAAGTGTAGGACTAAGTTTTTGTGGTATGTTGGTTGGTTGGTTTGTTTGTTTGTTAAATTTACATTCTTCCGTTTGATTGTGTTGATCAAGAAGCTTTGTATGCACATTCTTGAAGGAGAAAAAAATTCTATGGAATTTATATTGTCCATATAACTTTTATAATTCAACAGTGAATGTGCATGGTAGTGCACAGTAGTATCTGCACAGTAAAAGATCCATCTCTACAGAATTAGGTACTGGTCTCAAAATAATGATCTCCAGTTATTATAGCACTTTGTGTAAAACTCACATGAGCTAATTCTACTTAGAACACTACTATTTTTCCTTATTTTTATTAATCACCAGTGCATGTTAAGTATGCATTCCTACCTTATTAATTTTCTCTTTCAAATGTCATTTCAAAATCCGTTAGTCATGAATGCAGTTTCTACCTTGGAAAATAAAAAAGTACACCAAATTGAACAATTTTCATTTTCAAAAATACAGTAATCCTTATCAATCATTGGTAGTATGGTGATTATGCCAGCACTTACACAGTATGAGGGAGAAATCTGGAAAGCTATGCAGGCTGAAAGAGAGCCAAGAAGGGTGCATTTATGTAAATGATAAACAGCTACAAGTGTTATGAAAATAAAATAATTTTATAGTAGTAAACAGTCTGAGAGCAGAATAAAATGGTTAATGAGTAGCTAAATTTATGTTGATCAAATATATCTTTGACTTGATAGTTCTTAATATATTGAAACTGATAATTTTACTAAAGAAAAATCTTCCCAGAGATTCTGATAATGCAATAAAACAGTAAGGTATAAGATCAGTTGATTTGAAATGAAGTATTTAAGTAAAAGATTAGTGTATTATGACACAAAAATACAGTGTTGAGAATAAAAATACAATATGAAAATTAAATGAACTTGCCTTTAACATAAGACTTGGGAATATGGCTCCTGGTAATGAAGGAGAGTGGTTGGATATGTTTACCATATCAAATTAAAAGACTATACAAGAGCAAAGAAAATAATAACCCACTTCTCGATTCATGTAACTTTAGAGCAGAAATCTTGTGAGCAAACACAAATGGTTGAAAAATAAAATGACAGTGATATTTGGGTATCAGGGAAATTTTACTGAATTGAAAAGAATTATGAATTAGTCTGAATACAAGAAACAGTGGAATTGCTAAAATATTAGGACAGAAATTCTCTGCCTCAATAAATTTTATTGAGCATAAATCAAATCTAAATCAGATCCAGCAAAGTGTGAAAACTAAAAATTGTCTTTGTGTAATACTATCACCAGATCTTCAAGTAAAGCAAGTGAACACAAATTGGTCTAGCAAACAGAGCCAGAAAAACTATCAGACACTAAACCCAAGGGAGTGCATGCTGACTAGTTTATACATTGAATCCATTCTTCAGGATAACCCATCAACCTAGACATTTATTTCCACATATAAGCACCATTACCTACTGGCAAAGGAGATAATTCAGTAGTTTCAAATGTTAAAGATGTGATAGTATCGCTTCTATTTCTACTAAAAGTCTGAAGACCCAAGGGAATGTTCACACGACATAACTCAATACTTTCAAAGACAAGTTTATTAAAGTTGTGATAGTAGCTGTCCTGTATCCACTAAAGCCCTGAAAACCAAAGGGAATATTCTTGTGATAATCACATTTCACCACAAAGTAGTTTGGCATAAGTCTTTTCTCAATCCAATAAAACAGGGAGTGAGTGAAAATGCAAGAGGACATAGGACTTGCAACTGAAAAAGGGAACTTCATGGACTTTGCAGAGTAGGAGAGGTTGTTCAATATATTAAGGAAAATTAGCTTAAAATCTGTTTGCTGGTGATTTCACAGATGAGAAGACAGACAGGAGACAGTAAAACTAACATAAATAGAAAGAAAACATTCATTCAGGTTTTCCTCAGGTTTTCATGTTAAATAAAGGATACAAAAGAGCCCACCAGAGAAAAAAATTGGCCATGGAATTATTCAGTTTGTTCACAGGGAACTACACTATGTCTTTTAACATGTTTGCATTGAGTTGAAGGCAATATGAAAATGGGAACAGTAAATGCAATTTGATTTCCATCCTGAAATAAACTGATGTTTTAAAGTAAGCTTTAATCTGTTTGTCTCAAGCCAAACAAATGGATGACAGAAAAACAAATAAATAAATGACTTGAACCTTCTTGTCAGTATTTCATCTTGCCTCTTACTGCATTGGTTATTATATACTACTGTATATAACACACATCTATACGCAGTAACACAACCAAGATCAAACAGTTTCAAACAAAATCTTGAAGATTGGAGGAACAAAAACCTGAGGTTTGTGGGTTAGGGTATTAGCGGTATGAATTCAAGAGCAGGAATGTTCATTATCATGAATTTGTGTTTCAGAATTGATGTATTTATGCATTATTTTTTAGAATAGAAGTCTTTAGTTGAAAAAATAGATAAAAGCAAAAAAGAAAGTGAGAGAAAAATTCATCATCAGGGTGGCAATTATGTCTCCATAAGCTTCTGAGATACAAAGGAGGACAGTACTCTTGAAGTGGTGCAGTGAATTTGATAGACAGCAATACTCCATTCATTGTTTCTGTACATATATATATTTCAATAAAGCACTTTGGATTATTACCTTCAGTATTAACGAGACTGAATTTATTGGTTAAGCAACACTTGCTTTGACATTCTAATTTAGTATTCAAGAAAACTTACTAAAATCTATTACTGAAAAATCTTATTAAATTTTCATTGTCTAAAATGCATATGGTAAATCATAGTTATTAGTGTTGGTCTGAAGTAAATAAGTGATTTATAAAGCAGATTGTCAAGTCTGCAACTTCTTAAAGGTCTACCTGAGCACAAAAAACTTCAGGAGAAGGGTAAATGAGGCCCTGCCAAATGGCTGTCATATTCAGCTACACTGGGATATGATGTTTCATCAGAACTGAATGTGTATTGCAACAACCTCAGTTGGGCCTGGTGAAATATTCAAAACTTTTCTAATTTTCTTTGGAACCCATACAACACTTAACAACAGTCAATTCTGAGAAGATTTTAGACAAATTAATTAATTTACTAAAATGCATTTCTTCAGGTAAGTGGTTGTGAAAACAATTAATTTGATTGTTTAGAAATGTGTTGACTTCATTTGTGTCATGAGATGAAAGCCCAGTTTACCTCTTTTCCATGCAAACTGGAGGTCACAGAAACAAGTAGATTCTAGGCTAGTAAACTCTATAAAGAATTATGGTACACATCTCCAGCCTTCTAGCTCATCTTCAGTATGATGGTGTTTCCCGATGGCTAAAATTGTAGATAAAAGTGAGGGCAGATCATTTTCAGTATAATTTATATATTCCCATGAGTGCACTTACCAATCCAAGAACAGACCTGGGCTAGCTTGGCAAGATAGATTTCATACCAAAACTGGTGTGTGTTTTTATAATTGCCTGTCTGGATCTGTAACTACATCCTACTTTTTAATTATAGCATTTTCTAATAAAAACTAATTCTTTTCCTTCTGAAGTAAGAAAGTTACACCTTGTGCAGTCACTGAAATCATACACAGATACTAAAAGTACTTTTCTGTTTGCTTTAGGTGAACTACAACAGGAAAGGAAACCTAAGGTAAAGCCCATACTATTCATGATGTGGGACAGACTGATGTCATTATAACCTGTGACCTGGTGTGTGATCCACTGTGAGTTACCTGCAGAGACAGGATCACATGTCTGACTTACTGCTTTTGGAGTGCTTTGAGTAATATGGTCACACCTAACAAACTAAAATAGAATAACAGGTCTATGCAAAAAAACCCTATCTTTTGTTGAGATCTCTGGTGAGGCAGATTGAACATAGAAGATTATATTGCAGGATTGGGGTATTTTAATGAGTTTACAAGAATTTAGCTGACAGTTTTCTCATTGTTCATTCAAGTGTACTACAATAACTAGATGAAACTATGAAAATAATGAAGCTACCAAGGCCAGAATACTTCACTGGTCTATATTATTCAGGATGAATATCAACAGTCTCTGAATCTGAGTGAGAGATAAAAGTGCAACATATTTGACCTTTTATATGTTCTCAGAGTAGTAGCATATATGTAAAGAGGGAAGGTTCTGGAAGGGAACTCAGATGAGTAAGTTACAGGTGTGACACCATTAATTTGTTAACGAAAGGTCCCCAAATATTATTTTTTATTTATTTTTATTTATTTTTCTTTTTACAGGGTGCAGGATTCCATTAGATAGAAAAATGAAAAATCTACTAATAGTTTAGTTCCTCTGTGTTTTAGCATTTTAGGGTTAGTACTTTTCTTAAAATTGAATATTAACCTTAGCAGTTCATAGCAAATTTCTGGTTCATATAGTTAGATAATACATAACTGGTTATGATTTCTAAGTGGCTTTTATTGCAGTAGTAAATTTATATACTTAGGTTAAAAAATTCTTTACCTGCTTCTTCATTTGCCATAATGTTGGGTTTTTCTAAAAAAGTATTTTGAAGTTTTGA
>JAOXXN010000471.1:36628833-36642644 GCA_026770055.1 Myrmophylax atrothorax
TGAAAAGTTGAATGGAACACCAACAAATTATAGAATCATAGAAATTTCAAGGTTGGAAGAGAGCATTAAGATCATCTAGTCAAACCATCAATGCAGCACTACAGCTGGGATCCCTAATCCCCAAAACTCTGTCATTCAGCATTAGATCTAGTCGCCTCTTAAACCTCCAGGGATAATGACACTACCACCTCCCTGGACAACCTATTCCAGTGCCTCACCAGTTGGTGCAAGCCCAATTTTAATGTCAAAACCAAAATACACTTAGAGTCCACCAGTAAATTTTGGGCCAGCGCCAGCTTCAGATTTAGGCAGCTGTAGATTTCAGGAAAACAAATCCCTGCTGTTCAAATTGAAATTTTAAATAGGATGCTGAGAACATTCCTCACAATCAGGTCTTGTACTATTTACATATTTCAATTGTAATAACACCACTGCAGTAAGATAAAAAGACCTCACAGAACTAGAGTGGTAGATATTGCTTCTTATATGGAGTATCACTAATCAGAGTTTCTAGAATAATGGTTTGAAAATCCCTGCAGCTAAATTTGGAATAGGTCTATCTAGTTCCAAACCCAGAATTTCTCTCATTCAATTACTCCCTCTGCATGTGCATAAAGTTGTTAATACTTCCTAGGTGGCACAAGAAAGAATTGTTTGAACTAATCCTTCATTAATTTACCTGTTCTTTTATCTACTTACAACTAGTTTGGCAGAACAAGAAAACTAACTCATGAATAGCAATATTATTTTGGAGAATGGTGACTTTGGGTTTTCTTACATGTTTTGAAGTAGGTAGTAAAATCAAGAACCTTCTCAGCTGTACCTTTTTTCTCTACACATGGCTGAATCCTGGCTCCTCCCTACTTAGATTATAACTGTTAGTGTTGAAAATAGCTGTTCAAAACTAATAATATGCATCATATACAATCATATACAATAAAACTTTCTAACTAGAGTCTTCTAGCTGCTGTTCCATTCAGTTTGATATACTCCTTAGATGTTTTCAACACTCAGAAGTTTTTATAATAATCTGAAAAGCATAGGCCTTGCAACTTATTGCGGCAGAGCCACATTAAGGGTAGTCAACAATAATGCAGAAAAAAAAAGACTTTATATTTGTTCCATTCCTTTTCAGGGACATAACTTCAGATGGCAAATTATGAAAGCACATTTAAGTTCACTCACACTGATGTAATTCCAGGCTCCCTGGACACAAAGGCTGCTTATGTTCAGAGCTGATCCTGCATATGCTAATAACATTATTCAGAGATCATGAAGAACAGACAAGTTCTTTGCTTCATGCAGCTATACCCCTTTCAATCAACCTCATGCTGAGAACCATTTATTACCATAACATATGACATGGAAAATCTTAAGTGGCAGTAAGGGGCAAATTTTCAGATTATCACATGCCATTCTAGCTGTGACTTTCTCATTAACTTTAAAAAATTATGTGGCTTAGACCAGCTCAAAGCTCTGAAATATACCCCTGCACATGCCCCAGAATAAACCTTTACAAACATAATAATTTTTTATATTTGACTTAACTTCTATGAAATAACAGAAGTCACAAACTAAGCAGACTGTTCACAAATATTTGTCAAGCTGCAGACAGCCTTACATTGTGCTTGAGGTGACCTTGTAGTATGCATGGGTACAAGCCTTAGTTCTTCAGCAATTTCAGGTTAGTAAGGGAGATTAGTGAAAATTCTGGCCATCATGCACCAGAAATGATCCTACACTGTACAGTTAGCAGTGCTAGTATTTATTTCCTTTGACTCAAAGAAGCATTGCAAAATTCAGTTAATGAGAAATAAAAAAAAATTAAAATCTAGAAATTCAACAAAAACAATGTGGACATAAAAGAACTTTTTTTTTTTATTAGATAGGCACCTTGATGTGGTGTACAGATTTGTGCATTCAAAATGAGAACATAACAACTTTTTTATCCTTTCTGCTCAAATGGAACATTTTTTGCTCCTCTCTACCCAAATCTTGCTGTCTATCATGTGCTCAAAGGCCATAATTGGTTCAAAAAATAGACATTTGAGAAAAATACATAATTAGTCTGGTGCAGTTGGTATAAAAATTACTGGCAGAAGTAGTAGTATCATTAAAAAATTGGGACTAAAGCACATCAGCGATACTACAGGTAAGTCAAGCATACAGAACCTCTAGTAAATATTTTAGTATCCAGGCTAGTACATGCTCAGGGCACACAGGTTTTTTTAACACCACTGATCCAGACTCAACAGAAAGTTATCTCTGCCAAAATGGAACTATAGTGCAGTCTGGTTGACACAAGTTCAGTAAGGTGATTTTCTTGACTCTTAAATAGAATTAGACTGGAGTAGGAGAAAGACAAGTTTGCCCCAGTGTCATGCAATGATGTTAAAATTCTAGTTTTCATTTCTGATATTTTTGTCTATCATAATTATGAGGAAAAATGTTTGAAAGTATGAACTGGAATAGAAACAATTTTGTAATAGCTGTGTGACTATTATAGTATAATATAATATACCTAATATGGTGGATTTCTCAGATATGCCCCTTTCATTGTGACTTTCTTAGAATTATTCAAGAGCCTAGCATGAGATGTTCTTAGAACTGAGATGGCTATGACAGAAATTAAAATTACTTATATGTCTACTTAGATGCCTCAAAAAATTGCACTTCTAGAAGCACTAACATTTAAGGTTCAAAGTGCTTGAGGTGGACTTCTGTATGCACTATTTTTTTTGATGCCAAGCAGTTTCTGACTTTGCTAGGGATGATGTGGAATTGCTGTGCTGAAAGGTCTGAAGCTGTTAATGTGCAAATTTTATTCTGAACTTTTCTAACTTGTCTGACACCAGTCTGATACCAAAATACCACATACAGAGTGCCAGTTTACACATTAGCTTAACTACTAAAAAAACAAACAACTGAGCTTGAGTTCAATGATCTTCATGGTCTTCAGTCATATACCTTACCTTCACAGTGATGGGAAGGGCTGAAGTGAAGGGGAAATTCCTGACTGAAGTTTTTGCATGTTGCTGTGTAAAGCTGGAGATTCACTAGATGAGATGGAAAGGGTATCAGGAGTCTCATGGGTTAGATACACAGTTTGGCTGCTCTTGCTCCTTATTGCGCTAAATGTCCTGAAGAGAGGGAGCAACAGCCCAGGAGGGAGTGAGGATAAGAAATCACTGTACAGCAAGGAACAGTGGCTCATCTCAACGGTCAGTTAGGAGACACTGAAATAAGCAGTCCTTGATTTCAACTGCATGGTATGGATGAGTTCTAGAAAGGCTACTTACTGCAATAGACCAAAAATATCTCTTTGTTAAGAGCTGGCTAAGGAAATCTGAGCCAAAGATGTGGGTTTGAATTTTTTTAACTCCTGAATTTATACTAATAAGTAATACCAATTTTGCTTCAACTTCTCTTCCATCTATTTGTCTCTTCATCCTATTAGCTTTCTTATTATTTCCTCCTCTTTCTTTCATACCTTTTTATATATTTATATCTATTTTCTTCCCCATCTCTGTCTTTTGTGTGTGAACTTTATTATGTTGTCACTGCATTTTTACTGCTCAGGGAACATAAACACTTGAGAAATAATAACTGCACAGTGGCCAAACAGAATGCAATCCTTCCTGTAAGTACTACTTTTGTGTAATGATCCCAGCCAGACCAGTGTTAGAAACGTAGTAAGAACAATTCATCTACATCATTTTTTCACCTCTACAAAATATTGCTGTGGTTCTTTCATACTTTAGACTCCATGTGGAATTTATCTTCCTCCCCCCCACACTTATTGGTTTTTTAGCTACTACTCTTTCATACTTCTACTTTATGGAAAACAGACTTTTATCATAAAGACTCTCTCAAAGTCATCATTCATCCATGTGTTAAGACTTGTCTGCCAGCTTTCTTTTTTTACATCAATGACAGTTTTCTTTTGACTCTTGAATACTTTTTTTCTTCCTATTTTATAATGCATGCACAGTTGTGTTATAAAGACTCATCAAAGTCACCACTGTTTTACATTTATCTGCATTGAACTGGCTTTGTCATTTATTAGTCTTTTAAATGTTCTTTATATTTTCCATCTCATTGCAATGTCTTCATTATTTACTGTTCCTCTATCGTCTCTTTCTGATTCACATTACTCTGCTCTTTGTCTTTAATATTCTGGGCCTCAAATACTTTCAACCAATTCTTCAATGTCAAAAGTCTTAGCACTGATGTTATTGTAAGTTAGTAATGTGACTTCTTATTAATTAACATTATTTGAATAAACATACCCATTCCTGCTTTGGAAAGCTAAAGGCAGAATTTTGAAGCACTATGTGAGGGTATATTCATGAAATCCCCATTGATTTTGATGGGAATAGTATTGCTTTAATCATGAGATATGCCCTGACACTTTCAACTGAGGATCTAACACAATAAAATGACCACCCACTCTAGATCCCAACTGCTAAATTCTGCCCTTGAGGCGTCATGTGACTTCCAGTGGTTCAGACTATGTGGCATGCCAAGGCAAAGGATAATGTTTTGCCCACTACATATATAATTAGACTTACAAGAGCAGAGAGTTTAACTTGCTTTTGCTTAACACTAATAAGAATTAATCACAAGCATGGATCAAGAGAGTAAATTTTCTCAATGATTCATATTTTTTATGCATCTCTTTTGATGGTAGCAAGCTCTGTTCAGTGTGCTCATCAAACTCTTTACCTTGGGAAGAGAAAAATAATTCTGTCTCATTTATTAGGTGCTCTATCATTTAGTCAGTGGTAGATGACTCCAGGTAAAGGAGTTCTACCTGGTAAGGTGGACTATGGGAAAGATTTGTGATAGTACAATTCAACAATATGAAAGCTATGAGGTACAGAAACAGGTTAAAAAGTGTCTTTATGCAGCAAATACATTTGAGAACATTTCCAACCATACTGAATTGTTTGCTCAGCAGTGAAGCTTACTAAAAACATTTTGCCAGAATCACAGTCTTGTGCTGTAGTTTCAAGAAGCACTAAATATTGACTAGCAAAACAACTTCCTCACAAGACTTGCAGATGAGACAGGCAATTGAGACTTGCTGTACAGTAATTGCTTACCCTTTTTTGTATATGTCCATGCTTACATGTGTCTATAGAGCCCTAGAGTTCATCAGCTAAAAAAGTGAAAAAGACAAATATATTATCAACACTATTTTTCCATCCAGGACATTTTCTAATACTTGCTTTCTGTTGTTTTTTGTTTTCTTGTGTGTTTGCTTGTATGAATTTGTATCCTGCTGTGGTCCTAAAGAAGATGGAAGGTATCTCTCACTTCCTTTGCTGTGTCTCATTGAAACTCTTTCTTCTCCATGAGTTTCTTATGTATTTATTTCTCAGATTGTTATAACAAGGTGTTATGGTTTATACTCTGAAAGCAACTAAGCACCACTCAGCCATTTGTTCGCTCCCTCACCAGTGGGCTCAGGGAGAGAACTAGAAGGGTAAAGGAGAAAAAACTCAGGCTGAAAAAAAGGCAGCTTGATAGGTAAAGCAAAAGCCATTCATGAAAGCAAAGCAAAACAAGGAATTCATTCACCACTTCTATGGGCAGGCCGATGTTGAGCCATTCCCAGGAAAAACAGGCTCCATCATGGGTAATGGTGACTTTAGCAGACATCATCACTCCAGTTGTCCCCCTGCTTCCTTCTTCTTCCCCCCCACTTCATATACTGGTCATGATGTCATATGGTATGGACTATCCCTACAGACAGTGGGGGACAGCTGTCCCTGCTGCGTCCCCTCCCAACAGCTCGTGCTCCACCTCAGTCCCCTCTCTGCAGGGCAGTTCAAGAAACAGAAAAGAGCTTGACGCTGTGCAAGTGCTGCTCATTGGTAACAGAATATCTCCGTTATAAACATTGTTTTCAGCACAAACAAAAAACATAACCCCATATGTCTCAGTTTAAGGGGAAGGACCAAAATTTTTACCCACAAACGGGGGAGGGGATTCCTCTACAATAATCACGTCACTCTTTATCAAATTTAAAAAAAGGAACTTTAATCAGAAAATGGATACAAGAAGGGTAACTGTTCTTAACTGATATATATATATATATATATGTAGGTATAGATATAACTGTAAACAAATCAGAGCAAACTGCTTCCCCAACACTACAAGAAAAAAAACAACAACAACCAAGCCAGCAGGTTTCCACCTGGACAAAAGTTATAGGCAGTGTCAGTGTCACAGCCCGGTTGGCGACAGGGTGAGCTCCCAGTCCCTCTTCAGCGAGACAGACAAACGGTGAGCACTCAGATGAAAACTGGAAGCGGAGAACTGCCGCGTGTCCTGGAAAGCGGCTGCAAATTCTCTCTCCCACGTCGCTACCCCAGCCGGGGTGGGCAGGCTGTGACGCTGCAAGTGGCGGTGAGACTGGAGCAGAGACCAGGACCCCAAATGCAGGAACCAGGAGAACAGCCGTGGCAAGGAGAAAAGAACCAGCTCACCAAAAAGCAGCAGCAGCAGCAGCAGCAACGAGGAGCAGGAGAAAAAACCAGCTTCCCTCCTCAGCAGCACACACACACTGCTCCTGTGTTCAGCCAGCTAAAAATGGAAAAATGTCGCCAAAAACAAAAGAGACAACCTGCCTCCCTACCCAAATGATCAAGAAGAAGACGGTAGCAGTTAACTACTTCCTTTGTTAACTAATGGCATGGGCAGTTCATGGCAGGGGAGAGAATTTATATAATAATTCCAAACTACAACACCATACCAGCTACTATGTAGAAAATTAGCTCTACCTTATACCAGGAATGCTAACAAAGGTATCATCAGGATTGCATAGTCCAAAGATTTATATAAGAGACAATCCTCTTTTTCCACTGTGATAAAGAAAAGGAAATAGAAGTAATATAGACTCACACACTTCTGGAAGACTAACTATCTTTTGGTGCCTGTCATTACTATCAGAAATGTTTTTATATGTGTAAATATTTTTAAAATATTAACAAGATTGACATGATATTTACATTTAAAATCTAGCTGTTGGACAGAAGACACAGTGATCTTTTTTTAAGCTAGGCTGCAAACATACATCAAAGAAAAATTTGATACTGTTTTCTGCTGTGGTTTTACAGAAACTAAATGAGAATCTGTGGAGGTCACCCCTTTGAGCCTTCACTTTTTCACAAAGATATTTAAATCAACTTGATTTCAGGTATGTTTTGTAACAGAATTTAGCAGATTTTCATTTAATAAAGGTTGACATTAGTATCATTTAGAAGAAAAAGATGTGCATCTAAATATTTGGGCTTCACTAAAGTTATTGAAAACTTGAGTATCATTTTCAGTTAGGTACTTAAGTAATTTCTATTCACTAGCAATATTTACTAATAAATTAAAAAAAATTATTAATATTTAGTTCCTACTTTTTACTGAAGCAAAATTTTCATAACCTTAGAAGGTATGAGGTGCTATGTAGTGTATTTCCTTTGAAAATGAAGAAAAAATAATTATTGCTCTAATTTTTTTATATAAATTGATCGTATTCACATTCCAGCAGATGGCAGTACTAAGGAGGGGTGATGAAAATGAGATCGTCTCTGAAAAACCTCTGGAGCAGTGAAAAATGTGTCTGAGCCCAGACCACACAATGTAGGATTAATTCTGTGCCTATGAGGTTGCAAATTTGATATGGTCATATTCAGAACTTCCTTCCTTTCCCTTCACCAAAACGATGGTCAATAACCTGTGCATTCTTAATTTCTTAATATAATGCAAAACAAGCTTAATGGTTAAAAATACTCCACAGATAATTGAGTCTACCAGCTCACATGGAAATACCATTGAGGATATTTTGATTTCTGTAGATGCCTGCATTTAGCTCAGTTTTTTCTCTCTCTCCATATCAAAGTCTGGCAAAAAAACATTGGCTTTTAAAGCCATATCTATTTTTGGTCTTACAAAGATGGAAACTCTCAGCAAACACTCAATAAAGAGGTATGTCTGTCACAATTTCACTAAGACATCAAATTGCATGTTACATTTAACTTGGATGGAATGGAAGATTAAAGTATTTGCCTTAAGCATATTTAACTAGACTGCAAGTGAACACCATAAGAGAAAGATACTTAACCATAGACAGAGAGCTTTAAATTGAAAAATGCATATTTTTAATTTTTTTTATCAATTTATTATTAGAAGCTGGTATGATTTTACATAGTAAGAAGTGAAAGAAGTCTAATAATTAACTTGTATTAAGAGATAACAATAGACACAGATAACTAGATAATTTTACATATGGTGCACATTTGCATTTGTAAAATCTTCCTTTTCATGACCAAAATAATTTATTTCTTAAGAATTGTTATATTTTTCCTTTATAACCACATTTTTTGTGATTAACAAAAAAATTTTCATAAATTCCATTTATTGCACTTAAAACATTATGAGTGAGAATAAATTTGTCAAAAGGGAAATCAGAACTCTGCATTGTTTGATTTCAACTGGAAGAACATTTGTATCCTTACAGAACGAAAAAAAATAAAACATGGATTATTAGCATTTCTAGTATTTTAATTCCATTGTCTGTCTTTGAGTTCCAGTAAATGTTCTCTTTTACAAGTCATTTCATTCTGATGTTGGTTTGTTTTGTTTTTTTTTTCCTATCAGGCCTGTAATTGCAAAGTCATTACATTCTGTGTTTTCTTCAGATATCCTGTGTTTTTCTGAATGAAAAATAAAGATGACTTTAATTTCTATTATAGTGTATCCTTAAGGACTGCATATGGACAGCATTTATAGTTTCTATTTTCTAAACTTCACAGAGTTTTCAAGAAAAATAATCCAAAAGCAAAATAAAAACAAAAGAAACTCAGAAGTTTCTAAGACAGACTCTGTGCAAGAGTGCTGGCACTCTGTCACTCTCACAGTTAAAACATAGAAAATATAATATCTATTGCTACCACACAAAATAAAACAGTTACCCTGAGAATCTTGTCAAAATCAGAGATTAATAAACATATAAAGATTTTCTTTTTACCTTCATAGCAGAAAAAATTCTTGCATCTCTGTAATCTCCCAACAGAGATTCTGAAAGGGGCAAGAGGGGGGGGGGGGATAAAAAAATTATCTTAATGCAGTAAATATATGATACATCAGCATCCATTTTGGCAGTCCGGAAGTACACATTTATGGTCCATGGAAATGAACTGCTATATGGTATACAGAAATCAGAAGAGAGTTGGCATAAAGGTGTAAAATTGTTTCAATAAGAATGTGATTGTTTGAATTATGTAAAATATATTCTGAAGCAGAAAATAGAAAGTAAAGATTTTTATGTCACTTGGATTGTTAGTTCTTGAATAATTCCTAGAGATAACACAGAATTTTATGTATTTCATTGTGTTACAATTCATTTTCTTGAAATTTCTGCATTAAGGAAAATAAAAGTTCTTTACACTTATTCAATTTTTGTCTTTATACAAATATGTTATTAGAATTGTAATCATTACTATAATGTAGGAATCTTGGTCTCAGATACAGTTCATGCAAAACAGTAATATTGGTCAAAATAATTCTTTTAACATTAATGATGTTGCATCAGTTTTTGGAAAAAGTTTCTAGAACCTACCATTTTCCTTAACAATGAGTTAGAGCTTCACTCCATCAGATGTCATTTTATTTATCTCATTTGAAGAAATGTATTATGGATCTTGGTCAGACACTGTCTTTTTTAAATTATTATTTACTCATCATGACACCAGTTGAAGCAGGTAATAATTATTTGGAGTGATCTAGTATAAGTGACTGTGGCTTATGTCAGTTTCCATTAAGTAATGACAAAATTCAAAATTTGCCATTTTCACCATGTGACTAACTGATCTTTTAATGACAATACCTATTGCATTTACATGATACTTAATTCATATTTTACAGGTGTTCTCTAACAACAATAGTGGATATTAGCATTGCTCTAAGACGGGAGGAAAAAAGTAAAATTATGTGAGCATGAGAAAGTGAGGAGAATAATATCCTAAAGGTAGGGTTCTTAAATGTCAAGTGCCCTTTTTCAGCCTTAACCATTCATTCTGAAAATGGCCTATCAAAAAGGCTTAGAGGGAACAGTTTAATTACTGTTCCTTTGACATATGTAATATATTTCCAGAAGCAGGCCCATACATTTATTTAAGGTGAAATGTTGTACAACAAAACTGTCCTCAGAGGTATTTCATTCTTCCATCCTATTTTTTCCACCTGGCTTACACTGCTTTTTCTTTTTTCTAATTACTGTGTCATTCCTAGAGACATTTTAAAATTACTCTTAAATCATGTTTTCCTTTAACAGAACATAAGCTACATGAGCAGGGTGGGTGACAATGAAAAAAATGGTGTAAATAATCACAAAATTTTAATACGCTTTCATAAGAAAACTTATCAACAACCCTATACTAGCCCCTACAAATATCCTGTCCTGAACTCAGCTAAGGAAAACACTGAAGACCTCTTCTGGATACCTACAAATATGACAGGAATTCCAACATACTTCCACACATATACTGCTTTACTTCCCTCTCTCTGGAAATATAGCAAAACATTGACTGCTCCTTTAGTTTTCTGAGGTTAAAAATCAGACTGAAAGGCAGTTTTTCTAAGCAGTCAGCTCAGATGCAACTCCTGAAGGTGATGTCCACTTCCAGAGACTATCTAACTGGGAAAAGCTTGTTTCAGGAGCAAATCTTTGGCACTGATACAGAAGTGCAGTAGGGATAGACTGCAAAAACTTTATGCTGTTGGCACATACTGTGCATAGTACAGAAAGTTTGATTAACCATGCACCAGAAAGGAGTGAGGCTCCTGTTTCCACCTGTTGTGGCAAAACCAGAGTAAAATGAATATTTTAGGAGTTTATACAGCATTCAAATCTAAAGGGAAATAAAATAATTGGTAAATATCTTCCCCACCACCCTCCCTCCACTAACCTAGTAACTAACAAGAAATCCTAAACAAATATGTTGTATTGTCCCCAGCTGAATGCAGAGGCTTCTATGACCTAAAGCTCACAGTTATTTCTGCAGAATTACGTTTTTCATACTAATAGGTTCTATTTATCATGAGGCACTATGAACACATTTGTTTTATAAGCCTCTATATGAAAGCAAAATTTGTCTCTAAAGCTGGATAATTCATCAGCTCATTTTTGAGCACTATAGTGCTGCCTCAGTATTCTGTGCATGTGGAAAAAAAATGTAAATAGACTGTTTTTCTTTTATCTTATCCTGCATAGCCAAAGACAGTCTTGTTCCCAGTAATTAGAACTGCATTCAGTGATACTTACATCTGAATAAGTTTTAGATTGTAATTGCAAAATCCATGGAAAAGAAAAAAAAATACAAAAAAGTGCCCTGTGTAGCATCTCTTTCCTGTATTCAAATTTGCTGAATTAAATTGTTTTTTTCCTAAATTAAACTTAATATAATTATTTAATATGATTTTAAAATTGAAATGAATACTTGAAAAAGAAATGGATGCAGTTATGTTCTGACTTTAAAAATGAGTTATGGTATTGTTTTCAAATAATAAAAAATAAAGCTGAAAGACAGATTTTCAGTTTGGTGCAAATGGAAGACAGTTAATATCCATTTCATCTTTTCCTTCGCCCATGAAGAATATAATATAACTTTTTTCTTCCTAAACTGTCTAGACCAAGAAGAATAAACTGTTTCTTCTTGTGCTTTTCTTTTCCAGATGTATGTGATGATTAATCACTGTATGTGTCTAGACCCCATGGTAATCTCTGTCCCCGTTTCTGTCTCTACATTCATCTTTGACATCACGAGTTTAGTTTTAATACAGTCCGATTGATTTGTTTGCAGCTACAATACCGTTTTCATTCTTTTCTCCTCTGTAACGTCTTTATAGCACAAATACGAACTTGCCCATGTTCTCAAGCTCTGTAAAATTGATTTGTGAGAACAGATTGCAAAATTTAAGTGTATGGTAATACACAGCCCAGATCACAATACCTGCATTAAAGATGGTACAGTGAAGTTAAGAAGGATATGATATTTTAGGACTTGCCAAAGATTTCCATCACCTTTATTAATTTTAATCCCAACTGTCATGAAAGAAACGGGAATCAAAATAGCTTGCTATGTTATAAATAAAAATGTCTTTAGTGGTTCCCATGTCTCTATTTCATTCTCTCTCTCTTTCTCTCTCTCTCTGTCTGTCTTTGTCTCTCTCTCTGTATGTTTATACCACTTCCCACCCACTAACAAAGTGAGGAAAATTAGAACTATAACTGGATGCTCCAATTCACATTTGGGAAAATAATAGTTGTGTGAGGTCAAAATAATCATACAAATGCTCTGCATTTTTCATTGTAAAATGACATTGAATGATCTTTGAATCTATTTGGGGCATTTTTAAAGCATCTGTAAGGTAGAGAAAATTGCCACTTTCAATCCAAAGTTTCTCTTAATTTTGGATTGGTTATTGCTGTCGATCACAAAACCTTATTCCTAGCTTTGGTTCTTTATTGGATTGCAAACTGAAAGATTCTTATCCCTGGTTCATTTAGTGCCCCAGAACATTATAGGAGTTCCCATGTTAAGGAGTTGACTTGTCTTAAATAAAAAGAATCCCAGAAAAACTGGAAAATCATATGCCATTTCTTTCTTATACACTTCAATAAAACTAAAGAATCTCACAATATTTTGACCACATTTTTCTCTATGCCTTAGGAACACTATGTGAAACTGATTTCACAGATCTCAGCCTGAAGATTGTCTCATACCTGAACTTGTAATTATAAACAGAAGTCTGTTTCTAAGAATCCTGAGATTCAGGGGCCCAATTCCTCTCCCATTCTCTTCTACTAATATGTAGACTAGAAAACCTTTCCCTGTAAGCACTTCAGTTTTCCTCAGGTTAATTATTATTCAGGACTTCAATACTATCTCCTTTTGAATTCAGTTTAAATTTTGCCATTGCTTTCAGAGGATCCACCATATGAATTAAAACAATAAAAAAAAGTAGATGATCAAACATGTGGGTAATTCTGGGACTGAGAACTGGAATAGCTTTTTACATATTTGAGTGCAACTAATACTGCACTTAGGATTGAGTGTAATTTGGCTATGATCTGTTCAGCACTTACTCTCCTGCTTTTAAACATTCCTGTATTGCTCTTTGTGAGTGTCATCTTTTTTTGGTTTATTTTTTTAATGAAATTATTATTAGAATTTAGAAATGTTGTTGCACATTATAAATTATTTTACTGTCTCATATAGTATTGTGAAAAGAAATCAGACACCATTTTCATCAATAAAATATATATGCTCAACAATATTAGAAATAAAGAATATGCAGAAATATTCTGTATAAAAAATGGGGAGAGTGGTCTAGACTAGGGATTGGTGAATAGAAGATATGGAGTGATACCTGAATTTACTATAGATATAAAATTAATAAGTAAAACTGAATGTCTGAGCAACAGACCTGGAATAACTTGATTGACAGTGCTAGTCACAGTAATTGATTTGTGCTGGAAACTACTTTTAATGTAATATTTCTTTAAAAAATTTGGTGCTGTTATCCCGTGGTGTAATGGAGAGCACTCCGGACTCCGAATCCCAAGGTCGTGAGTTTGAGTCTCAGTGGGACCGTCCCGGGCAGTTCAATGCCTCCCTGCCATCCAATCCCGTCACATCTCGGATGCTCAGCAGGGTCAGCCCCGGTTAGTATCGGGTGCTGTGACAGTCCCGAGGATTTCACTGTCACTGTCCAAGCTCGCTCGGCCGTGGCAAATGGACCTCAGGACT
>JAOXXN010000471.1:36694640-36704894 GCA_026770055.1 Myrmophylax atrothorax
ATAGATTTAAAAAGATTAGAGGCACTGCAATGAACAATTAAGAAAAAAATAAGTATATATTATAGGAGAAAGAAGAAAATTAATCTTTTTGCAAGAAATAATGCATTCATAATGGCTTTTACAAACATATTCACTCTTGTAATGTAGTGATATCTTGAGGTGCATTCACACAGCCAGCAGAGTCTTGGAAAATTATGATCTATATAGTTGAAAGGGCTTTTATGCTTCTTCTTCTTTTTTTTTTTCAAATGTGGATTTTAAAAGCAGTGATATCTCTGAAGGAGAAGAACATCTCAAAAGAAGCATATTCATAAGGAAGGATGCAAGGATATCAGTCATCTTTCTTGGTATTATTGTCACTTTATAGGGAAAACAACATATAGGACATAATCTTGCCCTTTTTTATTATAGATAAATTCCCTGTTGAAAATAATCACAATTTCATGAATTAATATTTTCCATTTAGGGAGGGAGATTTAGTATTTCTGGAAGAAAAAAAATCAGCATGTATTTCAATCATGTAGACTACTTACATATGACCATTTCTAGATAAAATATATATTGGATAAGACAATTTCACACTAGTCATATCCTAGTTTCTTTATCTTTTTCTTAGGCACTAAAATTTAAATAAAAACTTATAATTTAAATGGAACTGCTCTCTTATCCTCCCCCTATTTCTTCCTTTCAGTTTTCAGTTTTGACTAGAATGCTCTAAGAGCAGCACTTAAACTAATTGCAATTTTTAATTTTGCTTCACCCACCCTTTTCACTTCACCACTTTGTACCTGCACATAAAGGAAGGGTGACCTGCTTCCTCTGGAGGTGATGCTAATGCAGTTCAATAAACAGCATAAAGAACAGGGTGACCTGAAGTAGTGCAAGCCATATCAGAAGGCCATTTCATTTTTTCTATTATGAAAATGAGATTCTCCTTTAAGTGTGGTTATTGAAGTGCAGTAACATAGTATAAAGTAACATAGACTTAAGCAAGATGACCTCATTCACCATCCTGGGGTCAATTAAAGATGTTAGAAGCATTCTGAGCACTGGTTAAAGAAACATAATTTTTCAGGGAAGAAATTTCATATTCTCTTCAGGATTGATCCTGTAAACTGCAGCACACTGCTGAAGGAAGAGCAGAGCATTTACATTAGCTTTGGGCATTAAGCATTTGTACAGCACCTGTGCAGAGAGACTGTTGTAGCTTGAAGAAATGTTTAACCATATTCAGCAATGTAGAGTGAGACTCTACACTTGCTCTGATCTCATAATTGATAAAGAGGAGGAATAGTGGGCACTACAGCAGGCAGAAAACGTGTTTCATGGGGCTTAGGATCAGGACCATAAATTTTGACTGGAGCACAGCTGCTAGGCTGCAATGCACTATATGCAAACAATTCAAATAACCAGTATTTTAAGGGTGTTAGTTACTTCTCTAACTAGCCAAAATCATTCAAATATGTTTAAGAACTGTGTTTACAAGGAACTGATGAGGGGGACAGACAAGACAGCCAGCCGCTAACACAGAAATGTGCCTACGGGTTCAGACCAAACAGTGCCTCTCACAACTGCTCCATGTCTCCGACCATATGGTGTTCATCTGTTCATCTCCCCAACCATTCATTTGGACTAGGATGTTGAACTATGCCAAATAAGCTTCCCAGAGAGCTTTCCCACAAAGATACAGGGGAGGAGAGTTGTATTATCTGTGCGGAGCCAATGAAACCTCTCCCCTCAGGCCTTTATATGAATAAGGACAAGAACATGCAAACACCCTGCCTCAGTCACCACCTCATCTGCCCCAATCCTTCAACCAGACAGTTGTCTTCTACAGTCCCTATAATTTCCTTCTTAAGGCTGTTTTTTTAACTACCCAGCCCCCTGAGTGCCCATTTTTGTTAATTATACAAGTTTCCCAGTCTTCTCTCCTCCTGGAAAATCTGTTGATGTCAGGCAGTCAGTTCCTGTCTTACCTCCATTTCATCAAACTAGACTGAGTTCTGTAGTTTTGAGTTTGTACTCAAACAAAGATATCATTTCTAATAATAGTTCATTCAATTCTTTTTGGGAAGTTTCCAGATGTTGCTTTAATTCATTTTTGTGGAGTCTCCTGGCTCAGTTTTAAGTCTTGTTTTAATTCCTTTTGGTTCTATATCAATTCCTCTTGGCTATTTTTATATCTATGAACATCTCCATTATTTATTGCATATTGATTCGACAGCAGTATGAACACACAATCTGCTTTGCTGAAAAAATGTATCTCACTGCTAATACCAGTTTCATCGCTTCCTGTCCCAAGAAACTAAGTATTTTTGATCTAACGGATTGTCGTTCTTAGCTAGAAAATTGATTCTGTTAGTAAAATATGTCTTTGATGAAGTTATATTCAAACAAAGAGCAAAAAGAGTTTTGCTACCTTAAACACTGAAGGCAGAAAAACCAAGAGGAATTTCCTCAATCTAAAAATAATTTTTGTTTTTTTCTTAGTCCAGTACACAAAAGAAACTCCTTTTCTGTCTCTCTTCTTCCTCCTAAGGCCCAGCTCTGCACTGACAGGGAGAGCTCTGGGAAAGAGGGATGCTGGCCCCAGGGTAGCCTGATGATTTGCAAGCTGCTGGCTCTCCAGTGTCTTTCCTCAGGCACTGGCTGCTGGATCAGCATCCAGAGAAATGGATTTTAAATGTTCCCTCCTGTGTCAAGACAAAGATATGTTCTTTGTTTCATGGCTTGGACTCTAATTTTCAGTAAGACCTAGAGTAACATATCTGCTTTATTTCGGGGCTTTGCACACCAATACCTTACCTCAGTTTATGTAATTATATTGGCCGAGGACTAAAAATATGTCTGCAGAAGTATTCCATTATTTTTAACCTCACAGCTTGCCTCCATACATTTCTTACCCTGAAAAGCTTATTGCTGTTATAGTTGTCAAAGTATCTACTATTTGAATGGAAACTATCAGCAAAGCGCCACATCCTGGTTTGCTTTCACCACACTCTGCTGAACATCTTAGTGAAGAAAATTAGTTCCTAATCATCTTGGAGATAAATGATGTAGAAAATTTGAGTTTCTTTTTAAACTATATGCAACTTATATACCATTAAAAGTATACATTGTTCATAAAAATCTGTTTACAGTAATATGAATCAGAAAGAGACAGCAATAAATCTGAAAACCTTATATATCCAAAAGAAAATTTCTTCATAACACCAAAAGAAAGGGGGAAAAAAAAGGAATTAAAAAAGGAGGGGGAAAAAAAAGAAGAAAAACTACACTTTCCCCAACCCACTTCCCCAATTAAAAAAAGAAAAAAATAATTAGCAAAATAATAATAATTACAAAACATGTTCTATATCTGATTCTCACTCAGTTGTGGCTTTGCAAGGGATATTAAAGAATCAGTGAAACCTAACAATCCCCAGCTTCAAATGGCTGGGGCTTTATTTCTCTCTTAGGTATGAGTGGCACTTGAAACACCTGGAACAGTATAACCTCTGATTCTGTTTACAAACTTCCACCATCCTGACTTCATTACCTTTCACTGAATTTCCAATTGATAGAAGAAACACATTAAAAATATGAGTAAGCTCATGACAATTTTCTATCACCTTACACTGTAGTGGCAGATGAACTCCACAATCAAGGACAGTTTTCTATGATAAACACATTTAAGGTATATAAGAAAACCACCTCTTTGTGAAATTTTAAACAGAAACATCTTACACAGGTTTTGTTGAACATTTTTCTCAACAAAGGAAATAATTTTTGATCCAAGAAGATCTACAATTACTTCCATGTCATTTGACTTCAGTGTCTGAATATCAAAGAAACTTTCCTTTTATTCCTTTCAAAATTATGTAAAGGTTAAGAGAAGTACTGTCTCTCCAGACTTTCTCTCCTGCACTCCCTTCTATAACAAACCTTCACACCTCTGCTTCTCTCCTTATTTCTACCACATCCTTTGTATATAGTATCACATACCAGTAGACAAACTTGATGTGGGAAGCCAAATATGAAAAACTGGAACCCGTTCTCACTTTTTCTAGCTTTACCCTCTGTCTTTTGTGCATGTTTTCCTGCCACTGAGTCCCTGTGCAGTGCCATGCTCTGCCACCTCCTGGCTTCACTGTCCATTGCTCTCATGTGACTTGTCAATACAAACTGTATTGCAGGTATTTTGTTGAAACTATGTAAACATTTTTCTATTAAATCCTTTTATTTCTTATATCTAAACATAGAAAGTCATCTCTTTTTCAGCCTATTCCAGTTTCCTTTATGAGTTGCAAGACGTATTCTGCTCCAGATCTAAATGCAGTCAAAAAAATTCATCTGAATTTAAATGATTTTATAGTTCTGTAGTACTTCAGATTTTAGTAGCTTAACATCTCCTTTATATTCTTAAAATTCAATGGTTGTATCACTTGTCGAACATACCTTTCAAATCTGTACACTTGAATGGGAATTTATGTATGTAATTATATGACTCTTGTGCTGCAGTGTGGAATATTAGCAGCAATATTTATTATTTGTATTATATTAGTGTCTACAAGTAAAATTGGTCTGAAGGCCCCATTGCATTAGTCAATATAAAGATAGCTCCAGCTTGAGTAGTACTTAAGCATCACTCCAGAAACAGAATCATGAATGTGCTTAGATAAAAATATTAATAATTCATAAAGCCATCTACCAAACTGCATCTTCCTTCTCTATCCATGTATCCATATATATGCTACATAGCCAGGAAAAATATGGGAAGGAGAAGGAATTTCATTTCAATTTTGTCCTTTTGGAGTATAAAGTCACTTTCTATCTGCTGGCCAAGAATACTTAATTTTTTCTGAATGTGTTTTTAATAAATCCTCAACAGGAAGGCAGAATTTATGACTTGATGGAGACCAGAAGCCAATATAGGAGAAATGAGCAAAGGACCAGAGACACTGAATGCACAGGGCTGTCCCAAAGTTGGCTTTCACTGCCTTCTCACTTGCCTGACTCACATCAGCCTATAAAGAGCTCAAGTACTTTCCACACACTGAGAGATGAGCATCCCAGTGTACCCTGAAACCACCTGGAGAGCACCTCCACACTCTTTCCCTGTTACGGACAACCAAAAACTAAACTGCTCTCTTATAGGCTTCAACCCTCTTTCAGCAGTCACTGATCTAAGAGCCTTTGGATCTCTCCTACTACCACCTATTCCATAAACTGAGATTCCCCTTCATCACAAAAAAAAATAAGACTCAGGAAAATATACAAGATTTTCAGCACACATTCAAATATTCAGTGTTTTCATTAACCTTAACATCCTAGCATCAAGAAAGCTCAGAGATTCTCCAGCAACCGTAAGCCATATACCTACCCTTCAAAAAGCTACCGTCACATAGGGAACTCATACACAGGTTTTAATATTCTTGGTAGTAACCGTGACTCTGATTGAGGCAGACCATAAACGGAAGTTATATAAAATGATTTGAAGGTGTGAAAATTATTTCACTACATAATTTTCATAAAGAATCATCCATGGTATTCACTGAGTATCACAGTAATAGTCATGTGAATGTGAACATCCATATGTTTGCAGGATCTAGGCCTAAAAATGCAGGCCTTGGCAAGGCATGGAGTCTCCAGGGGACTAGAAACCTACTTAAGACTGACAAGAGTTGAGATCTTAAAAGCGTCTTTTCATTTTTGATAAGTTTTTTTGAAAGCTACACTTGAGAAGATGACTCTTGTTTACTTTTTCTTTGGTTTGTTTTGTTCCATATTGCTTATATCCATTTGGGTGTTGAGTAAAAGAAGCTAATTGTAATAAGACCACAGTTTTCTTTCTTTCTCTCTGGAAGATCGTCTTACACATCCAATCTCTCTCCTTATCATGAAGACTTCATATCATGTATATCAGAATGTATCTGCATAGTTGCCATGAGACAGCATGAGATCTCCAGTAATATCACAAGAGTCATGTGAACATGAATATCCATATTCTTGTGGGAACTTCAACGCACTTCTCCAAATTGCCCCTTTTCTGACTGATATATGCTCATCTCTTATTGTTCTTTCTAAAGTTTAAATAGAGCTTTTCTTTTTCTTTTTCTTTTTCTTTTTCTTTTTTCATTCTTCAGAGCAATATTGCATCAGTGGTCATGAAGCGATTTGGTCAGATGGAAAACAAAAAACGAGAGCCCAGTGCATAAAGTTAGTAGTTATTTCTTAAATATCTGGATTTGGCTTATCGCTCAAGAGGCATAAACAGAGCCTTCACTTTTTTCTCTCTCTCTGAATATATATACACTGAACATTAACCATCTTCATATATTCTCATCTGCAGGTGATTCTAGATACCTCTAACTCAAACTATCTCTGATGATTCAGTTTCAGAATTTTTGGAAAACAATACTTCTTTGATTCAAAAATACTAAAAGAAACCAGATGTCAGATCCTTTTCACATAAAGAACAGGAAAAAACCCCAATCTTATATGACAGCTCTTGATATGCAATGCATTCACAAGAAAATTATGTTTGCCTGCCAGCCCACACACCCTTATAGTGCCAGTCTCCATGCTCAACCTTACAAAATTGTCATCCACCCTCTCTGGAATATGATGTACAGTGAGCAAAAGTTCAATAAACTTCAGATTTGAAAGGGAGTGGGAAGAAGTTAGAAGACAAATAAAAATATCAGAATGTAGAATAAATATTGCTACATGTCACCAATATAACAAGTGAATGTACAGTAAGAAATTTATGACAACTGTGAAAGAAAGAGAATTTTTTGCTCCAACTGGAAACAAATCACTCAAAAATATGAAGAAATCAGAAAAGTAAGATCAGGAAGCTAGGTTCAGCCAAACTCAACTTGTATCTACTGGGTGTCCTGAAAAGCAGGGGACCCAAAACCTAGTGACAAAGAGAGGCAATGACTATTGTGGCTCCTTACTAACAATATTTTTATCACAAATTTTTTTGCAATGCATGTTTCCACATCAGCAAAATGAAAAGCAAGCGGTTTTTGTTTGAAAATTTATGTGAAAATTGTGCAGGGATAGTTGATTAACATGGACATATTTCACATTTCTTCTTGTTTCAGGGGAATTGTGGTGGGGCGGATGCAAGAACAGAGCCACATCAGTCAGGGACATATTATCTCAAATCCACCCACTAAGCAGCGTGTGATCAGTGGGTGATTGCAATTGCTATTCTGCAATTTCTAATCTGTGACATACAGACCACACTTCTGCAAGGAACAAAGTCCCTGCCACTCAACACCAGCTCAGACAGGAGACTGGGACTGGGACCATCTCTCCAGCCAGTCCTAGTGCTCCAGATATCAGGGCTGATGTGGTGGTCTGGCCCCAGCAGGTCTTGACTCCACTCAGGGCCCAAATTTTTCATATTGCTGAAGAATCACTTATGTGTTCTCCACCTTCCCCACTCTCTTAAAAAGTGCTATTAACTTGTTTATATATTTTTTATAAAAAGTTGGACACTAGAAGCAGTAGCATAACAGAATTAATCTATTTCTTTTTTTGGTTATCAGATCTTTATATCTGTTAGATGGGGGCAGGTGTAATATCTCCATTTTCGGGGCTGTTTGCAGGTAGTCTTCAATCAATGACCATTCTGTATTATATAGTAAGCTTCATTCAGAGATTTCTAGGTTTTTTTACATTATTACCAATACACGTGTGAAGACCATATGGAGATTATTCAGCAAAATATTTAGATGCAACTCATTTATTTTGTTGGATTTGTGTGTGTGTGTATTTATGTGTGTGTGTTACTTCTTCTGCCCATGAATTTCACTTCCAATGTAAAATTTTAGCAGTGCTGACACTTTCACTTCTTTGTTGCACACTCTTTTATATTCGAGTGGCTTTGTAATTTCTATTAAGTATAGGCAATCTGTTTAAAAGCTTTAGCAAAGAGGCATCAGCATGATTCTCAGTAATACAAACAAACTTTACCTGGTAATTTGCTATACAAATGCAAAGACTGCATACATTTATATTTTACACAATAAATAAAAGTCTTGTGCATCACAAAAACATCTTGCAAATTCATGATAGAAGTAATAACTAGATTTTCCTTTTCATGAGACTATTAATTTTTTTCAGTGGAACTGCTCTCATGAGAAAGGAGAGGTAGTTCATGACACCACAGTGATAGGTACATAACCATGCTACAGCTCTAGGTCAGACCTCTAGTATAAATACATAGAGCTTCACTAAAGGTGCCGAATGTATGCGAATTTATATTTGTTGTTGATTTTTATTCCTGCTTATATTGTGAGCATCCTTAAGTAATTTGTATCCAACTTTTTTTTCAAGATTATACAAGGTCGGGTTCAGAGTAAACTCTGTGAAATTCTCCCTGATGGTGCAGAACTATTGCCATCAGCAGCGGATAAACAGATACTTTTAAAAAGCACTTTTATCTTGGCTAGAAGTAAATACAGGTACATAAATTAACCTACTTTGATTTCAAATAAGCACAGAAGTTATCAGACTCATATTGACCTAAGTAATCATGAGAAAAAAAAGCACAAAAATAGTAGAGGAAGAAGAAAAAAAAAGTTATCTAAAATACATAATTAAATTAAAGTGACATGGAAGTAGAGAGGAAGAGATCAAACTAAAATTTTTTTCTGCATTTTAAATTTATTTTGATTTTTTAAAATTGGGTTCTCTTCAGAAGCATGGGAGAACAAATTGTCATCCATGTTAATACTTCTTTCTGCTGCTCTGATGTTAAAAACATTCTGAAGACTTGAAGTTTTTAATGATGAAAACAATTTTCTGAAATATGGTAGTAGATGTTAGAGTGATAAGCCCAGCTTATTTCTTCTTGATCCAAAAGTATTCTGGGGGAGGAAAGGAAGTTGTGATTTATAATTTTGCTCATTCATTTCCAATGCTCTTGTTAAAAGTCTGCATAGGGATCTAAGAATTCAAACTAGTTTTGTATTATTGTCAAATAGTTGCATATGTTTTTTCCTAATTTCAGGCAAATGAGTGTTCACATTCTTTCTACTAACAATTGCAATTTAAAAGAATGACTAAAATGTAAAACTAGATGTTCTTTATTCTATGACTAGTGTTTGCATTTAATTCAGCTCAAACTGCCTTTTCACACTTCTTTCATGCTTAGCTTCAAATTGTATTCCCAGATGCTATTCAAATACTACTCTAATACTGCATTTTTGGTCTTGCATTTCTCCATTTGGAGTTTCTTCCCCAAGTTTCCCAGAATTCATCATTACTTTGGCTTCTGAAAGTCAAGTAGTGTACATTGCTGCACTTCTCAGGCTCCTCAACACTAGCATCCTTGCAAACACAACACTCCCAGCTCTTCTGCTTTTCCTTCTGGCTATCTGATTTAACCTGATGGCTTTGCCTGCTTCATGCTTTCCTTTTCATGACCTCAGACATTTTGGATATTCTGCTGTAAACTTTGACTGCCTCATACACTCTCCGTTTAGTTAGACTGTGGTTAAAAAAAAAAAAAATTAATCTCGTTTAGCTTGCAACCATGAGTAATTTTTCTCTGTGGTTAACATAACCATTGATCATGATCCTCTACTGCCTTTTCTTAAATCAGCTCTCCTCATATTAGTCATAAAGCAACTATTCCTGGTAACTAATCAAGTTACAGACTAATATTTTAACAAGCAATTTAATCATATTTTTTCTTAAACAGAGATAAAATGTGTATCCAGAAGTGCATGAGTGTGGAGTGAGTGAGTGATCAAATTTATGAAAAAAAGTTCCAGAAGAAGAACATATTGTGAATATTTTCTTCAGCCGTATATTTGCAAAATATCTTAATTCTTAAGGTTAATGACAACCTTGTTATTTCAGTGACTAGGTATAGCAATGAGTTTGCAGTAAATTATTTTAAAGCTATTTCTAGTGTTCACTGTCAAATTCTATAAAAACAAGCACACAGCCTCTTGCAAGTTTTGAAAAAAAACAAAATGTGAAACACCCAGGAAAGAAAGAGAAGGCTTTCCTTCTAGACTTACGAAACACCATCACTGCATGAGATTTGGCACTGAAACACACACATATCAGATTTCTCTGATTTACTGTCCAGGTGCTAGGCTAAACAATCATAATGCTATGCTGTCTAAAATTCTTATTCATGCTTTCCAGAATAGCCCAAAATTTTCAAGAGAAATAAATATCTTGTGTTTACAGACTACACAGGTGTCCAAAGATAAAACTAGACTGATCATCACTTTTCTTTATATA
>JAOXXN010000471.1:36713241-36735536 GCA_026770055.1 Myrmophylax atrothorax
TTTACTTCTCAGTGAAAAAAAAAAATAGGAACCAACTGGAAATTCACACTCGGTTCACTGCTTTCAAAATGTTTCCCTCTCATTGCACAACCCATAGAAATAATAGTGTCCCTCTAGGAAGACACAATAGGTTTTTAAGTTTTTTTGAAATCATCTTGCCATAGGAAAAAGAAGATGAGATTACAAAGAGAAGTTCCACACAGGAGAGTTTTGGTGCTGCCACTGTTCCTGTAATGCCAGAGTGAATTCATCTCTGGAATTGCTCTAATCTGTCTTTTTTTTTTTACATATATGATATAAAAAAATGACACTCTTTATAAAGGATTTTTTTATATATACTTTTTCTCATTATTGTATCATCCATTCATTCACAATAGGTTGTCTTTTTCATGGTTGTTTTATTCATGTGCTGGATTGAAGTGTGTGGTGGGATAAATCTGATATCAATATAAAATACCTTTTTAGCTACAGTTGAGAACTTTCCACTAGAATGAGTGGCCCACTAACTAAATTAAATCATTAAGGATGAATGCAACTTACCAAATTTTTCCCCTTTTCTTCTTTCATAACTGTAAATAGATATACCTGTGTACATAAAAAAGACATACAATATGATCTATGTGCAAAACATGATGGATACACAAGTAGATTTTCTTCCTTTATTTCCTTAACATGATTAATTAATATATATATAAAAACAAAACAAACAAACAAAACAAACAATAAAACCCCACAAGATTTCCTCTTTGCAATTAAGAAGAAAGTGTCACTAAAAATAAATGGGAACTTTAGATGAACAACCTCACTCTTTTGCGTTTGCATAGGAAAACTGAGAAAACAAAACTTGTGAGGCAAAGAACAAAAGATCTTTCTTTGCAATTTTTTAAAGTTTCCATTTTAACAGCATGGAATGCAAATAATCCAGTTGTATTTGTCTATGTAGACGGTATGATAAGGTTTGATTTTTCTCCAGGTTATTCATATAGAAAAATGTGTGCCTCACATTCTGACCTGAAATGTGATAGGTACACATGCAAGTAGTCTTGAGTGGTATGAACTGAAACTGTATTTAACCAGAATTATATTTGTCTTCCTGACTATGGAAAAGGAGAGAAGATTTCACATTGAAAAGCTAGGGAAAAATCAGTCATGAATGTTTGATGGTCTGATGGCACCATTTTGGAGATTTGCTTAGTGCTGATGCACACAGACATGAATGTTTATACATTCACAGGAACTTAAAAGTATCACTGTGTGAACGCAGCCCAACACTTATCTGTGTTTCTGTGTCACATTTAGATATTTGGCTCAATTCAAAGACTGAATGGAAAGTAGTTCAGTGACAGACAGGAAATTTTTTATGAACTTAAGGTTTATTGAGAGCTTATGTTTGGGGGGTTTGTTTAGTTTTGTGAAATTATAAGCTACTTAATGATAATGATAACAGAAAATGTTATATAGTATGTTAGATTCCACAGTGTTCCATGCTTCAAAAATTAAATAAGAGATATAGTTACTCTTATGGGACATATTACTTCTGCTGAGTATGTTGGAGAAAAAGAGCAAAAAGCTCCTCATATGAAGAATTCAAGGCAAAAAGCTACAGAAAACATCTTTATATGAGCTAAATAAATCTCAATAAAACTAGGGTGACCAGAGCTGTCTTCTTTTTTTCTGTCATGATCAAGGTGTCAAAGTAGCATGTGCTAAAGGAGGTCATACAACTGTTAAATACTCTTGTTATCAAAGTAAAATTTTAAGAAATATTTTCACATATTACACTGTAAAATAAACAATATTTCATATTTCATTGCTACAGTACAAAACATTGTTACTCTGCATTTTTTAAGAAGCATTTCAAAAAATTACCTGCTTGTTCTATATTGTGAGGAGGGGTGGTATGCCTCAGAAACCTACAATGATCTGAATTTATTTGTTTCACATCATCATATTTTTGGACTGGTAAAAAAGTTTTTGTAGTTTGAAGACAAACACAGTGGACAGAAATTTGGGGAAGACACAGAAGCAGCTGTAAGGTGTAAGAGTAAGAGCAAAGATCCCTGCAGATACCCGAGGTCTGTTACCTACCTCTGCTACACTCCACACTCTCTTCAATTTTATGTATCTGTTTTGTCAGTATTGGAAAGAGTTATCTCTAAGCAGAAATATTTTAAAATTTAAAGCATAAAAAATTACAAAATAATTTTTTGTATTAAAAATTGTTACAACCCTTCTAAATATTAACATTTATCTCTATTTTACATAGATATACTTCAGATAAATCTATGAAGCTTTATGTATGTTGACATTTTTCTCTGCCAAGGAGCAATATCTTCACTGAGGTATCAGAAACATCATCTGCATTTGCTTTTGGTGAGGAAGAAAAAAAATATTTTTCTGCTAATGCATTGTAGCACTCAGGTCTCCTTTCTCTGGCCACTCTGAAATCATTCGATACTTTAAATATCTACATAACTAACTCATAAACTTGAAAATAATAATTTATTGACATCCCCTTCCGTCCTCATCATCCAAAGAAGAGAGAAGCAACCCATAGACACACACACACATACACACACACAGAGACACACAGAGAACTCTATTTTTGGTAAACCCTTTCCCCAGATCCTTATGGGACTCAGACACACCCCTCCAAGCAAACTTACAAACTCTGGATTTTAGCAAGGACTTCCTTCCTGTCCTTGCTCATTCTCTGTTTTGTCAGGAGTAACTCAGAGTGGTTCCATTCCCCCAGATGCCCCACATCTGCCCTAGGCCTGTTGATCTGCCCTGGCCTAGCTTGGACAACTCAGTACTTAACACCACCACAAAGACAAGGAATTGACAGCCACCCTAATGGGCCATCCTTGCACACCCTGGCTTGCTTTGCAGGTAAAAGGGAGGCTGTGAGAAGGTGGTAGACAACTTCCCAATATTGTGTGCACACACAGCCCTCAACAGGCTGTGCCTTTGGTCCCCCTGCCTTTGTATTTTGTGGAACAATGTCTTTTGAACTGCTGAAGAAGCTCAAACTTTCAGAGAGATTGGAAAAGGAAACAGAGAGGAAAAAGGGGAAGGAAGAAATCAAAGGCTTTGACTGAATTTCTTTGACTCTCTTAAGATTCATTTTGCATTTCCCAAAGGGTTCAAATTTGCTCTGGAAACTGCAGAATAGTGGTATGTCTCCATATTCCACAGGTCAGTGACACAATATTAGCACTTTGTTAAAAAACAAGAAAATCCAAAGCAATCAATATTTCAAATTAATTGCAAACAAGAATTATAGGGCACTAATGAGACCTAGTAGATTTCTTTTTTTAAACAAAAGGGATTTTAATTGAAACAGGAAATATTACAAATCTGCTCATGACATAACCTTACTATAAACATACTATACCAGCAAAGTGACATCTGTTTCATCAGCATTTACACTGAATACTTTTTTTAATGTTTCTGTTAAAAGATGTTTTGACAAAATTGCCACAGAGTGAACATACTGTACTGTCCTATATTCTGAACAGAATCATTAGCCAAAATTTGGGCACACGTAGAGTAAAACATTCACAACCTGGCAGCTTCCTCAAAGAAGGAATAAAAAAAATAATTTTTTCTGTTCGCAGACCCATTTCCTATTAGGAAAAACTCAGTCTCCATCTGGCCTAAATCTCTTCTTCGTCTTTTTTTTCAGTATGTTCCCCATGGTTGCTCATGTTATACCTGGTGCCCAATCTTCACCTCACCATTAGTCTATTCACAATTTGCAGTTCCACAGGATTTCCCCAAAAGAACTGACAATATAATTTTCCCCACACGTGCCTTGCCTGTAATTCAGAGTTGTTTATTTTTTGTTTTGTTTTATTTTATTTTTTTCCAAAACAGAGTCTGCGGTGCTTTCAGCTATTTAATGCCTGTAGAAGATTAATAAATGTTTTTCAGGTTTGAACAGAGCTTTAGCACTGTAGGCAGGGTTTCACTGTAAAATGCCACTTCATTGAACCCCATATTTCTCATTTTGACAGCCTCTCCTTGAGCTGGCAAGAAAGTTAATGTGGTAACCAGGTTTCCATCTCTATAGCTCAGGGATGGGATTTTGAGACGTCACAGCTCCAAAGCAAGCTCCATAGTTCCCTAGAGAATCTTCCATTTCCAGAACCTCAATATAATTGATAGCTTATCTGATACAGACCCCTGACACTACACATTTAGAAAAGCTGTCCAAGAAATGTAAGCCCTAGAGATGCCATGATTGCTTCATACAACTATCTTACAGAATTTTATCAGCACTGTCCTTTGCTACTTCCCTGTTCATTTCTCTGTGACTATGAAAAAGGGTTCCTCCAGTCGTATAGCATCATATTCTTCAAATGAAAGCAGGCTGGCCCAAATATTGCCACTGCAGATGCTGCTGTAAATCCAAATTTGATTATGTCAGTACATACCTTTTATGTACACTACTGTGCTAATGAAGATTAGGTTTGAACTCTTTCTAACAAAGACAATTCATCTGTGCCTTTGAATATACTCATTTCTAGTTCCTTGCCATACTGCCTAATTCTAATTCTTTTGTGGAAGTGCATGTTGCACCTCTGCCACTCAGCTTTGATTGCAATTTTTCTTATCATTTGCCAAGTAGAGCTCTGATTTCTGCATACAACCTTGCTTGGTCAGGACATTCAAGCCTGTTAATATTTCCATTTCAAAGCACCTTCAGTAAAGTAGCAGCAGCAGCAGCAATTCATCTCTTCACAGGATGCCATCTCTGTCTGCAATGACTGTTTCATCAATGTCCAGGACAGAACATCTATAACCCTGATCCGTGTTTTTCTTTTCTTCTTCATTCACTTTCTCCTGATCTTGAACTTTTACTTCCCAACTGAATTTATATTAAAGATATGGTTTTATTCTAAATAGCTTTAGTAAGCTATAGAAACTTACTTCTTTTAATTTGGCTTTCAATCATATAAGGATGTAACCTATTATGGTTTGGATGATTTTTTTTAATCTGGTAAACGACCAAATGGATTTTATGAGGATTAGAATAATTTTTCCCTACCAAAGGTATGAACATTGACATCTCAAGCCAATAATACAACTAACTAGGTTTGAACAAAATTTCAAGTTTACTAAATATAACATTTTTTTTTTCTTTAAATTGCTTATATTTACACAAAACATTTCTAATTTAATCAATAGAGGTTTTGCACAATACACACATAGACTAGAATATGATGTTTAAAGCTATCATCTCATCTTTATTAATTTGGATTTATTTGTGAGAAAAAGTGCATTCACTATTTCTGTCTTTGCAAAATTGGTAAAATAGTTGAGATTTTTTAAAAAAGGGTCTCCACTGAATATTAATATGTTAAAGAAAAAGTACAATTACTGTGAAGGTATCCTATGATACAATGAAAACATTAGTAAAGATTAGATCATCAAACTGTGTTTTATACTGTAAAACATTTGTACAGGAAGATTTTTTATCAGATTCTTGAGTTCAATGATGTAAACACATAATTGACAGTACCATAACCAAGTCAAGGGTTAATTGTGTGCTTATTCTTTTTCCTGAAACAGAAATGTTTGCTACTTCTTTTTTGCAGGTGGAAGCTTTCCACGGCACTAGTGGGAATAGATATTGCATTTCCTAAGTTTGGAAGAACTTATGAGGTGCTCAAGTCAAAAGAATGCAAAAACAAGGTTTAAGAAGGTAAAACGGGACAGTCTAAGTCTTATGAGGATACAGAAAGTCAAAATATCTTCACACAGATTTTTTCTGGGTGAACAAATTTGATGCCAGAGGTTCCACTTACAAGCCACTTCCCTCATCAAATTTTCAGGCCTGCATTTGTACATGTCACCTTGTGGGAATACTACAGTGTAAAATTCTTGTGGGATAATTAATCAACACTTTTCAATGTGATTAGTCATTTCAATATGACATAATAATGTGTATTTATAATTAAAGTATTTGAACTATTGTCAGGTAAATGCATGTCATCTACTATTTTTCAAACCATTCACAAGTTTTTCAAAAATGACCACAGAAAAATGTTAATGTGTAGCAGAAAAATTTAAAATAATCAAAGAAAAATGTAAAAATAAAAATAAAATAAAATCTTTTTCAGGCATTAAAACTATTCAGCATTCATTATAAGTATCCATTGTCACTAATTTAATTGAAATGCCAAATTAAAACACGATCAGAAGCTTGTCCCAATCATTGCTGAGAATGATAAAACATTTAAGTGAAGAATCAATGTATGTAGTATTCTAACATGATCAATGTAGGAGTCACTAATAAAATGTTAGCATTCGTCAGAACTTTTCGCAGTCATCAAAGGTAATTATTTGTCATTATAAATAAACGAATAAGAGGTCTTATAACTGTTAGTAAATACTGACATCTTTACTGATGACTGTAGACAAAATCTTGGCACTCTGAAGGCCAATAGAAATTAAATCTGTTAAGTTCAGTGAGGCCAGATTTTCACTGCATATATGTGACATTTCACATAATAGACAAAATAAATTGCTTCAGACTATAAAGTCCGTAATCTGAATAATACTTTTTTTTTTATGTGAGGAACAAAACATGTAACAGATGAAGTAGAAATTTTTTTTCATGTAGTACAACCACATGGGAAGATTAAAAACCTGTGGATAGTGAGAATTCACTGTTAAACAACCTCCTGGCAAATAACAACCTAGAAGCTCATTTAATGATTTTGTAAACAAAAGAAATCTTAATAGAATCATATACTTGGGAATCATTAAAGGCAAGATACAGGCATAATTTTCTGGAATTATATGTCAATCAAAATGTTATTCATATCTATGTTCTTGTTCTGTATAGAAAATATAACTTCATTCTACTTTTTAACAGTATTAGAACACATACAGGCTGAATGAAGTTAAGTCATGCAACTAGTCATAAAAAGCTGCATTTTTATTAGAATGTTTTCTTTTTGTTTAACTATTTTCCATTTTTCTTTCTTGATTCTTTCCTTCTGTTCAGAACTGTATTTCTGGGACATTCTTTCACTCAATTTTTTATCAAAAGAAATATTGCTACTGTAATCTGTCCCTCATAAAGAAAAAAAATCAACATTATTTCTGTACAGCTCTCACTTGAACTTGGGGACTTGTATTACACATTTGGCAGCAGAGCTGTAACAGATGCCATCTCTAAGGTCCTGAACCTCAAATGTTGGAATTTATGCCTTTCCAAAACAATAAAACATTTGATTTGTCGCTACAGTTTCATGCAGAGATTCTTTTTAGTCAGTTTTTCAAGCAATAAACTGGATATACTTTTTTATTCTGACATCCATCATCTTCATGTAAATCCTTTGCAGTCTGTTCTTAAATAGTTTTGTGCTGTGAATTTGAATGCACTTCGGGTTTGTATTAATCGCCTTACACTTTTATTCTCAGTAACAATACTGAAACTTATGCTGGAACTTTATGTAACAGCACATAATAAAGTTCTGAAGTACCTCAGATCTCCTATCAGTTTCTTGATTTAAGAGTATATTTTACTAACCTGCATTCTGAAACAGAATAAACTTTGGAGATAGGCCACAGCTCTAATTGAAACTGTAGTTTTACCATCTGGGCCTGGTTTGTTCAGAAGTATAGGCAAAATTAAAGTGTTCAGAGTATGAGAGACAAGCTCAAAGGTTAATCTGTGCCAAGCAGCAGAGGTGGGTCAAAGAGCTCACTAGCTGGAGCTGCCACTTCCCTACGTATTTCATCCTTCTGTACTTTCAAGATCCAACCTCAAACTCATTTAAAGTTATAGGAATTTACACAAGGCTAAAATGTTCCTTTCAAGACTCCTTAGGCATACTTCAAAGGATGTATCAAGTGTTTAGTTAGCTCTTATTCTGAAGCCCTCTACTCTTACTGAATTATTTTTATAGGAGCTCAAGCTGCTTACTACCCAAATCTTAATGTACCTACTTACATCTCAGGTTATGATTCCGTAACTCAGCAGGAACCCCATTACGAATTTGTAAATCTGGCAGTCAGTTTTTATTCTGTAAAGCCTGTATTTCAGGGCACAAAGAAATCCATCATGAGTCCCAAGTAATGGTAAGATTCCTCTATTTATGTTTCACTGGAACACCTCAGCAAGCAGATGGTGGATCTTTACTCAGTCTGTAATGAGACATCCATTGACCTCAGTGCTGCAAATTATGCGTTAAATTAACTTTCAAAATCTGGACATCCCTTGTAAGATTCTCCACCTTATGCAAAAAATAAGTTTCAGTTTTGACAAATATTTTAGAACCTACTGACTGTGGAACTGAAGTGCATTCTGGTAGCAAAAGGTTGCCATATAACACATTCAGAAATACTACACACCTCATGAAACTTGTCTATATCTGTAGTTTTCAGAAAAGGTGACAAATGTTTTCTATGCAGAGGACTACTTATGTAGTGTTTATCACTCTGCATACTAGGCCGTCCTTAAATACTTGTAAGTTCATGTCTAACTGGAGTAAAGGTACATTTCTCCAAACAGACAAATGGCGTGCTTCCTCTCATGATTTCTGGAGCTCTTGTGCTTCTTTCAGGGGTTTATTTTCAATTTTAAAAATTACTTTACATGAAAGGTATCTTCCTGATATCTGTTACGACAGGTCTAATATGAGAATACACTCTCAAGAGAATAGCTCCAGTTGAGATATCAAAAATAGCCAAAGTCTTTGTAGAAAGTGTAGCTTTCTGAACAATTTTAAGAAAATCACTATTACTCATAGTTTATTTCATCCTTGTCTCTTATTCATCATGTGTTCCTGCTGTTTCAGCATCTAGTCTCAAACATATTGGAAGAAGAGTTTAAATGAGTTGGATATATTTGCTTGAAGAGAAATTTTGCCAGCTCACTTTCATACTGCAGCTGGGGCAAAATGTTTTGGCTTTAAAATAAGAGCTGAAGTATCCATAGATTTTCCAAACCATGTCCAACACAAAACAACAGCTGCTGAGTTTATCTACTAAACCATGGAGCAAGTGGCAATTAAACCACCAAAATATAGCCATTCAGCTGGAAAGTTAATGCACCAAAACTATGCTATTATACAAGCAAAATAGAATTATACTGGAAAGGACATTGATAACTTTGGCATGTTGAGTTTATTTGAAAGTAAGAAAAATCACAAGAGACCTCGTGTTTCAACAAGGGCGGTTTCACAAGTAGGAAACACTAGTTTTTCGTGGCTCTGCATATTTTAAGCTACATTATCCCTTTTACCACTCTTAGTCTCTAGTATTTTAAAAATAACTCAACATTATTATTCTTAGCCAGAATTTCCCTGGAATTCATGTCCCGTTTTTAGTATAAGTGGTATGTTTAGAGAAGATTTCAGCAGACTGGATATATAACAATTTTAAAAAGTCAGACCATACAAACCTGGTCTATAGTAACATTGAATCATTTCAAAATATTTTACCAGAGGATGACTCCCAGAAACTTGAAATCTTTCCCAACTATTTCAGAAGCCATTTATAAACACCTGGTGCTGACTTATAACATTACATTTTACTAATTAGGGTAATAGTACAGTAGAGGCAGACAGTGAAAAGCCTAGACAAACAACATATTAAGCTAAATGTTTTTTTTAGTAGTTGGAGAAAAAAATGGAAATAAAGATCTTAAAAATTTGCCATATAGCTACTGAGGAACAGATTCACATCACTTTATTTTGTCCACCTTAAAGGTATCTATAGCTTCAGCAAGAAGTGTTGAAGGAAGATCCACCAGAGAATAACTACCTAATACATAGATGCATAACCCATTGCTGAAGATATTTCTTTCCCTGTCTCGATTATAGAAAAATCCTAGGCTCTGATCTTATATGAGACATTCAATTTTTGGATAGACTTTGTCAGAGAAAATAAACTGTATAGATTGGTGGGCAGGTTGACACTTTCTGTGCTCTGTTTCCCTTGCCTATTTGCAAAAATATCACAGAGTCTGCTGAATTAATGTTTCCAAATGACCTAAGATTCTTTCATAAAAGACCTTACTTAAATACAAAGTCTTATTACTATTGAACTAAATTTACATTAGTGTCTTGCTTTATACCTCATGTTACACAAAAACAAACAGGTTTGAGTTGCCCAGAGAGAAACACTGAATTGGGGATACGATACTGTGTGATAAAAGACAGAACTAAAAGGCAAATACCTGACAACTTTCTGCAGGCACATTTGTCCTCTGTAAAGTGAAATGGCTGCTGACCTTTCTATACACTGGGTTTTTTCCTACTATGCTCTTTCATAGTAACTAGTTGCATATATGAGTGCTAATGAAAAATGGTGACATTTCTGCTATTCTCTTTTCCTAATCCTCATTTGACAGAGTCCTCCAATTAATTATTTTCCCAAAGTTCATACACAATGAGAAAATTATGGAGATTTGGGTATTTGAGTCGAATAAGTTCTAATGGTGGTTAACACAAAATAATGTGAAAATATAAGGGAAACTATATATTCAGTTTCGAAATTTCTGTACTAACTTAAAACATCCTTTGTATCTGCTTGTCTTTAAGACTCACTATGCTTTGAAAATGGTATTACTCACATAATCCTGACACCTTCACAGTTATAAAATTTAAAACATTAAAAATAAATGAAAGAGGGAAACTGGAAAAAAAATGAGAGGAATGCTTTGTATACATTCCCATTTCTTAGGGAAAATCTTTGATAAGACTTTTCAGAATATAACATCCTTTTCCTAAAACGGAGAACTTTTCTAAGTGAACAAGTTGTTCTGCCAGAGGGAGATGTGCAATATTATACAACCTTTAGCTTCACTTGCTATGGTCAGCTGAAACTAAAAATTGCAAAAAGATAAAGTGCTCCATTAAATCCTGTTTTATTGTATAAGTGCCCTTATGAAATTGTATGACTATACAATAGCATTATAACAGGCTAGAATTAAGGCTTTCAACAGACGTTAAACTTCAGCATTACAGTGACCAGATGTAAGGCTTATTTAAAGCAGGCTTAAGAGTGAAATATTTATGAACTGATTTAAATACTAATGAACAGGCACTCCTACAGCTGTCACAGTAGCAGAATGATAAATGTGTTACATAGGAATCTCCATGTCACATAGTTGGCCATTTTTCAATAGTCATGGACACATATTGTATAATAACACAGGCAAAAAATAGGTGGTGAAGTAGGCAAGAAAAAAGACAATTACACCATTAGAAAAGTTACTGTCCCTTTCCTTCAATGATCTTATTGGTTCCCCATGTATTTTTCCACTACTTCCTTATTCCTCCCCCCTTTTTTGTCTCTTTCAGAAATTCACAGTTCCACCTGTGGAGGTGTCAATACTGTCAATAAATCTTATTCCTAGTTTTGGTCAAGGCTGCAGTTTACTTGTGCACACTGTATGAATATTAGTTCACTCACAATCTCCACTGGGATTTCTTCCCTCCAAGAGGAAACTGGTCCAGTGAATGGGAGGGCCATCTACAGATTGCCAGCATTATTATTTGCTACTTCCAAGAGGGAAAATTTCAGACCTCCAATCCTCCAAAATCCCAGAAAATCTAACACCTCTCCAGCACCTTCATAACCCATCATAGGGTGCCCCTTACTTCTCTACATGTATCTAAGATGTCACCCTGAAAGCATTTCTGTGGAACACCTCATACTGCCTTACTGTTGCTGCTGGCTCTTCGTTCTAGGTAACTTCAAGACTTAGTAATTATGCCTCAGGGACAAAGGCAAGTCACCTGGGACACAGAATAACCTCAACTGTACTTTCTATAAAATTTTCAGGCAGCCAGTTTACACTAGGGAGTGTTGGCAAATGATTTAGGTCTGCCTCAGGTTTCTCTCAGAGGCAGTGCACAAAGACAATATTGATGTAGCTGTAGACCAGGAAAAACAACCGAAAGTCTAGTGCAGCTGATCCAGCTGTCTTACTGGAAATCTCAACTTTGATTATGTTCCACTGGTAGAAGTAGGACAAAGTCAAATCTCTTCTTTGTCCTTCATTGGTTTTAATCTTACTTCTCTCAATAAATACAAAAGTGATTTTTTTTAATTGCAAAATTAAGTAAATACAGAAAATGCAATATAATTGATAGTCTCTAACAAAGGATAACCTTTATGTGCAAAATTCTTTAGGGAAAAATTTCAATTAAACTTGTTGGGTTTGTTTGTTTGTTGTTGTTTTGTTTGTTTGGGTTTTTGCTGTACCCTTTGAAGGTTTTCCAGCTTCAAATTTAAGTTCTTGATTACTGAATTATATTTTTTGGTTGTTTTTCTTTAAACCAATGGAATGTAATTCAGGAATCAGCTAAATATTACAGCTGCTATTAAATGTTCCTTCAATTCTATGAGGAATCTTGGTAACAGAAACTAATGAATTGGTAAAATAAGTAAAGTAGGCAAAAAGTTTACAGAATATATGCATGATCTGTCAGAAGTGCTAGCAGGCTCATTCAAAAATTTTAACTCACACCTAGTGACAATGACAATATACTTAGGATGCTGAATAATTTATTTGTCATGTCCAGATCATTTCCATCATAAAAATATCTACTTTATTAAATAATGAATCTATGCAGTTAAGAACATCATCATGAGGATAATTCTTAGTGATAGATATACTGGCTAAAGACTCTTAAGGAACCCAAGCACCTTCCTAAGAGGAAGGTAACATCTTTGCTTAAAGAAGGGTATAATTATGCTTAAATTACTAGACTTGAAATATTGAGCAGGTGTCTTTTTTATTAATTGTCATAGAGAATTTGAAATATATTTTCACAGTGCACAACATTGAACAAAGACTGCGTGCAGATTGAGAGCAGTGTGACCTTGGAGTAGATGCAGTACTAAAGTCAAAATTTCCAACAGGATAGTTTCTCTTCAGCACTCTCTCACTTACTAATCAAATTAAACTAATTGGTTTTATTGTTTAATAGAAGAGAGTGGTCTATGATCAATAAAGTGCTGGTTTCATCTTAATTATTGATCCTTACTCATTAATATAGGATTTCCAGGTTCTTATTAACTCTGCTAACAATCTTGGAATAACTTTGACATCCCTTAAAATTGTTCTAATTGCATAGATTGCATCAATATCCCAAGAACATATTCTGTTCAGAAAATTATGGAAATGCCCATTCTGTTGTCTCTTCATGGTATGAAAGCACTTTCTTTATGCTAATGTTTTGTCTTTTGCAGTTTTTTCTGTTTGTAAGCAAATACATCTTTGTGCAACATGCAGATGTCCATATGCAAAAATTTTAATGACACTGGGTAACCATTTGCATGTGTATGATGCAAAATGGATGTGAAATAATATTTTATATTATTTTGGCTACTCCATTTATGGATGTGAATGAATATGCAAGGTGCTAAGCAGTAGTAATATATTTGCTGGCTTAGAATGACACAGACAAAAGTAGATACTTTTATAAATCTTGATTTTACAAACCAGGTTTGTTCAATCTTTCTGATATCTTCATATTCAATGAGTTCTTATTCATTTCAGATTAAATTCTTTGTTCTCATGCAATGTTTTTGCAACCCATTTCAAATCAAAACTGCATCCAGTCTTCTCTAAGTGAGTAGGCCACCATTTCCTCCAATAACTGCTGGAACAAAAATAAATGTAGTTCAGAGGAAGACACTTCTGAATTTCTCATGTTTTTTAGGAAGAATGGTGATGATTTCTTAATCACTGTTGTAGAGAAAAGTGAAGAGTAAAGCCCACATGTGTGAAATGTGTCTAGCTGAAAAACAAGAGCTAAAAGGACACATCAGGAGGCTGAATGTGTCATCTAAAGGAACTATATGGGAAGAAGGAATTACAGGGGAAGAAGGAACCAGATTTTAGGAATAGAAGAGTTTGAAGGATCTAAGAGAAGGACTGAAGATAGGAAAATATAAGAAAAAATACAACTACTGAAGAACTATCAGGACACTGAAGAAGCACAGGGTACGGGGGAAACAAACAGACAGCCATCTCCTGAAAGATCAAAGGATGCTTTAGTGGAAGACACTTGGGCTAAAGAGCTCCATTTTATTTATATTGCTTATTTCATAGTGCGTGCTGAGCAGTTTGTGTTTTGGCACTGACCCCCATCACAATTACCCATTTACCACCTTCAAGGACAACATCTCATCTTGTATATAGGACATTCACATGTCTGTTCCTCTACCAGTCTTTGAAAAAAGCTGTCTTCCATTACCTCCTTTGTCCCACAATGGGTGTCAAGCTCATGTATGTGGTTTTGGTATAGCAGGAGACTTCAAGGAGCTTTTAATAGAGGAATGGGAAAACTTGTCATCACAGAAGCCGGGTCTTGATGCTCATGGCAGAACTACCAAAAAATGTGAGCCTCAAGGCAGTCAGTCAACAGCAGGCTAAGAACAAAGCTGAATTGGAGGTGCAATCCTTTCTAAGATCAGGCACACCCTGTCAGAGCAGATTCCTGTCACCATCCACTGGTGAAATTGCATTGTTGATGCACGTAGGGTGGTCAGCAGTTGGCCTGTTCATTTCATGGCAGGCATGTCTATTTTTATTTATGAGACCTATGTGGAAGTTGGACACTTAAAAAAAATCAGAGAAATACAGCAAATCTGTGTTAGCCACTGCCTGTGAGAAGACACAAAGGGATACATATTAACTGGCTCACTTCCATTTGGTTGTCACCCAAGACATTCAAACAACTTTCACTGCTTTACACAGAAATATTGTGCCAAACTGTGCTGTAAACATCAAAGTACATACACAGTGTCCACTAGAGAGGTCCATAATTGTTACAGGTTTAAGGGGCATTTAACTTTTTGGCAGCTATAAATGGACAAGTTATATAGAGCAGCATCAGTCCTGTGGTTTTTTGAAAGCATGAGATATGTTCAGAAAATCTATTCAATTCCTGTCACCTAAGTCTGATTCAGTGATAGATGGCTGTCAAGGCAATTCAGTGAGAATGGATCTTGTAAAGGAACTGTCATATGTAGGCCATCTGCAGCTACATTGTTAGTATCACCTCCCTTTCCAGATCTGAAACTATTCTCACTTATTTATGCTTATTAATGTGAATCTCAAAATCTCCTTTACCATCTTTTTAAAAATCTCTTTCTCTCCAGTTTAAAATATGTTACTCTGGTGTTCTGCCTTCCTTTTTCTTTCTAAATTTATTCTATTTCTATAACTATTCATCTCAGCTTGGTTATCGCAACCCATTTTGGCTATCTTGAAGGTTTAATATACACTCCATCTCTTAAGTGTCTGTATGCCCTATAATCAAGTCTTACTGTACCATTTCACTTCCCCCCCTCCTAGCTTTTTGACATATGCTTAATTGTTATTTTCTATTCTGTAGGGACTATGAGCAAAATTCAGATTTAACAGACACTACTTATCCAGGGAAAAAAGGCCTAGAGAGATAAAAAGTCACATTCCAAACCAAAATATATTGCACTGCAGCAAGAAGTTCTGTTGGTCAGGTGCTTCATGTTTGGCCATTTTAACTATTAACATATAGCTATTTATATGCTAAATATATAAAACCTCTCATAAGCACGTACAAGATCATTTCCAAGACAATGTGAGATAAATCTTTACCCTTGGGCAAGTTACTAGAACGAGTTTAGGATCTAATTGCAGGGACAGCATATGCTGAAGTAATGAAAACAAGGAAGAAGACAAAACATGGTGCCATCTTACACTTTGCTATATTTCAAACTATTTCAATCCAATATAATTAGATAAGTTAAACTTGTATGAAAAATTTTGCTTATAAAGATGTACTGGTTTAAAGGTAAACCGGCAGGAGAAATAAACACAACACAAAAGAGATTACAAGTCAGAGTTACAATTTAATAACAATATCACAATAAATGCAATGGCACAAAGAGAAAAATTGGCTTTAACCCACAAAACCCCAGAAATATAACCCAGCACCCTGGGGCAGAAGGGGCTTTGTTAGCTCCTGTGCTGAACCCTAAGTGGCCCCCCCAAATCCAAAGTGGAAAACCTGTTGGTGCAGCTGACAGTTGCAGTCTGGTGGAGAGTGGTGGTTGCAAGCTGGTTGAAAGTGGTGGTCTCTTCCTGTCAAGGTTTTGGTCCTCCTCTCAATCCAACAAGTGACACTCAAGGTCTTCTTACTCCAAAATATGTACCCCCAGGTCCAGGTGGGAACACCCAGTCCCTCCCCCAGGGTGGGGAGTCACACAATGGGTGATCTAACTCTGTGAGTCATGAGGTATTTTGGAACCGTTGATGGCCCATTGGCAGGCACGCCCCCTCAGGCTGGGTGTGAAGGTGCTAACGAGTCCCTGGAGGGGAGTTATCACAGCTCTTATCTCACAGATCTCTTTCACACCCAGCTCACAACCTGAGGGGTCAGGTGTGCCCTGGGCTGCTGCTGCAAATGGTCCATTGTTCTTGGGAAATGAATAGAGGGTGTGGAATACATAGCTTTGATCACCCCCACACAGTGATAAACTGGTCACACCTGCTGAACTAGGACACCATCCAATACCTCCAAGAATTGGTACTGCTAGAACTTCTTTATGGTGAACCACTCAATAATACCCATCCCACTACTATTGATCCAGAGTGTGTTCCTTGCACAGTGCCCATGTTGGAAAAAATAATTCAAGGTGCCTCTGCATCATTTTTCAGCTGCTTGATAACAGTTGTCCTTCCAGATGGTAATAGTGGAAACTGAAATGTGGATGAAATATGTGCTTGGTTATAGACAATACGAGAAAGATTGAAATCTGATTCAATCTCACGGGCCAACAACCCAGCTTCTAGGCACAGCTATGATTTTCACCACCAGTGATTCCTTGAGAGAGAGGTGTCCTATGAGAACTCTGACAGACACAGAACAGAAGAAAGGCCATGGTCTCGGTCTCAGTCTCGGTCCCGGTCCTGTTCTTGGTCACCTCATGCTGCATGCGGGAAAAAGGAAAACCCCAAGAGTAAGCCACGTAGTGAACATAATGGGTTGCAGTCCTTTCTGCATGAACTGGGGGAAGATGTGAAGAAATGGGATGGTGAACCCACCTCTAAATTTGAAGCCTGACTACAGGTATTAAGACAGAAGATAGCTGGTAAAAAAGCTGTCCACATAGTTGAGGCAAAAACCCTAAAAAAGAGACTTTGATCTCTGACATGCAAAAGGAACAACTCCCTCAGTTCTGATGGAGGGGCCTCTGACAGAACATTGCTGAGGTCAGATGGTGAATACTCTGACCAGGAGCAGCAATAGAAGGGCCCTGCCTCCGGCCAGGAGGAGAAAAGGGACAACTGAGTCTATTGAAATGCCTGGATTCAGTGGCCTGGCAGATCTGACCCACAAAATATCGGGCTTTAGTAGATACAGGTGCACAATGCACATTGATGCCATCGAGGCATAAAAGCACAGAGACCATCTGGATCTCTGGAGTGACAGGGGGAAGCCAAGAATTATCAGTGGTAGAAGCCAAATTGAGTTTAACAGGAGACAAGTGGGAAGGGCATCCGATTGTGACTGGCCCAGAGACCCCTTACATTCTTGGCATGGATTACCTCAAAAGAGGTTACTTCAAAGATCCAAGGGCTATTCATGGGGTTTTGGCATGGCCACAGTGGCTGCAGAGAGGCTTAAACAATTGCCTGCCCTGCCTGGCCTTTCAGAAGATCCCTCTGTTGTGGGATTGTTATGAGTCAAAGACCAACAAATGCCAATTGCCACCACAACCGTGCATCGACGGCAATACTGAACAAACAGAGACTCTGTGATCCCCATCCATAAGATGATCCAAGAGCTGAAGAGCCAAGGGGTGGTCAGCAAGACCCACCCACCCTTCAACAGCCCCATCTGGCCTGTGCTAAGTCTGATGGAGGATGGGGATTGACAGTGTAATGTCAGGGTTTGAATGAAGTTACCCCACCGCTGAGTGCCGCTGTGCCGGACAAGTTAGAGCTCCAGTATGAGCTGGAGTCCAAGGCAGCCAAGTGGTATGCCACTATTGACATTGCAAATTCATTCTTCTCCATTCCCCTGGCACCAGAGTGCAGGCCACGTTTCGCTTTCACCTGGAGGGGTGTACAGGAACCAACTGCCCCAGGGGTGGAAGCAGAGCCCTACCATTTGTCATGGGCTAATTCAGGCCACACTGGAGAAGGGTGAGGCCCCAGAACACCTGCAATACGTTGATGACATTATTGTATGAGGGGACACAGCAGAGAAAGTTTTTGAAAAAAAGAGAGAAAATAATTCAAATTCTCCTTAGAGCTGGTTTTGCCATCAAAAGGAGCAAGGTCAAGAGACCTACCAGAAAGATTCACTGGGGTAAAGTGGCAAAATGGACGACAACAGATCCCAACAGAAGTCATCAACAAGATTGTAGTGATGGCTCCAACTAACAAGAAGGAAACTGTGCTGGTTTAAAAGGTAAACTGGCAGGAGAAATGAATCCAACACAAAAGAGATTGTAAGTCAAAGTTACAATTTAATAAAAATATTACAATAGATGCAATGGCAAAAAGGGAAAATGGTTTTAACCCATGAAACCCAGAAGTACTACCCAGCTCCCTGGGGCACAAACACAATGGGGTTTGTTGACCCCTGTGCTGAGCCCCACATGGTTCCCCTGAGTCCAAAGTAAAAGGAAGGGAAAGAAAAACCTGTTGGTGCAGATGATGGTTGCAGTCTGATCAAGAATGGTGGTCTCCTCCTGTCAAAGTTCTGCTCCTCCTCTGGATCCCGAGTGGTACCAGAAGTCCTCAATCCCCAAGATTATATCCCCTCAGGTCCAGGTGGGAACACCCAGTATCTCCCCCAGGTCAGGGAGTTCCACAATGGGGGATCTGACTCTGTGAGTCAGGGGGTATTTTGGAATTGTTGCTGGCCCACGAGCAGACATGACCCCTCAGGTGGGTGTGAAGGTGCTAATGACTCCCTGGAGGGGAGTTATCACAGCTCCTCTCTCACAGGCTTCTTTCACACCCACCTCCCAGCCTGAGGGGTCAGGTGTGCCCTGGGCAGCTGCTGCAAATGATCCATTGTTAAGAGTTCATGAGAAATTACGTAGAGTGTTGAGAATATACAGCTTCCTTCTGCAGAGAGAGGAATTCAGTCTCTTGACAGTCTGCTGCACCAGGCTGAACTCCAAGAAATACCCCCAGTATTTCTACCTTTTGTGCCAAACTGAACAAGTAAAAGATGCTGAGACCAAAGTGGAAGAAAAAGTCACAAGGCAAGCTCAGAGAGCACCTTCCAGTCTGTGAAAATGCCTACAAGGAAGGCAGAGGGTGACTCCTAGTCAGGAACTGCAGTGACAGGACAAGGGGAATGGGTTCAGACTGACAGAGAGAAGAGTTAGATTTAGTGTTAGGAATATATTCTTTACTGTGAGGGTGGTGAGACCCTGGCAGAGGCTGTGCAGAGAGTCTGGATGCCCCATTCCTGGGAACATTTAAGGAGAGCTTGGACAGGGCCCTGAAGAACCTGATTCAAGGGAAGGTTGGTCAGGTTGGAACAAGATGATTTTTAGGGTCCCTTCCCGGCCAAACAACTCTAGGATTCCATCATTCCATGATCCCCATCACCCACTGTTCAATGGCTCCACAGCTCCTGTGACATCCCAGCTCCCAGAGCTGTGCCCGTGTTCCATGGGGCAGTGCCAGTGCCCGGCGACAAGCACAACACAGCCATTGGCTGCTGCTAGCACACCCAGCAGCAGCTCCCCCTGCTCCCTCTCACCGATTTGGAGACCACCCTGCACATGCTGCCACATCACCCTTCACCTGCTCCCAGCACCCTCCTCACCTGCTCCCTCATAGTCCGTCAGCCCTGTGCTCTTCCTGCTCTCTGGAGATCATCATCAGTCCCAGCAGGATGTGCAGCCTCCCCTCAAAGAAGGTACAGTGCCATTCCATGCAGATGGCACCCCCTGACTGCCCAGCACGGCTGCAGCTCTGTGGGGATGGGGTGGGACAGGGACCCCTCTCTGAGGTTGTGCTCCTGCTGCAGCCTGAGACAGACACCGTGGAAGAGATGGCATAGGACATGAGGCAGATTATGGATACAGAGATGGAAGAGATTGAGGAAGACATGGAGGTTGATATGCCAGAGGAAGAAGCGATGGAAGCGGAGGAGGAAGGGGATAGGGAGGAGCCCATGGTGCTGGGCTGAGGACATGGCCAGCAGCAGCACAGGCAGGTGCTGCCCATCCCTGTCCCAGGCACAATGGGTCACCTGGCACCAGGCTGGGCTGGGCTGGGCTGAGTGTCCCTACTCAGGGACATGGTGCCCATGCCCTGCATTCTGGCACCACAACCCCCACCCCTGCCCTGCCCTGTCCTGCTTTGGGCCACACAACCCCCATCCCACGACGTGGCCCCGGCTCCCATGCCCAGCCAGGCTCAGGCCTGGCCACACAGTGCCGCTATGCCCAGTGTGTGCTGGGCTGGGGGCAAATGGCACACCCAGCAGGGCCCCCTGCACTGACTGTGCCTTGCCTTTGCTTATAGGGCTGACAGACAGACTGGCAGAACAATCAGCTCTTTTGTACATATGTTCTAAACACTGTTCATTTTTATTCTGTAAATTTGTTTTAGGTTTTGATTTTATTAAGAAAAATGTTCATTTTATACAGAAGAAAGTTGGTTTTATAGAGAAGATACTTATTTTTATACAGAAGGTAATTCTATTTTATAGGCAAGTTAGTTTTTTATATTAGAAGAGAATAGTTTTTTACAGAAGATAATATTTTTGTACTAGAACTTTGTAGGTTTTATTCACAGGATTATTCTTTTTAAGAGGATGGTTGTTTTTATTAGAAGATTGTTACTAAGAAGGCAGTTGCTTTATTAAGAAGACTGTTGCTGATATTAAGAAGATAGTTGTTTTGATTAGGAACATAGTTGTTTTTATTTAGAAGATAGTTGTTTCTATTAAGAAGATTGTTCTTACGAAGAAGATGATTCTTGTTACTAAGACGACTGTTATTTTTATAAAGACAATCATTGTTTTTACTAAGAAGAACGATGGTTTTGTTAAGGAGACATGTTGAACATGTTGAAGCGACAATAGAAAGTGGCTGTGGGACTCTCGCCGCAAGAGCGGCTTAACAAGGCTCTTTATGTATTGAACTTCCTTAACAGGGTACACGAGGATTCTGCCCCTGTTGAAAGGCACTTCAAAGGGGAAAGATTAAGAAAAACGGAAGCCAAAGTGTGGTATAAGGATCTGGTGACAGGAGAGTGGGTCAGCCCTATTCCACTACTGACATGGGGGAGAGGTTATATCTGTGTCTCAACAGGGTTCCGGCCCCAAATGGCTTCCATCTCTATGTGTAAGGTTCCATTAGCACGATGCTCTTGCTGCTTGCTCTATGGTGGAGGAGGAAGAGGACTGTGGAGTTGCTGCCTTGTTTTCCTAACACTCTGCAGTTTGCTTTGGGGAATGCCGTTAACCACCGTGCACCCGGAAAAACTGGTAACATTATTCAGGAAAGGGAGCCTTCTGCCAGCCCAGCCCGTGCCCACTTGGGCGTTAACATCATCTCAGAATATTTCGCTGAGCCTGGCACAAGCACTAGGAATAGATTCAATAGGTCTATCTACTATGGATCCCTCCAATCCATTCAAGACATGCCTTGTTGGTGTCCCTTGGATGTTGGGGGACTGGAATAGGGACACTGGCAAGGACATCTTGGGGGATTGCCGGTATCAAGGGCAATTTAGAAATCCCTTCTACGATTGCGCTATTAATCCAAATCAGAATGCTTATCGAAAACCAGAATTTAAATATGAATGGGAGTGGTCTGAGGAGCTGGAAATCCTTGGGAGTTTGCGCTCCCCTCTATGCTTTTACATCGAAGCAAATACTCATGTAAAACCGAAATTATGGTATAATGTAACATCACCGGATATTTACAGCACCTTCTCCTTTTGGTGTAAAGAAAGACTATCCTTCAAGGCACACTCTGTTTCCATCTCAGTAGTGTTGCCAAAAAGTGTGTTCTTAATTTGTGGAAGGAGGGTATGGAAGGCCATACCAAAATTTGCCGTAGGGGGTCCCTGTACTTTTGGGCGCTTAACACTCTACAATCCGGCTATTTTTATGAAACCCCCTATGGGAGGCAACTCGGCCATACAACTAAAAAAGTCACACCAAGGCCTCAGATCTTCCTTCCCACGTTCACAAACGATCAATAAAGCATAAATGGATGTTATGGGTTCACCTAGGTGGGCCTAAATTTAGGTTTTAAAGTCCAGACTAGGCCTGGAATTGTCAGGTGACTTG
>JAOXXN010000471.1:36735636-36749552 GCA_026770055.1 Myrmophylax atrothorax
GTATATAAATGTATTATATATACTCATATAAAAGAAATATATTATTATTTGTGAATATTTCCAGACTTGAATTAATTGATTACTTATCTGTATTTTTAAAAAAAATCTGCTTTTTTTCCCATCAGTATTTCCATAAGTATATTTAGAGCTTCAAAAAGAAATTGCATAAGTACTGTACTATTATAAAATGAAAACATAGTAATTTCCTTGAAAATGTTCTAATTGAAATCATACACTATTTTTCTCACCTTATGTGTTTAGATATTTTTGCATGATAAATGCACACAAGCAAATCTGCGTTGGATATAAATGAAATTCTTTGCATAATTTGATATGTCACTAGGCTTAAGGTCAAACATATTTCCTCATTTTCAGTTCCTAAATGATATTTCTTTATGATTAGAAATTTAAGTCAACTTCTCCTATTATTTGGTTGTTTCACTATCAGATGATCCTTGACCTTGACACAAAATTAGACCAGTGAACAAGGAGACCTGACATTACCATGGTTGAATTCAGTTCCATTTCTGTACTTCAGAAGAGATAGAATAGCAGCTACTCCAGCTTCTTTAGCATCTAAGATTTGTGTGAGTTCCTGACTGTGGAAACAGCTGTATCAAAGAGAAACACATTGAGCATGTCACTGTTTCCTAGTTGCTTGGGGAGGTGTCTCACCCATGACTACAAAAGACAGTCTATGAGACAGAAGACATATACTTTATGAAACAGGCATTATTAGGAATATCTAGTGAAAGAGAGCAGTTAGTTTTCCAGATTAAGTTTTCAAAGATTATTGAAATGCTATGTATATCAATCACTTGTTTGGGGTTTTTTATTACTATTAAAATTAATTCTTTGACATCTTGCAATAATTTTTTCACTGAATTAATATATTTCAAATATTAATGAATATATATGGCCTTTGGGAACACTTCATAAACAATTAAATTTCCCCCTCCACTTTATTAATTCCTTACAAACTGCTCTGCAATGTCCTTAGAAATCTCATGATCTCGAAAAATGATGGGTCATAATCTTTGAGTCTTTTTGAAATATATTCAGCAAAAAAAAGGGACAAAGGTAGTTCAGCACAAATAACACAACTTTCTAGGCTCCCCAAGCTAACAAAGAGTCTGCCATTCCTGGACAAAGCAGGAGAACCCCTGAAGCTGGTATAGTTTTAGAAATCTCTACTCATTGCTTCTTGAGACTCCACTGAGAATCTGGTGCTTCAGACATAGCCATTTAACATGAGGGTAGCATAGAGCCCATTGAAAATGCCAGCAGAGACTCTGTTTCAGTAGACATTACTATTCTAGTTCTTTAGGACTGGATTTTGACCCTTTTCTGGCAGTGCAAAAGAATTTTATCGGATTAAAGACCTGCCTCATTCACTCTAGTATGTCTTTGTAGTTTACCACATTTCCTCCTTCCAAAGTTAATATGGCTGCCTACATCTTTCTCCTCGATTATGTCATTTTTCTGTGTTTATATATGCTCTATTTTGTTGATGTAGATTGTTCCCCCCTTCCTGCAAATACTCTTCTAGTTATCTGAAAATACTTTTCTAGTTTTTTTCAATGGTTTTTTTTATGTACTAGCTGGTTTCCATTAAAGACTTCATTGAGAGTGTACATCTTATTTATGAAGTTCCAAATGCTTCCTTTCCCTTGTAGATATGGTGGTGATTTTTAAAAACTCAACATCAGAACTGGTATTTTCTACACGTTGTTCAAAAAATTTTATTGACAATTCTACTTGCAATTGTCTCCCCTTCTCCTGAAAGAGGAAACTTACCAGCACTGCACATCTCCTATCTTAGCACTGAGATAACATTTAAGGCATGTAATTCGAATTTTTTTCATGTTAGAGCTGGCTATCTTTTGTTCCTACATATAACTTTCCTAACACATCACTTCATTGGCTAGCAGACTGGAAAGCATATAGATGAACTTCTGTTTTCTTCATATTTTTATCTTCCAGTGTGATATTGGTGCTTAGTCTGTGAGTTGCAAGAAGATTTGCTTCGACCTAACTGATTTAGCGCTTGCTTGGTCTGTTACTTTTGTCAGATTGTCTTTGTATAAAACTTTCAGGGATGTCAGTGGTATAATGTCTTCTAGACACTTGCCTCTGGCTCTGCCTTTCCTATTTTTTCTTTTTTCTTCTTCTTCTTTTTAAAGCCTATACACATCTTCATTAGTCTGTCTGACAGTCAAGGGTGACTTGAACCTTTCTTTGAAACAATCCTACCAATCTTTTGGTGCTGTGTAGGGATTGGGTAACCCCTTGCAAGATGGAGACCGTGGGGCTTGCTGGGAGTTGTAGTTTATGCAAAAGCAGGGGAAAAAGATACCCAACTGTGCATGCCCAGGAGGCGGACTTTAAACCTATTGGCTAGGATAGCACGTGTCCACGGCCATGTAGCCACCCCTCCCTTCGGACTTATAAGCGCTATTTTCACCGTTAATAAAGTGGTTCACTTTTACATTTCCTATGGAGTTGTGTCTCAACTGTCACAGTGCTGTTGTTGTTATGTCTACTTCAATTCTAAGCACTTAGTTTCAGTTTTGCAGTGCTAGTCATCTGGTCCACGAATTACAGTACTGGCAATAGAGTGTTTTAATTTCTAAGGCCATAAACTTTTTTTCTCATTGCACAGTTTTGTTTTCTTACTCTCCTTATGTTTTTTGAGTATTCACTCATTGGTTTTAACAGTTGAGCATCTTCCTTTTAGAGGAGAAGCTGCATCTATTTTGCACCTCTACAGCTTATCCTATTGCAATTTGCTTTCTTTTCTGCAGTCTGACTTTTACTGGGGAATGTCTGTAAAGTCACATGCATAATTACAAGATAATTGTTGGCTTTTGTTCAGTAGCTCCTCCATTCCAGAAAACATTTGGCCATCTAATTAAGAAATTAACTAGAGCACAAAACAGTATCTCTAAATAGTTTTCTGACCAGAGGTGATATATGTTACTGTACTTTTGGTTGTGGATGGAGCTAGCTGACACTCCACACATCATGGGTTGAGACTCTGAGGAATGTTCCAGCTTGGGGTACTTTTTCTAGTTTAAAACCAAGTTCCACCTTCCTTACTAAATTAAACAAGAAAAAAACCCCAATGAATGCCCACCATACATACTTCATGAAAAACTTTGCAGTAAATTGTTTAATATGTTATGGAAACATGATAATTTCTCTGTAACTGTAGAATTTTACAAGAGGGGCAGTAGAGAATGAAAATCTGGATCTTCTTCAAATGGACTGAGTAAAATTATACTGACTTTCAAGAAGCTAAGGAAAATGATACTAAAAATCATAATGTAAAATTTAAAATTAATTAGATACAATTGTGTGCTCTTTTACATTAAATTTTGTTATTTCTCTGTGTTAGTTTTCTTACCTCCACTTGAACACTGATCATTCTAATTTTATTGTTATGTATGTAGCAATTACAGAATACAATTTATGGGACTATTCCGTAAATTAGAAAGCAAAACCTGAAGACCAAAACCAAACTAACTATGAAACTGTAATTAAACAATTCAGCAGGCTAGTCTTCCTTCATGTATACAAATAACATAAAGGAGCTTTTCTTTTTTCTTATTTAATCTCCCCAAAATATCTCAAATATTCATTTATATTTAATCTAAAAACACTTAGATGAGTAAATTCTTGTCCCAAAGGAATAAATTTTATTAGAGACTGGATTAAAAAAACCCAACTTTTTTCATAAAGATCTTGTGAAAAATAGGAACTTACTTGCTTTTGTCTTTCTGACTGCTTTGCAAAATGAAACTGATTAATTTGAATTTACAGGCAGCTAAAAATAAGAAATGAAATAAAAATTGTTGCAAAGCATTAATCTGTTCATAATATAAAACAGCATTTAAAAAGCTTACAATGAGAATATATTGAATTATTCATTGAAAACAATGTATCTTTAAATTTGGCCTTTGAGTGTGGTTGCAAATTGTCAACAAGCACTCATGAATTTTATTAATGCATTTTGTTGTTTAAAATTCTTTGATGGATTACACATATGAATATATTTCTGCATATAGATTATTGTTGAACTCTCAGCTGTATTAATTTATTCAAATGTTCATAACTTCAAGGAAATTATCAACTCTGAATTTTGGTTTGCTTATTTGTTTCAAAAATAAAGATAATACAACTTCTTTACTACACAAGGCTTACTTATGACAGTGACAGAATACCAGTATAAGTATAAAAATAACCTAACTATAGTGTGGGTCAAAATGCCAAAGAACTATTCTGCAGTCTTTACTCTTTCATGAGAAGACGGTAAGTAATATAAAGAGATGATTCTAATAAGAAAAAACCAAACACATAAAAATAATGTAAAAATCCCCTAAACCCACAGGTGATGATATTTCCTAGTATGCTTGCCATTAACATTTAGCCTTTGTTTGGAAACTGAAGGCTGGAAGGAAAAAAATTGTGTATACATGTCTTCTGTATTTTTCTCCTAAGAAATGTTTTTTATAATTTCTTTTTGTAAGAGTCATACAGATTTGAACTACTTATGTGGCAGCCATCAGCTTTTGTTTCCATTTTTCCAGTAATATGAATACATGCTTTCATGGCCAAGATGATAATGGAGCTGCTAGAAGCCTACAGCTTCCTATTTTTTCCTACAAAGTTCATGAATTAAATTAATTGGATTCTTTATTTTTCTCCATCAGTTTTTTTGTGCCATCACTAGCATTTTTCCACAGTCATTCATCACATACAGTTAAACCATTGCTGTCTGCACAGGTTATGCTTTCCTAGCCTTCTTAATTTATTTGATTGTCATACCACCAGCAAACAGGGAATTGGGAGCCCGCTATGCTATGTTAAGCATGATTTGACACATTGAGCACTCTCACTGAACTTAGGAAAGTTTTACTTCCTGTCATTATTCTCAGTATTTTCTGTCAGTTACAAATTTTAGGTGCGTTATTGGTCCAAGTTGAACAGTAAAGTAATAGGTTTTTTGTTAAAAAACTGTAATATAGTCTTATGAATTAATTATTTACGTATTTACTCACATAGTATAGCCAGGATATCATTTGCCTCATTAAGTGTTTAAGTTTCCATGTTGATAAGAAACTTGTTATGTGCAACATATTTCATGTATCTACAAAGAGCATTTCTTTAACCAGTTAGACTCTACATTCTGTAAGACTCCAAGTTTTACCCAAAATATTAAGAAAGGAAATTAGAAGAATAAAGGAATGTGAGGTAAAAGGAGAGATATAGCTACCGTTCTTACATCCAGTGTACGTCCAACTACAGGAGCCTAGGAACTGTGTGTTCAAACATGTGGAGATCACATGCATTTAGTTTAATCTGCTCTAGTCTCCTGAGGCCACCCCTCCCAGGCAGGATTTCTGTCCCACTGCCCACTCTGGGGCTCCAAGGTTGGATGAGGGGCAGTGCTCCCACTGTGCCAGCCAATCCAAGACTGGGTTGGGGGCTCCAGGGTGTACTATAGGCTGTGCTCCTGGGCTGTCTGTGACTGACAGTTGCTCCAGGGTCACCCAGTGAGTCTTGACGGGCTGACATATGGGACAAGGCATGACCTCAACTCATGCAATTCAACGTGTCCCTCCCCTCACACACGCACATACCTGAGTTGTTCTGAGCCAATATAATAGCCCAGTGTCTCACACACTCATGTACTGGTTTCAGCTGGGGTAGAGTTAAGTTTCTTCATAGTAGCTAGTATGGGGCAGTGTTTGGGATTTGTGCTAGAATTAGTGTTAGTAATTTAGGGATGGTTTTTTAGCGTTGATCAGTGTTTATACAGTGTCGAGGACTTTTCTGCTCCTTTCTACACCACACCAGCAGGGAGGCTGGGGATGCACAGGGAAGAGGACACAGTCAGGGCAGCTGACTCAACTGACCAAAGTGATATGCCATAGCAGATGACAACATGCTCAGCATGTAAAACTGAGAGAAAGAAGAAGAAAGCAGGGTTGTCCACAGTGATGGTGTTTGCCTTTCCTAGTAACTGTTATGTGTGATGGAGCCTGGCTTTCCTGGGAATGATTGAACATCATCCAGTTGAAAAGGGCTGAATAAATTCTGGTTTGCTTTGCTTGTGTGCATGGCCTTTACTTTGTCTCATCCCATTCTGACCCCCATTCCACCAGAGGGAGGTGATCAAGGGGCTGTGCAGTGCTCAGATGCTGGGTGGCATTAAAACACAGCAATTTGTCAGCATTGGCCAGTATTACATCAATAGACAAAATAGCTTTGTCTTTTAGTCCTTTTGTTTTGTAGAAACACTGCATTTATCATGCAATTAGCCTTTCTTTTTAGGTTCTGTCCAAGTTTTCACACTCATGGATGATGTAGATATGCACTTACTCTTAGATCATGAACATTGTCTTTCTTGTATTTGTACTTATCATTACAACTCATCAGAAGCAAGATAAGTATATAAAAGGTGTATTCATTTATGCCCTCAGTGAACACAGTAAGGTCTCTGTGCTGCTTTGTCAGTACTGTATCTATTTGTGTTTATATTGTTTATATAATACTGCAGGCAACTAAATAATATTTTAAGAATCAGACCATTTTTTTATTAGTAGAGAAACTGAGTGTATTATGAATTCCAGTAAAAAAAAATACTACCTATTTAATCTATACAATTGTTCAAGTTACTGTAGAACAGTAGTTCTCTCCAGAGATTTCAATACAATGCCACTATAGATGTCTCTGATATGTGGATTGAATAAGCACTTCATCCCTCCCCCATCATAAGTTCGTGGCTGAATTTAGGTGAGATATACCCCATAAATAGGACTTTGTGTGAACTTTCATTATACCATACTGCAGCTATTGCAATTTACTTCTGCCTGACTTTTATAACAAATGCATGGTCTCTTCACCTTCTGTTCAGTGCACTGCTGTTGCAATGGGTAAAGACAGCTATCTACCCTCCATGGTTAAAATTGCTGAACTTCAAAGAAATGAGAGAATGCCATTTCTCAGCCACTGATTTATGACCACCTTTAAATTTTTGCTAGTGCTGGGATGTTTACTAGAGTTTTTGTTACTTGATTTTGTTGTTGGGGTTTTTAATGTCAAGTTTTCAGGATATTTGAAAAATACTGGTTTCTTATCAGAGGACCTTGGGTCATCTTAGAATTACCTACATGACACTGATTTTAACAATTGAAGAAGGAATAATGAATGCTGCATTCCTCCATTTACCTGATTTTACCTGGCGTTCCTTCCCACCTCTCTTTTACACATCCACAATGATCTGGTGCCACTGTCACTGCAATGTAAATATTCAGATTTCTCAGTGTTTTGTAGCTATGGAACTGTGTTTCTGATTGATGCACTTACTCTACACAGGCATAAAATAACACTTGTGAAGTGTTTGCAGAAAATGTTACGATTTTATTTTTCTGTGGAAATAGCAGTTTGGATCTCATTATATCTAGCAGTCTTTACTTAAAAGCAGAAATTAAAATTAAGAAATTAAACTACCCCATGCTTTACAGAAGACTGCAGTTTTATTGCCATTTAGCATTTTTTAACCTGTTTGTTTGTGTGCTTGTTTTTCTTGCCAAGCCTTTCCCTGAGCTACAGATGCCATCTCCTAGTCAGCTGTTGCTCTGTTTCTTACAGACACCCTGCAGATCATGTGGGTAACATTCCAACCCAAATTATATCATTTGAGTAAAAAACAGCTTCTCAAAAGCTGTTGCTGTTTCCTTTGCATTCTTTACTTTATTCAGTTTGTTGTCTGCTTTGTTGTGTTGGGTTGGTTTTTTTTCTTTTAAACCTATAGTTAAAGACTAATAAACATGTTTGATTTTAAAACTGTAGTCTCAAAAATTTTGTTACATCTAAAATAACCAGTATCCAACCCAGCTGAGCCATTTCTAATTTTTACTGTTTCATTGATGCCATTGCATTTGTTCATTGCTTTAGTTTATTGGAAAAAAATGAAAAATTGTCACTGAGGTAATATATCTTTCTATGTTACTTCAGAGGTAATTTTTACTTCTAAACAAACAGAATATTACCACTTTAATTTTTATTGTCAAGGAAAATCTTTGAGTTTCTCCCCTTCACAATATTTAGAACATAGAATCAATAGTACCTTTCCATATGGCCTGAAGACAATTTATTGGAACCTTTTAGAACTCTCAATGCTTTTTTCAATTCAAATAAATAATTCAGTGTGGTAGAAAGAAAATGATTGAAATAATGCTGGCCAAGGGCTTCCTATTATCTTTGGACAGGCTTGAAAACTGGACTTGTGCACACTACTTTATAAATGAAACTTTTAAACCCAGAGACGGTTAACATAAATAAAGTAGCCTCAGTTCTTCATGGTTTTGTTTGTTTTACAGTGTTAAAAAGTTAGGAAAGCAACCTAGCGTTACAAAATGAGGCCAGATATGAGGGGTTTGTCATGGTGTTTCACAAGAGGCTATACCTTCCCCATCAATGCAGAAAGAACTGTTCCTCACCAATATCACCTAATGAGACTTTCCACTGTGCCTTTTGCAACAGGGCTTACCTATCCCGTATTGGCCTTTTTAGCCACCAGCACGCTTGCAGCAAGGATGGGTAGAGCCCTTCCCAAATCTTCGTTTGCAAAGCCTAGCCATGATGATGATGATGACACCTTCCCCATCTCACACATGCTTTTTCACACACCATTATTAGAAGTATTCCCAGTGCTAAGTCATATATTAATATCTCCAACAAGCATAATCATATTTCTTATCTTATCAAAAAGATGATTGTGAGCCTGTCTGCTTTTGCTGTCTGCTGGAAACCCTGGAGGGTCTCTGAAAAAAAAAACATGACAGAACTTGGAGAACCTGAGCAATTTGAAGACCTGTTTTCCTTTATTTTTCTTGACTTTCCTAGAGCTTCTTAAACACTGAAGGTGTACAAAAGCCTTACAGAAAATGTGTCTTAGAATACTTCTGCTGTGCTTTAATGGCTTAAATTTATTCCTATGGTGTCTATAATCAGTGGACACAATCTAATTCAACCTAATTCTGAAAAAGGGCCTGATAGATATATTTTTAACAAAATTACCTCTGATCTGTGAAAATCATAGCACACTCCAGTTCAACACATAATAAATGTTGTTTATATTCTTCATTAGCCTTTTAAGTAGAGTAATTGAACAGAAGCAATTTATGCTTGTGGGGGCATGCACCTTAGAAAGTGGAATGAATCCTTATGGGTCATTTCACCTTTTTGGACACTGCTCTATCATGTAATATCCCTGGGGTTCAAGTGTTTCCTGCTTTCTCTTTCTGGGAAGGTTTTGTGAATTGGAGAATCTTTACTCTTATCCACCCATGTATATACTGCCATAACATCCCCATTTTATATTGAAAATTAGTCTACTCTGAAGCTTAAATATTGTTTTATACTTTTTATAGTTTCCATATTCTGAGTGAAACCTAAGATTTATGATGCCCTGGAGATACTACTTGGTTTCAGTCCTTCAAAGGGAAATGTTACATTAAAGACAGTGTTGGTAGCCCTGCAGCATATCAGGAATTTATTATGAAATATAAACTGCACAAGAAACAAGATATAACAGTGAACATGGGCAAGGAACTGACACAGTGTATTTATTTTTTGTTTTAATGTGGAATTATGAATATTTATTGTATTTGTGTAAATTGCAGATTCTGAGCATAAGACAATTTTTAATAGTTGAGCTGTTTTTACCAAAATGTAACTCTCCAACTCATGTCAAGTTCTCAATACAGTCTGTGTATATCACAATTCAGGAAGTTACTAAGCACCTCCAGGGTGTTCATCAGCTGTCTTGTAGCAGAAAGATTTATCTTTTCCTTTTTATATATAAAATGCTTTTATAAATTCCACTTAATAAATGCAACACATTTTTAGTACCACTTTAAGCAAAAGCAACAAAGATTTTCCACCCGTTGATGCTGTGTAGTTTATCTTTCTCCAGTAAAGACAGCTGCTCATGACCATTCTTTGATTAATATGAGAATCCCTCACAGGGAGATATCATTTCTGTTACCTATTAAACTACAGGGCCATGTAGTTGGAATTGTGTCTCATCATCTGAGGCTCAAATCTGGGCTTTCAGCACTGCATCTACAGGCAGTCAACAGGTGAACAAATAGAAAATACCAAGCCAAACAGGAAAAAAAAATGGCCAGGCAACATCAAACGGGTAAGTGCATCTGAAAAATAACATTAAAATTTAGATAACAAGAGTACATCAGCATCAGCAGAACAGCCACAGAGAGAACAATTGGACACTTCTTTGTAGTGTTTGGAAAGGGTCAACATGGCATGATTAGAGCAGAAATCATTAACAGTTCAGAAATGCTGATGAAAACAGTCAGCAAAACTGGATGACTGACAAGAACAGGCCAAACCATGTCTTCTATAATTATGTAAAATACTGATTCAGGCATATATGTAGGAATAGAACTGTCAATGAGTTAAGAAAATGAGTAATCTTAAAAAGAAAAAGAAAAAAAAAAGAAAAACCAACCAAAAAACCTGAAGCAAAGAATGTTGAAAGCCAGTGTTACAAGAATTAAAAAAGACATGAGGTAATGAGAGATTGCTTTTAATAGTGTGTGAAGGAAAAAGAGGGGACTGTTATGTGGATATATGTTTAAAATACTTATTACACTATGGTATCTGATTATACTAAATTATTGTATTTGACATAATCTGTGTCTGCACTGAAACCAAAAACTCCCTAGAATCTAGTAATTGCAACCTAGGTCTATAAACTTCTGCACCTATTGAGGCAGAGCCTCACCAAAATTAAGGTGTGAGGGCTGTTGATCAGCATAAAGAAAAAGTTCATGTGTATATTTGAAGATAATTTCATACATTTCAGGGATACAACAAAACCTGAATAACACACCCAAGTATGCTATGTCCTATTAGTACCAATCTATCAGTATTTTAGCCTGTTATCCCTTTTCTATGAAGCTGTAGAAAGTATGTTAACTCAACATCCTCTTGTTTTCTAGTACCATTGATTTATTTCTTTATTCTAAGATTAGAACTATACTGCTTTCAGGTTTAATCACTGTGGTATGGAGATGGTCTATGAACAGAGTCAGTTACCACCACATGAAGAGATCCTTTGGCCCAAAGAAGTCCTTTAAATCTCACAGTGATCTTTTCCAGTTGATCACTGACTCAGGCTTTTATAGAAATACAGTTATGCTCAGTGATTCAGAGTTCAAGTTCATAAATTACCTTAAAATAGCAGACAAAGGATTCGTTATGCTACAGAGAGAATCTAAAGAGAGTGCCTTTTTTTTTTTTTACCTAGTCTCATATTTTACAAAGATATCTTAATAACCCTGAAAAAAACAGTATTATTTTAAAGACTCTCAGCTGTGTTAAAATACTTCAAATTAACAACCTTGCACATCCCTCATACAATGATAAACCATCCAAAGATGATAGCAAAATATTCTGATGGAATCTGGTCAACTAACTTTTACTCCCAGGATCCATTCTGACTTACAGAAGCACTGTGAAAGTCTTAGATACTCCTCTGGAGTGCAATTCTGAACAATGATTTCCATTATTTCAGAAGGAATTCTTCACATGGAGTGTATGAGTCAGATTAATATTAGTATTTATTGCAAGTAATTCACTGTAATATTTAATTTCTCAAAATGAAGTGTTATTTAGCCTCATCATCAGAATTACAAAAGGCAGAAGTGAAACAATCAGGCAAGACTGTCACAGTTTCCCCACACAGGAGTGAGTGTATGACTTTACTACAAAAGTATTTTCCCATAAGAAAGAGCCAGGACAGAACCTGGGTCATGGTAATTCTATTTTTTCAAATGCTAGAAGGCATCCCCTGAAAAACTTATCTGACCCTAGGATTTTCCTATTTATGTCTCTTCTGAGAGGCTACCAGTACCGGAAGGGCACAACAATATCTCCAGAACTATTTGGAAAAAAATGCAGACTAGCAGTGGAAAATTTCAATGGTTTTGCCATCAGCCTTCAATAGAGTGTTAATGTTTTCCTGTTTGAGTACTTAAATGGCTCAGTTTCACCTTAAATTGCCCTGATGCTTTTGCCAACATGCTCTTTGTTTCAGAGTATTTTAAATAGCTATCATTTTTTGGTCACATGTTTGCAGAGTTTCCTATAAATTCACTTCATGTTTAAATTCAGGCACTACAACAAGCACAGATATTTTTTGCTTTATATTATTCATATGTCCCTTCAGCTATTTGAGATGGTGCTATCTTGTATGACCCTACTGCCTCTCATGATTCACTACTGTCTTAAGAGCAGTTACAGGAATTTTCATTTCTTGAAGAAATGCAGACTGTATTTCTTTTATTTGAATAAGCTGTTTCCTATTACTTACTGTACACTCTTGACAGCAATAAATTTCATAATGGTTGCTAGATTTCAAATCCACTATTACACTATCTACATGGAACAGTAAATCAATAACAGATGATATACAAATCACGTCTAATAGCTGGAATGCAAGGGGGGTTTTGCCTTCAGGTGTCACACTCAGCAATCACTATAACATTTATTGAAAAAATATCAAAATGCTATTAAATCAATAATAAATGGGCATGAATATATTAAGACATTTTCATAAGCAAAGAGAACAGAGCTGGGAGGAGAAAATGTACTTTATTATGTATGCACTTAATGATCCTTATTTTTGAAAACATAATTAATTAGTGTATTTTTTCACATACTTTTTCTTCTACATTTCTTTTGAAGTTCCCAATTTCAAAAGCAGATAAAACTGGATTACAGCTTGGTAGAATACATTGACAATAGGGGTTATGTTTGTATTTCAATAGCTCTTGGTGCTTCATAGTTCTGTTTAGGAGAAGTTTCTAATGGGATAATTTCTCATGTATTCATCCTTTATGTGTACTCAAAGATAAACATATTAACTGCACAGTAAACCTTGACATATGGTCAATATGACTAGAAAATTAAATATTTGTATAGACACAATAAAAATTCAAGCTCAGTTCTATGTTTCACGCTGCACTTATTCTCACTGGGTTAACCAGAGATTGACATTTACAAGTACTGCATAATCAAACCTTAGATTGCTTATTGAAAGATGGTGCCCAAGTCTAACCCAATTTTTGTAAGTTTATATTATCAAGCAATATACTACCAGGTTTTGTAGTTCACTGAAGTTTTAGTAGGCAAATAGATATCTTCCCTTCCCTCTCCCCTCTTCCTTTCCTAAAAGGAATAATAGAAAAAGGTATTATAATTAGTGCTGATTTTTCCTAAAATTATGATAAAATAGATTTGGTTAAAAAGATCAAATCAGCTAATTGGAAATTAGCTGAGATATTCATGAGCTATTGACAGAATAACCAGTCATAAGTTTTCGTGTCCTTAAAATATTTTCAAGGTCCTCAGAGCCTCCTAGATTAGTTAGCTGGAAAAAAATAAATTAGTGTGGATATAAAGCCTCAAAAGGTTTCTTATGTTGTCCAAACCCCTGTTTCACTGCTGAGAATGAAGGAAAAATTGTGATGCTTACAACTTATTTCTATGGTATGTCAGAAATGTCACAGAAGTCAAGAAAACTTTTTGTTAGTAAAATTTAGAAGCTTGTTTTCTAGGAAACAGAAGAAGGAAGGGATGCAATTTTTGCAAGAAAATTCATTTGTTTAATAATTTTTGTTGGTATTCTTTTCTAAATATATTAAATTATCTGTCCTTACATGTTTCAAGGATAAATATTTTTACTCTTCCCAAATTGTTTTACCAGACAGTAACTGTTACCATACACTAAAGTCGGGAAAATTAAAACAGGAAAAAGCCTCTGACATTAAGCAAAGAGCAGAAAAAAAGTCCCATTTTGTGTTAAATTGATCAAAACATAT
>JAOXXN010000471.1:36789923-36801350 GCA_026770055.1 Myrmophylax atrothorax
GTATTTTCAAATATAAATCATACTTTCTGCATCACCTCTATGTTGATTTTATAGGATTCAGCAGTAGCTCATTATATCCATTTGAGGAAAGAGAGCTCTGTTTTGGATTTTTCCGAAGGAGGGAAAAGAAGTACTTTATAAACATCATGTCTTTTCTTCTTATTCTAATTCAGTGTTACATCATACAAGAAAATTTACATCATTAAAGATGTTATAAAAGAGATCTTGGTTTCTTTAAATCATCCTGTAATTCTTCAGAACTGTGTTTCACAGTCCATTTTTATAATGGATTCAACTGACCAGTTTCAAATAAAATTTTTAAAAGCTGTAAAATCAAAACATCAGTATTCCAAACTGGAACAGACATATGGCTTCCTTGAAGATCCACTACTACAGTCTTCAAAATGTGTTTGTCCTCAACAATAGTAGGGCCAAACTTTGCTTTAAAAGGGGTCAAATTCTGCTCAACTTCTGCTTTAGAAATATTGAAGAGATGCCAACTCATATTTTTTTTTCTGTCTTGATTTTTAAGAACATTTATCTTTTGTCAACAATTCTTCATTGACTAAGTTCTGAAAATGTTAATAGCCTATTTAGTATATAAAATAGTATAAAATTAAGAACATTATATATTAAAATGACATTTATTTCTTTCTCAATTTTCCATTTCTTTCATGTAGCACATTCATTTTGTATTCATAAAGAATTCTGTAGGTGGCAATGACTTTGTTGTATGAACTCAACAGTTATTTGATTTTTAAGATGTCAAATTTCAGTGTTACTTTTTCTATAGTAAATAAACTTGATAGCAGCTCTGCCAGGAAATAATTGTTTTCAAACCTAAACAGATGTTCTTATAGCTAGTCATTCATGTGACTTTGAAATTTTGTTTTAAGTAGTACTCACAGACCTAGATATTGTCACACTTAAAGGTAGCACATTTTATGTGCTAAAGGAAGATCATTTTATGGTAATGAAAACCAATCACAAAAATGATCACTGAGCAATGTGTTCATCAATGTAACATTTCATATACAAATAAGAGAATGTATTTATGAACCTTTGTGCACCTTTGATGAATTCAATCTCTATTGCCATTTAGAGATCATGTAATTTATTTTTTGACAAACCCTTTCCTTTTATTTTTAATACAAAATCATTTTTCTATGTTATTATCTTGGCTTTACCATTCAGTTGCCCATTCAAATATATTATCATAGTTTGTTTTTAAACAGCCATTGTAACTCAAATACTACCAAAATCTTTTAGCTTTTTTTTTTTCCAGACATAAACCCCTTAAATGTTTATCGTATCTTCTAGTGCATATCTAAGTTTTTTCTGCATCTGATCATGGAAACAGAAAAGGCTCCATGTTACCAGCATAAAAGTATTTTGCCTTGATTTTGGTTTATTCTCTTGCACCTTCCCTACTTATTGCTTGACTCTTTACTGAAGTAATTTATGACTTAATATTATGAATATTTATTATGAATTGGAAAATGAATTGTAAATTACATTAATCTACTTAATATATTTTCACTCCTCAGTACTTTTACATAAAAAGTTGAGTGTGTCCTTTACAGCTTTCTTTTCAAAGATATTATTAAGATGTTAAATATGCAAGAGCATACCTGGGTGCTTTTTAGTTGCCTTTATGTTTATAGATTCCTATCTGTAGGTAGTCAAACGATAAAGACAAGCTAGGTGATTAATTTTTCCACTGTGGTAATCACATTGATTTAGTTCATATTCATGACATTTCATATTGTTAACAGTCAATGACCCCAAATTAATATAGGAACAGTTTTGGCAAACCAGCACAATCTGACTGCATTTACAACTATGATTGTGTTCATACTGTGCTGAGACTGAAATGTCAATTATTTTGGAAATGAGGGAATAGTGCAAGTATAGAAGAAAAAAATTAACATATATGATTAGACTTGAAAGTTAAGCTACTGTCATTGAAAATCAGCACTCTAAACATAGTACATATGATCACTGAGAAGAACAAAGAAATAATAAACACATATAATATAGAAATGGGAGAGCATAGCACAAGTGCAGAACACCTATCAAAAGCCATAAAATGAACCTTAGAGAATTAATGAAGCAGTTCACTATCAGTTATCTGATGATTTGCAACCATAAATCCCACTAAAGATGGTGACTCATCTGTTGTTCAGAAATAAACTTTCTATTTGAGCTTTTGGTAGATGAAAGCTGAAATGCTCATCTTAGAAGTTTGGTCTTAGAGCAATGGATTCCTTTGCAGCCAAGAACTGTAGAGCAGTTACACCTTACTTTTGTACATTTCTCTGTGGCTGCTGGTTGAGAGCTGAGATTTTGTACATAGATTTTGTGTGCATTACACATCCATCTGCTTCTCCATCTGGAAAGGAAATTAAAAAAAAAGAAAATGAACCAAAAAACGCATAGGAATGCTTTATAAACTATTTTCACCAATGTACCAGTTGTTAGCTTCCTGCTGGTAGCCCTGGTATAAACTTCATTGGATAATTATTTCAAGCAGGAAACAACCAACCCACATGTTCAAAAGTAATTACTAGTTTGATTAACCATCCAGAAGCAGGTAATTTTTTCTTAAGATGCAGAAACAGAAGTATTATAATATTCGTGTGTCTTTAATGTAAGCATTTAGATAGCATCTGTACAATTTCATACCTGTGCATATTTTTGTAAGTGAAAAAAAATCAGGCTAATATAAATGCTCTATATTGATAATAAATCATGAGTGGTCACATGAACTTTCCTACGTACTTTTTGTGACAGGTGTAATATTAGATCTGTTGTTATTTAACATTTTCATTAATGAGTTGAAGCAAACAGCAGAACCAAATTCACACATGGTATTAAATAGGAAAGTACTATAATCTCAACTGAGGAAAACAGCAGGGTCATCAGAAGTTGGGGAAACATAGGCAGGAACTGACAAAATAGATGAAGAAAATAACTGGCTAATACATCTGGGGGGAAATAAAAGAAAACCAAGACAGTATAACTGAGAAAAACTCTGAAAGTTGGCACTCTGAAAGAGATTTAGGGGTAGTTATAGACAACAAACACAAAAACAAATCTGAGTCAGAGACAGAAATACCAAAGATGCAGCTTACTGAGAGCTGCTGTAATCTACTTTCCTTCTTTGAACAGTTAATCCCCCGAAGATACTATGATTTTCTCCATCTACTTATTTCTATTTTTTTGTGCGTTACTCCAAAGGGTAAAGTAACATTGATTATCAGAATATATGTCTGCAAAAGGTCTTGTACTGATTGATTCATTAAGTTTTCAATGATTTAATATTCATTTTGTGGGGTCTGCCTCAAATAATGGGAGAATGAGCTATCTAGTTTACTATAAAGAACAATGTGGTATCAGTAGAGGGATGGTCTTGCTAGTCTATCTCTGGAATCTACAGTTTTTAGTTCAGCATTTCCTCACTCAGAAACTTGAAAACACTGTTTAATTGAAATTATTTTACTCAGTTTTAAGAATGCTTTCAGATTCTTAACCTCAGAAAAACTTTTCTACTTTCTAAGTTTTTATTTTGGTTGCATAAATAAAGACACTGGCGTGATGCGATATGTAGCACAAAGTGAAAGAAGTTTTGATCCTTGAGAGAATTTCCCTTTTCAAAGCCATTTCATTCTAATTACTATGAAATTATATAAGCCTGCTTATTTCACACTTTAGGAATGAAACAGCATTTCATAAAACATTTCCACATCTTGGTATTTCTTGAATATTACTTTCTGCGCATTCATATGTAATATAGTTATTGGTCTTTTCTTCCTAATACTACATAGGGTAAAAGTCAGGTGCTCCAGTTACATAAGGCTTTCACGGTCTATCAATATTGAATTTATTCTTGTCTACATGGTCTATCAGGTAAACAGTTTAAACCACTGATACACATAATACATATAAAACCAAACACTGTCCTGTAAAAAAACCCTTTTTTTTTTTTTAATATGTGACAAAACCCCCCAAAACCTACAGGACATAATTTCAATGAGATTTGTTCTATGACATTGGAAGGAAGTTTCTTCGTTCACCAGTAAGCAAGGGAGAAAACTAGGAAGCCTCTGAATAACGGATCTAGCACAAGCTGCCACAGTCAATCCTGTGTATTCTAAACTATTCAAGTGCAAGTGACCTCTCATCCCTAAGTTGATTAGATATACAAGTGTGTAACTGTGCCCATAATGGTGAATCATGTCTCTCTATAAATGAAGAGAGATAGCTTACAATGAAATAAAATTAACTCCTACACATACATAGACTTGATTCACACTTATTTACTGAGAACAAAGAATTTTATAGATAATTGCTGTAATGCTTCCCTGAGCTGAAGGATTATCTGAAATTTCAGTGCAAACACGTCTGTATATTTGGCTGCAATATAGTGTCGGAAATCCGAGTGGCTTCTAGCATTGCAATTAAACTAATTTTTCTACTAGATGAAGTTTAGCTATAGGACGGCACAGATTCATGTGAGGCACTCTTGTGAGAAAGAACAGAATTTCAGCTCTAATGTCAATAGACTTTCAACAGAAGAAAAGAGCTGAAGGTGAAAGTTTCTTCTGAGTTTATAATAAATTCCATAGTGGAATGAGATTGTCATTTTTATTGAATTGGAATTTTTAGCTCAACTATAAAATTGAGACTGAACTCCAGACTAATATGCATCCTGAACCAGAAAGAAATCTTGTAATTCACTGATACACCTTTCTGGCATTCTAAACCTTTCTAAAATTTGTATGCACATGTTTTAGAAGACATGATTTTACTTATATCATATATTCATCTCACTATTTTTCCATATATTTCTCATTCTGGGGAGGAAAAAAAAAAGTGGGAAGAAGAAAGGTTAAAATCATCTTTCAGATAATCAGACTTCCAAAAGGATTTTGTGAAGGTAGGTTTTGAGAGAGGGAAGTTTTTTAAAGCAAAAGCAAACCACTTTCAATGACTTTAATGAAAAGTCTAAGCTAAGTTTTCAGTGTGCTGCTCTCCTTTCTTTACATGCAGTTTTGTTGATACTTCAATCTTTATTTCTGGCTGAGGTATGCAAGTATATCCTAATGCAAATTCTCATTAATTTGAGTTGTGTGCGGTTCCAAGAACCTGTCTTTGTGCACTCATTGTTTTTTCTAGAAATACTTCCTTTCTCATCATAAAAGCTTCTTTTAGAAGCAGAATCCTTCAGTCTCAGGACTGAATATATTTTCCTGTTCTGCTCATCACTGAAACTAGGTTGTTAACAAAATAACTTTTTTTATGATTTTTACTGTTTATTTCTTTGCAAGACTTCACTATGGACTAGTATTTCTTAAGGAGAAAAAGTGTTTTTAAAACCCTCATCCCACAAGCCACAATCTAGCATGTCAGATTTGAATCTAAGTTACCACTGATACTTTTCATGTTTTTAACAATCTGTATCTATAGCCTTGCTTTTTGCCCTGCTGTTTCAGTGCATCTGAAGACATAATTAATATTTTCAAAGTTGCATGGTATATGTATGTCTCTGTGTGTGGAAGAGAGTTGGAGAACAAATGTTCTCAATTTAATTAGTTCACTTTTTTTTCCTTAAAAAATACTTTCCAGAAATACAGGAAAAGATAATGCTAGATAAACAGTTTTCATTATAATTCCTCCAAGAACAGGCAGTAAGGATAGCAATTATATTTGGATAATCTGTTTGATTAACCTAGCATCAGATTTAGCTATTGTTTAGTACAAATGGCAGCTACAGTGGTACCTCATCCTTGTTTTAATGGGCTGATTGTGATACACTAAATATTTTGTTACCTGGATGAAAAGGCTGGGTTTGCTCTGTTTCTTCTGCACTGTGTAGTGGATTTCTCTGGCCAGTTTTTCCTGAGTCACCATTTATTTTGCAGTAGCACAGAGAGAACCTACCCCTACCATGAACTGTTCCCAAGGAAGAATTTAGTATAACTGGAACAGATGCCATTTCATGTCAGAGAACAGTTAGTTCTTGCTTGAACATCAGCTCTTTTCCTGTCTGTCACTTCCCACCACACTTAACTGGCTGTTCAGTCATAGGTCAATGATCAGATAAAACATGAAATGGTGACCAAATTCCAGTTTCCACATACAGTATTCACAGGGTAAAATCTTTAGCTTTGTAGACAAGGCTGAATGAGGCCCTTGTGAACAATCTCAAGGGAAAGGACAAGCCAGACTCACAATTTACCTTTTGTAATGTCCCACTCAGCAGGTTTAAGGGACGGTAGTTCCATTTACTCTGAGCACTGCACAGGAAAAATATTAAAAATTTTGGAAGTTTCGAAAACAACTTTTATTTGCAAACTTTAGGACATTTCAATGGAATAAAGCACCTGGGAAAGTATAACTTAGCAATCTTTAACTTATCTAGATACAGCAAGGCACAAAATAAGGCATGGAAAGGAATTTTTTGGTCTGGCTTACAATATATTTCAAGGAGAAGAAAGTAGGAGAAGAAAGAAAACTTTAAAAAGAAAAAGAAGGGGAAAAAAGAAAAAAGAAAAAAATTAAAAAGAAAGAGAAAAGGAGAAAGGTGAATAGTCACCCCCTTAGGATCCAGCATGGTCTCAGCTTCTTTTAAATCCAAGGTAGTGTAGCTGTCCTTTTATCTGTCCAAGTCCTCTGGAGCACTCCCTCAGGTGGGGTGATGCTGACTTCAGCACCAAAGTCTCATGCCTGAGTTTTACACAGAGCTAGAACATTCCCGGTGGGCCCACATGGTCAGCCGCCCCCATTGCCGGGCAGGCCAGCATCTGACTTCCCAAATGCACTGTGCTTTATAGTGCAGAGCAAGAAAGGCTCAAGGGCGGGTGCAGGGGAAGCAGTGTGGCATCCCACCTACCCAGAGCTCACCCTATTCCCCCACCACTTCCCACCTGGTTACTTTGAACTAGCCAGCCATTCCTCCCATCTCCTACACCTTTTCTTTGCAGTGTCAATCTTCTGGTTTCAAGATACTGATTTTAAACTCATAGTGCTCTTTCAAAGTTGAGAGACTATGCATGGATTGAAACATGAAGAGGTTTAAAGTAAAAAATATTAATAATAGGAAGGAGAAAAAGATATGTAACTTTTGGAAAGTGTCAATTACCATCAGCCTTCTTTTACTTCCCCAGAATTCTTGGATCTCTGAAATATTTTAGCAAGAAGACTGTGTGGCTTTGATGCAGGACATAACTGGCTAAAATAGGAAATAATCTTAAATATAAAAAACAAAAGAGAACAAATGCTTCCTATTAGTTGATGTCACTACAATATCTGTTCAGTACTTCTGTTGCCATGCTCTTCTCTGTGCCAAATGCAAAAAATTGTATAGTCCACCCTGGTGAGGCTGAAATTGAACATCATAAAAAAGTTAAAGTTTAGAACACAATAGTGTACTGAAAAAGAAATAAAATAATTTATTTTTGTAATTGCTTAAATATTTAATTGTGAATTTGAGCAATCAAAGTTGTTTGGTTTGCTTTGGTTGCAACAAGTTTCAAAGCATAAGTACTGAAATACATTTCATTGGTTGTTTTAGAAGGAAATTTATCATTTATGCATGCTCTGTTGTGATGTGAAAAGTATTAATTATTGCAGCTGGCAGGAAGATAATACTTAGGAAGGTATTAGAGAAGACCAACTGCATTTAAAATTTCCTGGACACTACTAGGAAGATGGCTTGACTGAAATCCTATTTTTTTCTCCACTATAAAAAGAATTTATGAATTCTATTTAGTTGTACTGCTTTGTGCCTACTTTTACAAAGAATTTATGAATTCTATTTAGTTATACTGCTTTGTGCCTACCTTGCATAGAAAAGTTACACTCTTTCTGACAGGCTTAACATTATTGATGTTATGTGAGTGAATTGCAATCTTGTGCATATTGTAACAGACACAATTTCTGTTTCAAAGGACAAAAAGCCTCAACAATGTATTGTGTCTTTTCAATAATCTCTCCATGGAAAACTGTCTGATTGTACATAGAAGTGAAGCAACCTACCAATGAGATGACAAATGATGTTCTGTAGAAGCAGCTCAGCTCAACCAGGGACCATTGGTTGGAAAGATCATACTTCAGATTTCTTCAGATCATGTGGAATGCTTCAAATGAACAACTGCAGGCGGTTCTTCCACTGTTGACCATAATTTAAACAGTTTCCATAAGACAGTGCACCATAAAACAAGACACATTGGTGCTTGCAGTTTAGGAATCAGTCCTGCTGTTGGCTTGATCTTTGCTCACCACTAGGAATGTACTTTTCATTTCAAAGGTACTGCACTAAAGGCCAGGCTTCCTAGAGAGCCTGTGAAACACCCACCCTTGGAGTTTTTCAACACTCATGTGCATAAAGCTCCAGCTGACGTGCCTTGTGTTGGCAGTGCTCCCACCTCAGGATGTAGGATGAAATAGGAAACCCCCAGATGTCCCTTCCAAACATTGATAGAATTTCATAACCCTTAATTACCTGCCTTCAGGGAGTTGCCAGTGTAGGTGTGCTTTTCTGAAATAACTGAAATATATCAATCATTCTTTTTTCTTTTTATTCTAAATGAGAGGAGGGGGATGTGGGCAGGGGGCGGGTGGATGTTAAGTAAAAAAGTAGAGCTAGATATGTTTCAAAAAATGGTAGATACATATGGATTTTTTTTTACTTAAGTGGCTTTAGGAAAGTCCAAAACAGTATCCAAGGCAGAATTCTGACAAAAAACATTTAATCAGCACAATACTTACGTTGTAGACACAGCAAAGATAACTCTTTCATTAGTGATAGTAGTGTTTTATGGTTTATTGCAGTGAAAGATATATCCATTTTTAATAATATTTTCTCTTTCTCACATCAGTATGGTAGGATTTAGAAAGAACCATACTCCTTATGCCTACAAAGATGTTTTTCTAAACACAGATAAATGTAGTGTCTCCTGGAGTGGACAGATGAATGTATTGAAGCTGTAGTTCAAACAACTCTTTGAGCTATCTGATGGGATTATCAATTTTACTATTCTAAACTCTTGGACATAGTCATCTTGAACTCACATTGGCTGAAGTACAGTTAATTGTGGAGGAAACAGGTACAGATGTCATGACTGTAACAGTTTTATGTAACAGTTTTATAGATACAACTGTAATTTGATTCTAGAACAAAAGAGTAGCCTTAAGGAAAGATAGTTCCTCCCACTCTCATAATCAAAATAAATAAATGTATACCCAATTGCATCCAGAATTATCTACATCTAGATGACACTCTTAACACCATTATGTCAATGAAAGCTGCAAGCAACTTTTTATAAAGCAACTGTCACATATGTTATTAAAAAACACACCAAAAAGGTTTTTTTCTTTCTTCTTGATTTTTCTACTGTTGTAATTGATGGATCCATCTGGCTACATTAGGATTTCCCTGGACATTTTAAAGAAACTGCTTTAGATGAAGCTAAAAGTTTTGCATCAGGTAATGACTTTCATCAATAATGTGAAAGTTTGAAGAAATAACTCTACCTCTAGCCTATTCTGGCAAACAAGAATTTAATTTTTCATAGTGTTCTTTTTGGTTTATCTAATTAGCTAGATTTAATATGAAATGTAAACTAAAACAAGAATGTTCAGATGCATGATCTACTGAATCTATTAACTATTTTTAATTTAAAATATTGTCAACATTATACTAGCAACATGACACTTTGCTTTTAATTATTCAACAATATAGAGTCAAGAAACATATTTTCATTTATAAATCTGATGGTGCAGTATATTGGGGTTGCATGGCACATATTTGGAAACAAGGGGGCTACAAGCACAGCTTCTGTGACAAGTTGCCAGAAGCTTCCCCTGTGTCTGATGGTGCCAATGCCAAAAAACTCCAAGACAGACCCAGCACCAGCCAAGGCTGAGTCCATCAGCAATGGTGTTAATGCCTCTGGGATAAGATAGTTAAAGAAGGGAGAAAAGTTACTGTGCTAGAGGAAATTGCAGCTGGAGAGACAAAAGAGAATATGTGAGAGCAATAGCCCTGCAGACAGCAAGATCAGTGAAGAAGGAGAAGGTGCTCCAGGTGCTGGAGCAGAGATCCCCTTCAACCCATGTTGAAGACCATGGTGACACAGTCTGTGCTCCTGCAACCCATGGAGGTCCATGATAGAGCGCATATCCACTTGCAGCCCATGAAGGACCCAGCACTGCTGCAGGTGGATGCCCAAAGGAAGCTGTGACTCCACAGAAGTCCATACTGGTGCAGGCTCCTAGCAGGACCTGTGGCCCTGTGGAGAAAGGAGCCCACTCTGGAGCAGGTTTGCTGGGAGGACTTGTGACCCCACAAGGGATGTACACTGGAGCAGTCTGTTTCTCAGAACTGCATCCCATGAAAAGGACCCATGCTGGAGCACGGAAAAAGTGCGAGGAGTCCTCCCTTTGAGGAGAAAGGAGCAGCAGAAATGACTGACTGCAGCCCCTATTCCCCATCCCCCTGCACTGCTGGAGGGGAGGAGGTAAAGAATTCATGAGTGAAGTTAAGTCCTGGAAGTAGGGAGGGGTGAGAGGAAGATGTTTAGGGTTTGGTTTTGTTTCTCATTACCTTACTGTGATTTGATTAGTAATAAATTAAACTATTTTCCCCAAGTCAAGTCAGGCTTGCCAATTATGGTAACTATTGAGTGGTCTCTCCTTGCCCTTGTGTTGACCCACAAGCCTATTGTTCTATTTTCTCTCCTCTGTCCAGTTGAGGAGAGCCATCTTCGGTGGGCACGTGATATTCAACCAGGGTTAACCAACCACAGGCAGCATATAAAATTAGTATACTATTTGAAAGTGTAAATTGCAAATGGCAACATCTGGTAAATTGATACAGGTTGATATGACACTGATGATAAGGCTATAGATTTATACATAAGTACTTTACAAAGAATAAAAATAATATCATTCAATCTATACTTAAAATTTACTGTATCTTAGTACTTTTTGAACTTCTCAAGACTACCACCATGGTACAGCAGTGACTTTGAAAATAATTTTGTCCAAAATTTTCATGACATTAGAGACTTAATATTATGTACTATTATGACTTGCTTTTGTAGGTAGACACATTCCTTTCTTAAGAAAAAAAATAACTGATCACCTACATTTTTTATCCAGAATAATTAAAATTCATAAAATTGCTAGCTAGTAAATTTAATTTATTATTATATAATTACATTAACATTTGGAATACACTAGTAATCTTTATAAGTAATACTTTTTGAATTAGCAGGAAAAAATAGTAGTTAATTCTCAGAGACAATATGTATGTATGTATGTATGGCCAGACTTTGGGAATGAGGATTTGGGAAGGGCTCTCCCCACATGGGTGTGCCCTTCCAGCCTGCACAGTGGATTTTTTAGGTGAGGCACAGCGTG
>JAOXXN010000471.1:36832388-36849709 GCA_026770055.1 Myrmophylax atrothorax
TTGTGGTTTAAAACAAATTTTGCTCTGTATCAGTGCATTTATTGTAATATTTTTATTAAATTGTAACTCTGACTTATTATCTCTTTTGTGTTAGATTCAATTCTCCTGCCAGTTTACCTTTAAACTAGCACACTAAGTCACCTAAATTAGGAAAAAAGACACCATCAGCTTCCCGCCTCTCTTTACTGGAAATAGATAAATACCTCTAACAGGTAATAGACATCTTAAATAAGTCTTATTTTTACATATATTATATAGGGAGTTTAGGTTAGCTACATCAAGTCCTAAGATTGAAAGCAATGGATCAGGACGTAAGACCTAGCTGAAAAAAGGAACATCCTGAACACTGAAATTACCAGACATATTTTATAGTGCACTAAATTGATTATTTTGAGAACATAGTCAATGAAGGTGATCTATTAATGACAGAAGTTCTAGTGGCTCAGACATTAAAAATTAAAAAAAATTAGAAAATAAATAAAAGCTTGGCCCTAGATTGAAGCAATCAAGTATGCAAAGGAGTAACAGAATAATGGAGCATCAATGCTTTAATAATATCTCATCTTTTACCATCATACTAATATGAGTAATAAAAACAGGCTATTTGACTTATTTCCTATGTAGGAAATAATTTTTATATTATACAATGTGACCTCTGCAATGGACCTCATTATGTGAAATTTCAGACATTACAGGCTATGAAAGTTTTTTTTTTTTAATATCGTTAGAACAGTATGGTAAATGAAGGCCAGAGAGATTTAGTTTACTTTTAGATTACTGATATTTTAAATACGTTTTTCCTGATTCCTATTCATCATATATGATCTTATCTTTACTTTCTGTAAGACCCCAGTTCCAAAGCCACAAGCTCAAATGGGAGTCTTACTTTTAAAAAATATAAAAGACTCCAGAAGTTTTCCCACCGATCTTTTGCAGAGTCTTCGGTCCTTTAATACCTTGCGATTGCATAAAGAGAGAAAAATCCACAGGTTTCTTAGGAGACACTTTTAATTTTAGGGAGAAAATAAGAAATCTTAGCAGAAATTCAAAAGGGGTAACACGCAAACAAGGTAGAGCATTCTACAAAGCACTGACTCAGCACACGCCAACCCACACAGCTTAGCAAAAATCCAGCCCACCAGTTTTAAGCTACCCAAAATATTCAGTAAGAAAAGAGATGAAGAGAGTAAAGAAAGAAAGAGATTAAGGTAAGAAAAAGGAGTAAAGAAAGAGAATAAGAGAAAAGATATTAAGGCAAGGAGAAGGAGTAAAGATAGAGAAAAATAGATTATTAAATAGTTACCACCAAAGAATTTTATAGAAATTCAGCTTTACATTGTAGAGGTAAGTCCCAGGAGAGGTAGAGGAAAAAGACATCAGGAGCTCTTGGATTTATCTCCTTTCACCCTCATGGCCACTCCTCCCAGGCAAGGTGTCTGGTGTCTAGCTCCCTGACCACTGAGTGCCTCCAGGCAGGAGTGAGGGGTGGTGCAGCCAGTCAGAGGCTGGGCTATGAATTCTGGGGGGTGTGGTGTGGGCAGGCTCCCAGGCTGCCCTTTGGATTAATGCTGCTACTGCAGAGCCTGCCATGTGGGTTCCACGAACCATGTGGTATACAACCTGGCCCTTCCCCTCCATGCACACTTGCATAGGTTCTGACCCAATAATAATATAACAATCCTCCAGGAGAATTGAATCCAGTGCCTCACGCTTTCCATAGCAGCATTTTGATGTGCCATGTAAGAGTGCTTTCTTCATTGTATTTTTTTTTTACAGAAGGCAGACTTATATTCAGCCATATACTCTGTTTACTATGAAATAAACTCAAAGAAACAGTGATCTGGGTGGATCTCATCAGCAACATGTGTTTTGCTCAGACAGCACCTAAAACTGCTACCATGTTCACTGACTCTGCCACCTTTCTTCTTGATAGAATAGTTCCATTTATGTTTTCTGAATGGCACCAAGCAATGCTTTCTTGCTACAGCAGTGACTAGCTGTTAATCAATTGTCTACTTTGGTCTATGTCAATGTTCCATAAGTTTGCTGTTCCTATAATTGTCAATAAAGTCTGACCACCTCATTTCGCAGAAGTGCCATACCACAGTAGCATTTTTGAGTGTGATACATTTGAAGTTTTTATGAAATAATTTATACATTAAAACTCCAACTGTTTTGGCTGCAGAAAATTAGATCTCAAATACTGTTGTGTTTTTGAATGTAAAATGATCCATGATATCTTTCCAGTAAGAAATTATGTTTCTCTTCTCAATGTTTTGGAAAACCCTTAGACATCTGGTTCAACAAGCTACAATAACACAGAGTCCTGCTGGCTATCGTTTGTCACTTCTATTGCTTCTGTTAAGCTCAAAAATTGACTTTTATTACTTCTCTACATGTTCCTTCTGATTATGGGGCTGTTCTGAATGGAGTCACAAGAAAACTTCATCACATCACTGTTTTAGATGGTACTTATACCTTGCACTTTGTGTAACAAAAGGCTAGTTTTATACATACACTAAGGTACAACGTATTTTTTTAAAAAAATTTAAACTAATTGAGTAGAAAGTTTGTTGAAATTTAATGAGCACTCTCTTTTTTGACCTATTTTTGACAACTAGACTTTGAGTTAGAATTAGTTGAAATTAATTTTGCCTTCACTTTACATGTCATTATTTAGGTTCCCACCTTCTACAGCAACACTAACCTCTGGAGCACTGTGCTTGCCTTTGTTCTATTTCAATTATTCAGGCAAGAGGTGATTAACCAAATCTCTGAAAGACATCTTTCTTAACACTCTGTCTACTTTGAGTGTAGGTTAACATCTGAAAACTTTACTAGCTAAACAGACATAACAAATATATTTTTTATAGAAACTTAGTTATCAGTTATAGCTCTCAAACTGTTGTTTCAAGGTGACTTAAATCAATTCGTATCAGATTAAATCAAATTAGAGTAATTCAGCCCTGAACTAGACCATCCAGGCTAACTTCTGCAATAGTTTAAATAAACTGTTTACATTCAAGTCTTCAAGGAAATTGGGGCAAATATTCTCATAGTCTTTAAGAGCACTCAACAGAAAAAGCTTTGAGGAGTTCATGTCTCTCTAACAGCAATCATAAGGAAGATGAAAAATCCCTGCTTTATATATTCCACAAATAAACTATCATTATTTATATATTATGCCTCTTTCCTATTACTGCTTCCAAATATCTCCAGCTCAAATTTTCAGTCTGATGCTGTTTGCCTATTAACAGGATCTTGCTTGAACCCAGGTAAGCATTTTGCAACCTCACCACACGTTGGCAAGGATGTCTATATGGTTATCACCTACTTAGTGACAAACTAATTTTTTTTCTATTTTTGCATGTTATTATTTTAGCACCGAGTTCTTGTGAATGGCTGTTCTGTACCTTCTCTCTCCATGACAGTCCTGTTTTATGAACAGCCATGGTACCCAGAAGTCTCACACCTGTTCCATATTGCAAGGTCCTAGCTTACTGTATCAGTTCTTGTATGGAAACTGTTCCATTATTTTGGAACCTCCCTTAGATTATCTGTCTTTTCTAGTTGTGCCATATTTTTCCCATGATAAAGGCACAGAATAGTAAACAGTCCTTAAAGTGTGAGCAAGCAAAGAATCTGTAAGGAAATGGAATAAAATTAGTTTGAAAATGGTCAAATAGTGTTAGGTAGATTCAGCCAGTATATTCTAAAAGCCTATTCTGAAACCTATTGCAAAAGTTACGACTAAAACGGTGACACTGGTCATCTTTCTGTTAATTTATCCCTGTTAAATTTAATAAAGGCAAACTTTACATTTCAGTGGGAAATTTTTACCTTCTTCTTAAAGTTTTTCATGTGTCAGGAAGCTGAGTGTAGCATTTGCTTATGCCCATTCCTACAGCTTGCCAAGGTTCTTGTAGATAACTCCACCCAGCAGCTGAACCCACGGAGCCGTTTGTTCACTCCCCCATCCCCAGTCGGTTGGGCTAAATATAGGAAGAGCAAAAGTGATAAAACCCATGGATAAAGAGAAAGACAGTTTAGTAAGAAGCGAAGAGGAGAAAAAAGCCAAGACAAAAAAACCTAACAGTAAAATCCAGTGATGTAGAAGCAATTTTTCATCACCTCCCACACACAGACTAATGGCAGACCAGTCACTCAGCAATGGCCACACTGGAAGAAAAATCCTCCTTCCCCCACCTTCTTCCACTACCCCCAGGTTTTTTTGTTGTATTTAATACCCCTAATTAACTTCTAACCACAAGGGAAACATTAAATACTTGACAAGTCCCTAAGACTGGTGATGTAGTCAGTCTGCACACTTATATTTCACTAGTCCAAGGCAGCTCCCTAGTATGACAGCTGGAATCCTCTTAGCTATCTGGGTAAACTCATAGCAGGCAACATCCATAGCTCTCCCTTTGCTTACAGGGCCAGTCATTCTGGGAACTGAAGAGCTGATAAAGCCTGTAGTTCCCCAGATACTCCTTCTTTCCCATCTTCCACATGGGTATGACATTTTTACCTTTATCGTCTTCAGTGAAATTGCAGACCCCAGTGATCTTTCAAATTTAATAGAGAACAATGCAATGACAGAAGTCATCTCCTTCAACAGCACAGCAGCCAGACCACCATTTCCTCTGTGGTCTTGAATATGTCCAGTTTGTTTAAATAGTACCTAAATCAATCTTTGCCTCCTCTCAATAGGTACTGAAGACAAAGTTTCAGTATATTTTAAGACATTATTCTTCTGAGTTCTAAATGCTTCCTCCATCTCCAAATAGTTTGGGGATTTTTAATTGAGAGAAAAATATAGAAACATTTTCTTTATCACAAATACACAAAAATCTTCCTGTAAGAAAATATTATATCAAGAAAACCATTAGCCAAGATTATGCTGTATATAGGAACATCTCCACTTTCTGTGCTAAATTGTATCAAGACCATTCTGTAGATAACAATAATTTTCTAAAACAAGAGCTCATTTGAATATCCAATAGGCCCAAATGCTGATAACATGCTACTAAATTCTCAGCTTCAAAATATATTTTAATAGAGAATCTATGTTTCAAATATTATTCTGTTTACATTTAAGGAAACTTCCCAGTTTTGTCTGCTTAAAAGCAAATAAAGATTCTAGCTGTGAACACCATTTTGTGCTCCACATGTTTAGTCACTATATCGATTGTTAGAGATGGACACAGCATGCCAGCCTCTGTTTTGTTTTTAGTTTTCCCTGAAAGCAGCTCATTCAGACTTAGGTTGACATAATGCAGTATTGATAATTGTTGTCCAATCCAATTTTTCTTCTTTATTTCCTTTTAACCAATAATTTTCATGATGTTTTAAGAGTAGAGTATATTTTTATCTTCAGACACATCTTATTAACCAAAGTGCTAAAACTAATTATCGTTTCTTCTACAGATCTCATTATAAATCTGTTTTGAACTTTTCAGCAGCATTTCATCCTGCAGCTACATCAGAGATACTTCAGATCACAGCTTCCTCACTTCAAAGCAAACATTTGTAAGAGTAGGTAACAATCTTGTATGAGGAAGCAAAGATTGTTTTTGGAAGAACATCATTACTTGGCAAATTGTCAGTAGACAAATGAAATACTCAACTAGGACATTGCTGACACTTAATAGGAAGATGAAAAATAAGGAGTATAATACAAAATTGGCACTTGGTAAAAGATGACAGCAAGAAGCTTTACCATCGTTTAAGCTTAGTTGGATTTCCAGGAGCACAGCTGTTATGTCCCTAAGACTAAGATGCCATAGGTTAAACACACACTATCCATGTCCAGAGCATTAGATATGGATCATTTTTGCCTTCTGTAAAAAAAACAACCAGACACATCAAAACTTTAAAAACTTTAAAAAACAAAACACTTCTTTCCAGTCTGCAGCACAGTATTTGTCCCTGATATAAGAAGAAAGCTCAGCTTTATCTGTCTGTGTTCTGCCATCCTACTTTTATTGTATTTATTAGAAATCTTTCATTTGAAAACTAGCAAACAGAGATAAATCCATCCATAGATAGAGAAATACATAGGTAGATAAATATAAAGAAGTGTCTGAGGTTTGCCAGATCATTTTTTGCTGATTGATATATAAACTGACTTCAAATATGCTGTTGACAGTCTTAAAAAGAATAGGCACTACCTCTCCACTCCTGACAACACAGAGCTAGAAAATGATTTTTGACATGTTCCTGTTTAAAACAAAATAGATTATTAAATATAGGAAACAATTTAAACAAAGGAATATACTAATTTTTAGAAAATATGAGAACAGTGAAAAGGTGAAACATATTTTTCAGATGATCACAGTAAATTTTATATATATTCAAATCCATTATGTCACTCAAAATATGCTAATTTACTTTTGAAACTTGCATTATGTGTATTATGAAACAAAAAGATGAATCACATATTTGAAAATGTTAAGATGAATAGGAACTATTTAAAATAGGAATAAATAGGAACACTACTTAATTTTAAAACAGAGAGAAAAGAAAATTATCTTTATAGTCTATCAACAGAATAGGAGTACCTGTAGAAACCCTAAAGTTATGACAGAAAAAAATGTTGTGAACACTGTTTTGTACGATAACAAAGCATCATTTCTTCTGGCTTAGAGATGAATTCCAGTAGCAGCATTGCTTGGATTCTTTACGTACCTACTAATATAATTATGCATTTTACGTAAGTGCACATGAATTTTGGCCTTAGGAAAGATGAGCAGGTTTAGAAGACAGCAGGAACACTATAAAAGTAGTATCCATAAAGTTAGAAAACAAGATCAGTAGAACCTGAATTTTGACACACAGCATGTTCTATTAAAACATTTGTAAATCATATCAGTAATTTAAGCATAATTCATAGCTCTAAAACCCAATAAAATTAGGTATAATCTTAAAAGTAAAGATACTTAATATTTTTACTGTAGATTATCCTAAACCTGGACTTTTTCATGTTGAAGTTATTAATACAAACCTTCTTAAAACTACACTGAAATTTGAAGTGTAGTGAGCCCATCCGGTAGTCTCGAACATAGGTTTTTACTCTGTCATAACTTTAGCAGCAGGTAATGAGTTCACAGAAGGTCCTGTGCAACCCTTGCCAGTTCAGGTGATTACCAGAAAACCCTGAATCTCCACTGTGCAGATAGGATGTATGAAAATACAGATGTGGGGCACAGGAAGCAACCCAATTCTATGTACTCTGAATGTGTTTCAGCATTTTTTTTCTACCTCATGTCTGCAAAGCTTTGCAATTATCCATTCTTTGTCAGGAAAGGCTCTTGGAAACAGTACACATACAATTTCCTCCGAACCTAAACAATGAGTAAAGTTTTAGGATGTTTTTTGCTCCTGTTACATTTATTTTCTGTTCTCAATTCCATTCCATATTGTCTGGACAATCCATCAATCATTTAAGATTTTGTATTTTATAGTAGAATCAAGACAGTAATGTTCCTTAACCTGAACGTTAGCCCTTCTATTTTTTCCTAATACCTTATTATAAAGTAATACTTAGTACTTTAATAAAGGATTATTTATGCATTTATCTTACTGTTCTTACATGCCTAAATTTTCTAAAAGACTTACAGGCATTTTAAGACAGATAGAAAATACTATAATTATTTACAGCTACAGTTAAAACTGTGGGAAATAAATAATGAAATATGAGTGTTGTACAGAATGGTCCCAGAAAGTAGAAAAGCCACTGAAATACTAAAGACACGCATTTACTTCATGTGAAATTTCAGGACAACCAAGCAATTTTTAAGACTAAATAATAACTATGGAAAAGAAAATCCGTAAGCTCAAGTGTCTTATGACCTACTTACAAAGAATATATATACATGCTACCAAAAATTAAGCCTTACACCTCATGAAAGTAAATCAAATTCTAGCTTTGAAAAAGATTTAGGTCTTACTCTAATGTGATACAGATCCACCGACAAGTCAACTTTCCCTTCATGTGTTTATAACAATTTATGCAAATTTAAAGTCTACTGAGTGGTTGCATATCTAACCACATTGAAAGGATAAATTTAAAAAAGTACAAGTTCAAAGGTAGTCAGGGGAAAGATGAAAAAAAACAAAGGTAGTAATTAAGAGAGCTTGATGATAGTGTCTAGTAGCATGCAAGGTCTAAAAACCCAAACATCTGGCACCAAAATAAATCTGGGTGCAGATACGGTGACACTTTTAGAGCCATTGAATATTATAGAAATGCAATTGAGTTTTGGAAGTTTTAAGAAAAGTTACAGTATACAAACACTAGAAACCATCTGATTAGTGCATCCCATTTTAAAAATATATATTTGCCCTTTTGTCCTAATTTTTTTTTCGAAGTGTCACCTGAGATTTTGTACTTTGAGAAGTAATGCAAGGAACTCAGATCACACAGGATTTCCACTACCAGAAATCTATGCAATAATGGTTCCAAATCATCAATTTTCCATCTGATTTGCAGCAATACTAAATATATATATAGAGAGAGAGAGAGAGAGAGAGAGAGAGATATGATTTATAAAAACAAGGGGGCTAGGTTTCATGGGACTAATACACTGAGTTCATCACAAAAATTATTTTTGTGTCAATATTAGAATTGTGTACCAAATGTGGAATCATGAACAGGAAGCAGAAAATACAGATTCCAAGCATAATTTATTTTCCAAGTCTATTTTTGATTCATCATATCCTGTTCTACGGTCTGAGCACTGCAGATACCCTTATATGAGGTATATAGCTACTTCTTATGAAGTTTCTTCTCTCCTATTCACTTACTCCTTGCTTTCTCGTGCAATTCTTTTTGCAAGGAAATCATTTATTTATGTTTAGACACAGCTGGATGCTGTTCTGAATATATCTGTGTAATTTTTCTCCACTCTTCACTGTTTTTTTGTTAAAGGATAAGATCTCTGTAACCAAGATAAGCACGATGAAGGCCCTAGGTACAGTTTTTCTTGATCTCTCAAATTTTGTTGAAGGAAAAAAACAAACAAAAAAAAGAAGTGAAAAATGTGATAAAAAAGATTCTGTGACACTTGTCATTATTGTCATTGGTAGAAGTCTGTTGCCGGAGATTTAAGGAAAAAATAATGCAAAGTCACTATATTTTCTCATTAAGTTGCTTGCTCTTATAGTGATTCTTAGGATAATGATCCTGAAGATGTACTTTGCTATTTGCATGCCTAAAATCTACATCTATAACTTCTGAATGCTGAACAATAAAAATGAAAATTATATAAACAAATTGAGGGATCACTATTCCAAAAACACAGAAAAGCACTCATTATTGAATATTTGTGTAATGGATTGTCATCTAAAGGTTTATTTGAAGCACCATAAAACAATAAAATGTTACTTGCTCTTCTCAGTAAGTATAGCAGCAAAATCAGCAAAAGAGGTAAATTTATACTTCTTTCAGTGCAAGGAGCTTAGTCACATGAGATATCTATATTTTTGAGAATGGTGAACTTTGCCTCCTGTACTACTACAGATTTTTAAGTAAAATAGTGATATAAACATTGCAGCAGTAATGGTCAGCAGTGAGTGGGAATATCATGGTATTCAAGGACTCTGAAGAATAGCAGCAACATTGAAATAAATCATTCCAAGCAATGTGAAATAACTAATTGGAAATCATATCATTTGAGTGTCAGCCCTGAATCATACCGATGTCTCCTGTGTTTGCATTTCCCTTCCAGGAATAGAAAGAAAAAAGATTCTTTTGTTTAAAGATGTTTCTTCCTGAATGAAGAATGAAGTGTTTCAGTTAATCTTTGTGTTCAAAAACTTACTCAGTGGCATCATCCTTCTCACCTACATTATTCCTTCACTAGTCTTTTCCAAATCATGTGTTTCTGTTAGCCTTTTTACACATAACTTTCCATTCATCCAATTGACACATCAGAAAAATCAAATAACACTGATCAGCAAGGTGGTTATTTCCTTTGGGCAACAGCCTGAAAATTTGCTTGAAGAAATGCTGAGGTATTTGACATGTATTTGATCATGGACTCAAGGACAAAGAACTTTCAGGCTTACATTCAAACAACATCCTGTTTGCAAGCAAACCGCATTTTGTCATATATCCTGTCATGGTCAATCAAAATTGATAGTCCATCTCTGATGCAGATATACTCAGCTTCTCGAACTGCCAGTTTATATATTCAGTGAGATTTTATTCTTGCAGAATATGCACAAAATTGCATGGATAAGAATATATAAATGGCACACAGATGACATTGAAATGCCTCGCATTGAAATTTTGATATGTTTCAAAACATGCCATTTTCCTGAAAGCTACTGCAGTTCATATATTACTTTGTGTAAGAATATTGCCTTTGAGTACTCTCAAAATATAGTATCTCTATTGCCAGTAAAATCCCATGTTCTATACAAAAATATATTCTGATTTTTTTTCTTCATTTGTTAAATTAGGAAAGGACACAGGCAGAACAATAAGTCCTTTTCTAAACAAAGACCAATGAAATATTTAAATCCTTCTTCAGTGCTCAGAGTGAGATTTGCAATCCAGAATTTTACCATGAAGATTGCTGACAAACTGATTATTAATCTACTATTCTTATGGGGGGGAAGGAGGCGGGGGGGGAGAAGACCAACAGAAAAATGTCTGCAAGGTAACTGGGGGAAATTATCCATTCCATCTATTCTGCAGAAACAAATATATCTGTCAAAGGTGTTTGCTAAATTTCTGGAAAAAAACATTGTTAAAAGACATTCTTCCACGGCTTCTGAGTTAAATAATCATGAATTAATTTATATTCTTATGAAATGCAACTATTTTAACATAAGAAAAAGCATAAACCAAACTCAAACAAACAAACAAACAAAAAAGTACCCCTACTCCACAAAAAGCAAAAAAATTATTTCCTCTTATTTCATTTATAGGAAAAACAGTTTTTCAGTTTTCCCACTATACTGCAAGAGTTATCACATATTCCTCCACAGACCTAAACTTTAAAGTGGAAAAAAACCCTCTGCCTCCTTTACATGTCATGTTTTAAAGTGTTAAAATTAATGTCACACTTCTGTGGTGGAATCCCTGAAGCTTGTCTGCTTCTCACCTCCAAATCAGACATACTACAGTAAAGAACGAACTAACTCTTAACAGGGTAGAATTCCATCTCTCTTCTACACTAAACTACCTTTCAGTGTGAAATGTCTTGCAACCATAAAATAATATTGATTCAAATTAAATGGCTAGCTATATTATCAAGCTTTCTTTTTAGATGTTACCCGTTATATATATGTGATTTAATTTTTGGTGGGTGTAGTATTTTGCCTTTATTCTCATTTTGTTTGGGGTTTGTTTTTTTGTTTTTAGCAAATTCATTGAAATCACTTAAGTCAAATCCCTTGGTACCCTGTTCCATAGTGTTTTCCATTCATTCCGCTTTGATGTAAGAACAAGTTTTGTAAGCAAGGTGTATATTCCATCAAATTTTTCTAGTCTCCTAATTTAGGAGTTGAAATATTTAAATAAAGACATGCAAAAAGAGTATGTTGAGATGGAGTCAGTGTCATTTAAGGTATGCAATAGGAGCCATCAAAGGTAGTCTTGAGTCACTAAAATATTGCTTTGCATGACTTAATTCCCTTATGTGTTATACCAAGGAAGGCCTATCTTTAATTAACATTTATAAACCTTCAGTATATCCTGAAGTTAAAGTAGTCTTTTGTTACAAGTCACTGCCAAAGTAGAAGCTGCCAGTCCTCTACCTTACAACAGTCATCTAAAATGCATTAATTTTCAGGGGTGAATTCATATTCCATTTTTTTATTCCACTTAAGACAATTGTGATGCATTTCTTCAATCCACGGAGTATCCTATCCAGTGCATGTGCTTTGAGTGTGCAATAAAGGCAAGATAGTTGGGGAAATACTTCACTGGATTTAGATATGAGATGCAAAGTTCCTGCCCACACTATGTCTAATGCACTTGTGGGCATATTGAGGGGCAGATCATCAATGCATCAAGAAAATTTAATGTGAAAATTTGCTCTGAAGTGATCTAAGTTCTGCAGTGATCTGTTGACATACACATGTTCAGGTACGTACTGCCTGGTATCCAGAGGCTAAGGCTGCTTACAGTTCTGTGTTAGATAACCAACTAACATTGTGATAATTCTTTAATCGTACCCATTAAACCAAGTCTAACACAAACCATAACTGAAATCCAAACTCCCAGGTGTTGTGAGTATCTGTGATGTGTGTTAAGTGAGTAGTCAGTATTCTCTTAAAGGAAGTGAAACACATTTGCAAGTTGCAATCTTTTCAAATTAGCTGCAAGTATAGGCCTCTAACAAATCTTTTGCCTTTTACTTGTGATTACATAAATTAAATAATTTTTACAGATTTTTCTCAGCTTATAGTGTACATTTTTGGCTTACTATTATTAAAACCAGTAGTTCTTTAGAATAGATGCAGGCTTCCTCTGTTAATTTAAAAAAACATAAATCAATAATCATCTTCATTTATTCAAATGCAAAATAGCAGTTTCAGTGAAATTGAAAGATCACTTTACATGTTCTTAAGTGAATATCACTGACTGCTTAAAATATTTTTCTTTTCAGATGATAATTTTTTGGTGAGTAAATAAAAACTTTCCTATTTCAAGATAATAATAATAATAATGCTAATAATAATGCTAATAATGCTAATAATAATAATGCTAATAATAATAATAATAATAAACAAGAAGAAGACAGAAGGAAGAAGAAGAAGAAGAAGAAGAAGAAGAAGAAGAAGAAGAAGAAGAAGAAGAAGAAGAAGAAGAAGAAGAAGAAGAAAGAAGAAGAAGATTTCATCACTCTAATATTAGAAAAACTGTTAGACACCACAGACAACTAGTGTATAGAGAAAAGAGAAATATATACATCATAGTCAGGTTGGGAAACAAATTACTCTTCCAGCCCTTTGTACAGTCTATTTTCTTTGCAACTCTCAAATGGTGGAAAATAAGTATGAGACTGCAGTGCAAGTAAGTTCTGTGTAATATAGTCCTTAGGCATATGTGGTCCTTCAATATAAAAAGTTACTCTCATATATTGTGTCAAATTAATGGTTTACCATGATGCAAATAAAATTAAGGGATGCTGATGAAATTGGATAAACTGTTACATTTTTTTTCCTAGAATCTTACATTAAGTTTCGAATAGAATGCAAAGCAAAGAAAAAGCATTATATAAACACAAGGTGCATTGTTTGCAATGTCCAAATAAAATGGATTCAGAGGCTGTCATATCATTTTTGGAAAAAGAATGCAGCAGAATGCTTATAATCAGAACAATAATATTTAATACATATAAGACACTGTCACGTAGTACTTAATATTCTCCAAGAGGAGTAAAAAGAAAAGCTGTTAATCTGAAAGTGTACTGACAGTAACACAGGAACTTCCCTCTTATTGCTGCTTCTCAAAGTTCACAAAGCACATGGAGTTATAACATAAAACACCTTTGAACTTCAATACACACAGAGATAGTTCCCCTCTTGCTTACCTCTAGCAAATTTTATTTAGAGATAGCAGCTCAGTCTTTATGATATTACACTTCAAAACAGTATGTCATTTAGCATCTTTCAGAAAAACAGAACCATACTCCAGAGCTCACAGCTACTTATGAGAAAGCAATCCAAAACTTCTGCACAAAGTGATTCAACTATTAAAAAAACACCAATAAATCCAGTCTAAGGATCTCCATATAACATTCACTGTATCCAAGCACTGCCATTTCATTTTACTCCAATCTGTCTGATTTCTCCTCATCAGAAACAAAATCCCCTGTCAAATCAGCCAGTTAACTATTTGCCTGGATTTTTATGGAAACATAACACTCATAACAGTTACAACATATTCTCTTCATAGAAGGTAACTAAACTTTGAATATCAGTCCCTCTGTGGGGAATGCTATACCTCTGGAAACAATCTATATACATAAATCCTTTACAACTCCTCTCTTTATGATTTACCCTTGGTTCTGATTGATACAGGTATTAGAAAGTGACAATGTAATTTGTTAGATAGTTTCCTTACAGTGAGTTCTTTTGTACAGTGTCAGCAACTGAAGTTGAGCTATGCTATTTCTAGGTGATTTGAGGTCTACATGTGAAGTGCTGTTCTGTATTCTGTATGTAAGTAAAAACAAAAAGCAACTTTATTAAAACTAGTATCTTCTTTTTCCACCTATTCCTTTGACCCAAATTCCTGCATTACTTAGAAAGCATGTAGATCACAGGATGAAGAACATATTAGTAACAAGCCATTACTAAATTTCATCTTACACATTTTTACAAGTCTCAGACTGCTCAGGATTTGCCAATAAATTAAGCAAAGTTTTCCTAAACTTATTTTTTCACAATTACTGTTAATAGCAATGTAAGAAGCAAAGGTTTCTGTTTACATGTCTTTACAAGATCACCTGCTTGTGCTTGATCTTTTTTTAGTTTCCACTGTGTCAGACACTCAGAATTAAAGATCGCTGAAACAGCTGAGGTGATGTAAATTTGATGAGCAAGAAAGCAAGATTTTTTTAACAACATTTACAATTTATTTTATTTTTTTACTGTGATATCTTCTATTTCAACATTTTCAATAACTGATTTTGATTTGCTAAATTCAGCCTTACTGACAATGTTTAGACTATAAGCAAAAGGAAAGTTTATCAGTTAAAAATTCCAACCAGTTACAAAGTTATTCAGGATTATTTAGAATTTAAAGTGCATATACTAAGGTTTGGTAATCTCCTTTTACTAAATTTATACTATAGTTGCATATCATGAAGAAATTTCTAAAATACCTGCAAATAATACTCAAGCTCTTTTAAAGAACCTCACACCTTCCTTTGGTTTTGAATTTTATTGATTGAACTGCAGATATACAGGGGGGTTTGCCTTCAAAATTTTGGTTTTATACACTCCTACACTCACAGAAATCAATGTGAGGATGTTTTCCCATTTTTCAGTGTAATGGGAGAACTAAAATTTCTTATGTATGCCTAAGATTGTGGTTCCACTGATTCTCCCTAGAGAAGAGAAAGTAGATCCAATCTTTTCATATGTTTTCTTGTAATATGTGGGGAATACAAAAAAAAAAAAAAAAGAAAATACCAATGAATTCTGCAAAAGAGGCTACAGGCACATAAAATGAGAAGTTATACAAACAAATATGAGAGATTAAAAAGGAGAAATATGGAGAATAGTTCTAGAAAAGGTCATATACTCAATTCAGAAAACAAGGGTTTAGCATTTTTCTCCATTGACCTTGATGAGACTAATTAAATGGCTAAGTGTTAGGAGGATTCAGTTAAGGGAACAGTTCATCTGAACATTTAAAATGAGGTGAAATAATGTAAATATTTTTAATGTTTTGATAGTATTCTTTAGAATTGAAAATAGTTACATTTATTCACAAAAATGAATAAGTAAATGTTTGAGGAATAAGAGAATTAGTAAAGGACAGCATTGATTTTCTTGGTTTAATATTTTACAGTACTCCAAAAAATTATAAAACCTGATTTGGGTTTTAAAGGTTTTGACACAATTAGTTTCTACTTTAAATAAGTATCTCAAGAGTTGAGTTTAAATTACTCCAAAGTTAGTGATATTCTAAAGAAGAATGCTGAGTGTGACTCTTATTCCAATTATTGAAATGCAGAAGATTGAGCACAGATTATTGATGGACATAGAGCATTAGGAACCCAAAGTGTGAAAGACTTCTGTGCAGTATGGTTTTCTATGCCACTGTAGCTCACCAGGGAAAACCAATCACTGGTACAAACTGCAGCTTTTAGTAGTATTACTTTTGATATCGTTCACATTTTTCTTACTATATATGCTATGAAAAGGGTGTGTAATGTTCATATGGGCTATTTCTAAAGATCAGCCATAATTGGAACTGAACAAGGATTTTGTTTTCTGAAATATTCCCAATATCTAGGAAAGATAAGAAAATTAAAACAGAAAAAATGTGAAAGTTTTGAAATTTTCCATTTTGCCTCATTTCCTGTTTATTCATGTCACTCGGACATGAAACAAATATAACTCAGAAAAACACTGGAATGGGTTACTTGGTAGGCTGCTGCGCAAAAAGAAACTGTCTCTATGACTTGCATCTAAGTAACCTTTATTGTGGTTTACTGGTTTTTTATTTATTCCACAAGGCCGTCATCAAGAGAAAAATGTCTAATACCAGTGCCAAAATACACAGTCTAGTCCACCTCTTCATAGAAAATTTCTGCACGTGGTCATCTCTGTCCCTTAAACTCAGAGAACTGGGGATATTTTCATTAAGTATGTCCAGGTAAAAAATGAACAAAAGGATATAAAACACATGGATGAGAATAGAAGGAAAAGAGCACAAGACAATTTGGTTAATTCATTATGCCTCATGACTATAGAAAACAGAAGCTCTCATTCATGGAAATGCTCACCTTAGCTTTTACTGTTTCTGCCTTCTATAATAGAATTGAGGACATCCATTTGAAGTAATGCTTATTGAGCTATCTGTTTAAAAATCAATACACTATGAAAATAATATCGCTAGGTTCTACATAAGTTTCTTTTACATTAGAATAGTTATTTGTAATAGGAAGAATGAGAAAAGATCAAAAGACTTACTTCAAATCATGGACACTTCTGTTCTTACAGAGAGAAATGGCTAACTAAAAAATGCCGTGGACAATTTAAATGCATTAGTAAATACCTGATTATTTATCTTAATCCATAGCTTTTTATGAACATGTTATTAATGGTCAGCTTAATTCAGATCACTTTATAAAACTTTTGCAATCTAAGTTAAAAGCATTCATTTCTTTGCTTGAATTTTAAAAAAATAATAAGATAAAATATTATTATAATAAATATAAAATATTATTTTTCACCTAATGTCATCACTCCAGGAGATGTGATTGAAGCATCTGTTGAAGCAGTTCTCATCCCCCAGCAATGCCATGCCTGTTCACACCTCAGGTTTTACTCAATTTGAGACTCTCTAGATTGAAATATTTTTTGAACAATTTTCAGAGAATTTTTTTCTAGTAGTCACTTGTATGTATTAGGAAGTCCAGTAATAGGTTTCCTAGAACCTAGAACAGTACCTCATTATACTAGAAAATAGTAATTATAATATATGTTAATAATTTTCAGTCACCAGTTTTTGAAATGTACTGAACATTGAAGTTAATGATAAATATTAATCTATTATTCAGTAAGTACTGTGTTCTGTCTTATTTATTTTCACAGTTATGCAAACTTTCAAGGTAAATTATGGCCTG
>JAOXXN010000471.1:36859557-36880948 GCA_026770055.1 Myrmophylax atrothorax
TTCTTTTCTTTTCTTTTCTTTTCTTTTCTTTTCTTTTCTTTTCTTTTATTTTCTTTTCTTTTCTTTTCTTTTCTTTTTCTTTTTTTTTTTTATGTAGTTTATGCTGACTTTGAGCTGGTACTGGGCTGAGGTCATCTTAGAGCAAAAAACTTTTTAATTTTTATTTCTCAGGCTGTTATACAGGCTGTTTTTTCTCAGTCCTAGTCTTGCAATACAATTTCCTAACTACTATGCATCATACTAAAAAAATGAATTTACCTACATTTTAATAACCATATATGTGAGTCTCAACCTTATTGAAAAGCCTCTGCATAACTCTTTGACAGATTTTTTGTTTTCTTTTCTTATTATGAGAACAATGATTTGTGATCAGCTAGTCCAATATCAACTCATTCAGCCCAGTGTACTCCAGAGGGTCCCTGAAGTGAGCTACCCCAAATTAACACTCTCCTTCCATTTAAGCTTCCTTTTTTTAATAAAATAAAACCTTTTTAAAATCACATATCAAAAGTTCTTATAAAAAATTCTTAAACCAAAACATTAGAATAGCCAACTTGTCATATTGCAATTTCTAAATAATAGGCACGGATAAGTTTTTATAAATTATTCATTACTCATACTCAATTATAAGATCTTGTAATATTAAAAATCAGTAATTTTACAAATATGAAAAAAAAAAAATTGTTCTGGCACATAAATGTTGACCAACCTGTCTGAAAGTTACTACACTGACAAATTTTTAACTGATGTTAAAAAACCCATATTAAAGTCTGGAATTACATCTTTTAAAACTGAAATCTGTACACAATAAATTAAATGAAACACACACTAAATAAAAATGCCTGTTTTAAAGGTTACATTAAGTTGCTAGGAGTTAAATTATTTTAAAGTATTTGGTGGTAATTTGTCTTGCTAGTAGCAAGAGATATTGAGTCATTTGACTCTTGTCTAGACTACTACGGTACAACTGACAACCTCAAAATACTGTTTGGAAGTCCCCTACATGACTGTAGATGCTGAAAATATAGAGAAGTGTCTCCTGTACTTTCTTAAGTCTCATTGAAGAATTTCACTGAAGTATCCATGTAATGATAAAAACAATTCCTGTTTTCTAGACACCTAACAAATAAATATATTTTCTATATAATGTAAAGTTAAATTTAGTGATGAAAATAAGGTTAGAATTGACTGTTGTTTTACATTACTGACATAATTTCAAGATTATTGAGCATAGGGTGGAGTTATACTGGCATGCGACAGATGAGGTGGAAGTATGAGTGTGAGAGCCTTTGAACACCATGAATTTTTATAATATATCATCATTATGGAAACACCTGTGCTGAAGGACATTGTGCTGATACACAGAAAATGCTTTTTCTGTGGTTGATAGAATTTTCATTTTTTTCTTCAATTGTTAGCAAGGATGACAGTATTGTCTGCTAGACAGAGCATTTGTAGACTATGTTAAAAGCCTTCTACACTGATAAAACATTGCAGATTTTTCTAGCAAAAAAAGGCTGGCGGAAACCTTGCCTGTCTTCCAAGTCATTGAACTGAAAAAGAGCCACTTCAGCAACTATTTTTGAATGACTTTGCAGTTCTAATCTTCTGCCTGCCTGAGATATTAAAGGATTGAAGGTATCAAAAACATTTATTAGGGAAGTAGTTGGGACAAAGTACATCCTTAGAAAGCTTTCAGATGATACAAAGCTTCTAAGGTTGACACATCACATGGTTATTCTGCCATTTGAAAGTATCTCAACAGCTTGGAGAAATGGGCCACCAGGAACCCAATAAAGTTTAACAAAGGGAAATTTGAAGCCTTGCACCACAGTAGTAATAATCCCATATGCTCATCCAAGATGAAGGCCACCTGTCTGAAAAGCACTGCTGGTACTGGTGGATACCAAGTTGAACATGAGACAGAAATGCACTTTTGCAGCAAAGGAAGCCAACATCCTCCTCGGCTGCATCAGCAAGTAGGTCTTTTCCCTCTAGTCAGCTCTGGTGAACCCAAACCTGAAATGCTGTGTCCACTGCTCAGCTAAGCAGCACATGAGAGGCATGGACATATTGAAGCAGGTCCAGGGAAGGGCTACAAAGATAGTTAAGGGACTGAAGCATGTCTTATATGGGGGAACACATAGAGATGGGGTTGTCTGGCCTGGAGAAGGGAAGACTTCAGGACAACTTTGTCAACATGTATAAATTTCTTGTAGGGGACAGTAAAGAAGACAAAGCCAGAGCCTGGCAGTGGTGCAGTGACAGGATAAGAGGCAATCGGCACAAACTGAAATAAACAAAGTCAAACATAAGAAAAAGCTTTTTTTACTGTCACATTGTAAGACACTAAAACAAGTTGCCCAGAGAAGTTGTGGTTGCCCATTCCCTGGAAATTTTTGAAGTCAGCTAGATAGGGCTCTGAGCAACCTGGTCTAGGGCATGATTCTGTGAAAAATAGCCTTGCAACTCAGTGTGAGGGGCCATTGTCCTGTTAGGTTCAATTAATATTTATGTCGACTTAAATAACCATTGTCTTCAGTTGTACATTTTGAGCCATCTGTGTTCTCCACTTACTCCAAAGCATCTTTAACAAAAAGATCACAAGCTAAGAAACAAGGAAGAAAACTAAAGGCAGTGATATAAATAAACATGTCCATTCTTCAAAATTTTTTATAGCTGAATGTCAAGACTACTCCCTTTTTGGGTACTGTACTGATCAAGATCCAATTTCTTGGATATCCTGATACTTGCAGTACAGTATCTGCAGAGAGCACTAGAATGAAGATCACATTTTTTTTCCACACTGTCTTTGCTGGATATGATTATGTGTAAAGTTAAAATACTGTCCTTTAGATTGAAAAAGTTGTGCTGTTGCCTCATAGATGGCATCTCCCTTATCAGTCATGAGTAAAAAGACATATATCTTAATTTGGAACTGTTGAGCAAATAATTTCCAAATAATTGTTTCTTTTACAGCATGTGAAATTGATATAGAACACCTTTTCTTGGTTATCAGAATTTTATAGACCAGGAACAAAGTAGTCTCAACTATAGCACAGAAAGGACAGTGAATCAATTCCTGTTCTATTTTGTATACCTACTATATTCAAAGAGCTTTGATTGATGGAGTGGTCAGGAAAACACCAAAGAGTTACAGAACAACACAACAAAATCCACAAATGGTTTTATGTCTCACTACTGATAGTGCTTAGCCAGACTGAAGAGAATTAAAAGACTGTCTAGCTTAGCACTGCATATATATGTTGAAAGGAAGATGGTAATTGTACATGAGCTCAAAATATTATGGGTATTTCTCAAAAATACTAAAGGGCTATAAAGCTTTGCAGTCTGAAATTCAAATGCCAAGAATTAACATGGATATAGATGGCTGTAATTATCCATGACGGTAGTACTTAATTTGACAGTGACAGACTTTTTTCTGTTTCATCCGTTGCAGAGAGTGACTGGATTAATTCTGTGAACAAGTACGTCACAATTTGGTTTCTTCTTGTCCAAGATATAGCCCTACCATAATACAGGTACTTTAATTATTTTTTCTTTTAGCTTTTCATTTTTTTTATGATGTCCATTGTCAAAGAATCCAATATTTCTCAAAATTGCCACCAGTTTGTGAGCCAGCTATCTAAAATTATCCCACTCTCATATCAAAGCACAGATATATTGAAATTGTCTCTCTAATAGAATCAGGGTCTTAATGTGAGACACCCAGGATGTAATTTTTAACATACTTAGCTCTTCTGTATACAGAACAGCTTTCATTTTTGCATCACAGGTACAAGAAAGGGTAAGCTTTGTGGCTATTTCTGATGTGGTCACTGTCTGTCACATAAACACTTTCATCAGAGACTACAGGAATTCCAGTGTCCTGCAAGGAATCAGTAGGAAAATGAGAAGTTACTGAATTACTGTGGATCTCTGAGGATTTCTCTTGATACACAGAGCTCCTTTAATTCATTATAAATTACCGTTTTGGGGCACTTTCTTCCCAATTTGACTCTTTAGGAAACTTATCTTTTCTTTATTTGTCATAGTAGGATAAGACATTGTGCCCCATGACTTGTAAATGTCAGCAGAGTCATTCTGTAATTTTGTATAAGTTCTGAAATCACCATTCTGCTAAATCAGAATCTTTTGCTTTGGACAAACAAACAAGTAATATCATACTCCTTAAAATTCTGGTCAGGAACGATTTTATTTTTTAAAAGTTAAGAATTGTCATGTTAACTGTATTTGGTGTTATCTCTTTCGCTGAAAGTGTGCTGATTGATAGTTCCCTGATTGTGATTTTTACAATTTAAACACCTGATTCACTCAGAATAGGTTTATAGGCATAAGTTAAATTGCTTTTTTTCCTGTGGCAGAGATCCAGCATATTTTACAACAGATTCACAATAAAAGCTCAGAACACATCTCATCCACATGCCACATTTCACACAGTGTTTACCTCATTAGTGCCAGTGGAGAAAGCCCAGGAGCCAAGCAATTTTCAATATACTATATTTCAATAACTTCAGGCAAACAGATTTTTGACTAGTATAACATGTAGAATTAATGCATGTTGATAGCCAAAATAAATCATTAATGCTTTCCTAAACTGTTCTGTCCTTATTATCCTAATGAGCTAACTTCTAAGTTACTGAATTTCTTGCCATCACACAAGCAATTCTGGCATCACAGATTTGTGTGACTCTGTCGCGTGACAATCTGATTCTGCTGATAGGAAGGAAGAAGAAAGATTAATGATGTACCAAAACATGTTGACAGAATCATTCCCACTTGGTATGAAGGTTATTTGAAAAATACAACTTGTGTATCTTGGCTAAGTCAATCTTCTTTTTTTCAGTTTTTATCTGTAAAAGTCAAGCCCAGTTCTGCTAAACACATGCTCTGCTTCTACTCACTTCAATGTTCAGCATTTTTCAGGATTAAAAAACAAAGTAACAGAACTAAATGTTAAAACCAACACGAAGTTGCCTCTTTTTCTTTTTGTTTCCCTTTTTTTTTCTTTACCTCTTTCTATTTTGGGCTTTCAGCATGGATTAAAGTCTTCTTGAATCATTATTTCTTCCATATGTTTATGTATCTATATACAAATATAGATATATTAATTAACCCAAGTGACACTTCCTAAACACACATATATAGTAATGTATATAACACACTGGAATATCACTAACTGAGGAGACACAGTAAGAATATAAGCTACTTCTCATTTAGACAAAAACTTAAACAGACATTATTGCAAAGTAAAAAAAAAAATAATTTTCAATGTGAATGACTGTAAACTTCCAAATCATATCAACTGTGATATTCTCAAACAAATTTCTCTTTTCAGCTTTTGCAGCCTTGTCAACTGATTGAAATAAGCTCGTGTCTCCAGCTAATTGACATTTGACTAAAGAAAATGGATGAAATTGTTTAAAACACAAGGAAATTTGAGGGTCTTTTCTGCTTGACATAATTTATTAGTGTGGATATACTGTAGATACCCTCTTACAGGATAAAACTTCCAGGATGTTACCTTTTACGGATGATCAAGGTTCCTTAGGTCTGTGCCCTGTGTACTGATGAATTTGAAAATATAAATATTGACTAAACCAATAAAAAATGCATGATTTCTTTTTAATTTAAACTACACATTATTGCTATGAATCTTTTAATTTTTAAGACAACTTTCTTATAACACAGAGAGTCACTTCACGGTACACAATAAAAGCACATTTGAATGGTCTCTGGTTTTGATGTTACCTCAGTTAAAAAGAAAAAAAAGAAAATGGAAAAAAACCATATAATCCCCTCCAGAACAGTGGATGTCAGCCATAGATAATTTTAAAAGATTAAATACTCTTCTGGGGAAAATGAATGAACAGAGCGATGAAGAGCATTTAGGACTGTTCTACATGAAATAATATCTGAATAATGATATATACTCAACAAAACTGGCAACACATCTCAGAGCTTAAAAAATCAACAAAGAAAATGTTTCTTTAAGCAGTTTGAATGACAGAGGAGACTCAGAATTCCTGTGACTTTTTCTATCCTTTTCACTTATTTTCTATTTTCAATAATTTCTAAACACCCTTATTTCCTCTTTCTTCATCCTTCCCATAAGATTTGCAGAGAAATTAGAAATATTTGAATACGACTCCTGTTTGTTAAGCAAGTCTTTGAATTGATTCTTCAAAGGATAAATCTTCAAATAAGGGATTCTGACTACAAAGAAAAATTAGTTTCATCAGATATATATGGTGTATCAAAATTTAATGATGGGCAGGGCCAAAGTTCTCCCATGAGCAAGCAAGGTGTTTTTTAGAAGAGTTCATCCATCTTCTTTAGAAATACCTGTTGTAGCCACTGTCAAACTTCATATGTCACCAGTCTGAGTCAACTTATAAAATCCTGAATTATGTTCATGTCAAGAATTGTGCAGAATAAATGCAAAATTACTTTTTCTCAATACCTGTCTCAATACACTATAAAGCAGGCATATAATTTGTAGCTCATGTTTCTACTAACACTTACCAAGCCTAAATGAATTTAAATAGCACTTTGTAGTGTTTTCTGAAATATTCAAAGTCACTCTTGGGCTGCAGAATGACATGGTTATACAAATAGTATTGAAATAATGAAATAAATATGAGCTTATTACAACAGAACCAATTTAACAACTTCCATAATAATCCTTCTGGTACAGACTTCTGAAAAGATTTTTTTCAAAGCAGCAATTTACATAATAATATACAAAATATAGAAATAACTATAGCTCCTTAGGCAATTAAGCCATCACTTTTGTTTCAATTTTTATTGAAATTTATAGAATTAAATGATTTCTAATGTCACTTAAATACCAATTACTTCTAAGCATGTATAAAGTATTACATCTTTTTTCAGTGCTTCTCACAAGAAGAGCAGCCAAAGACCAGTCATCCAGAGAACTAAAAATAGGAAAAAAAAATCAAAAAAAATCTTTAAAATGAAACAGATTGGGTTTTTATGCTGCTCCAGGAACTGCTAAACTGTATTTTCAAAATATATCCTGTCTGCAAAGTTATAAAGACAGTATGTCATATCACATGGGTCTGAAGATTTCTCCACACAACTAATTGCTTGGAACTCAGGAACTTTTAGGAGAGAGTTGAAAATGTCATCTGTACTCTTGTGAAGTATTTTTTTCTGTATTGACTGTAGCCTTTAATTAAAAAAAAAATGCTGCTAAAAATCTGACTGCATATTTTCTAAAAAAAGTTGCAACTTTTTAGAGTAAATTAGCCATGAAAAGTTTTATTACTTTTTTTCTTTTTGTTCATATCTTTCCTTCCCTCTAGCTTATATTGATAATATAGTATAATCTTTACTTCAAATGCAAGGTACATCAACAGACCTTAAAAATATGATAGGCCAAAGTAAATAACATTTGGAATTTTCCCAATAACCTACTAACTGCATAGATATTGAAAGAAACTTAGAAAATTTGATAAAAAATGCTCCTTTTTTGTTTTAATATTCCATCTTATGAAATCTTTCTTCTTTCTAGAATTAAAAATCATACTAGTGTTTTTCTTTTGTAGAATCTGTATTAAGCCTATAAGTTTAATTTACTACCTTCCTTCTCCCTGGTACATTTCTATGGATATTGACGCAAATTCAGAAGGAAATTACCTTTGCTTCAGAATTCACATTGTTTCTAACACAGGTGATGTAAAATAAAAGAATTATAAAAATTAGGAAAGCATTTACCATGCTTAAAAAAAAAAGATGGGAGAGGACTTCTTTGGAAGTCATGCAAGATGTTATCTTTCATTTTCCTAAAGATTACATCCAAGTGCAGTCACAGAAGTAGATCCTGTTGATGTTATTCCATTGAAGATCTGACATTTGGAATTTTTTAACTACCCATCTCTTTAGCATTCCTTGTAGAAACTAATTATGAGTAATGAAAACATTGTAAACATTGTCTGTATTTGGAGTTAAGTGGTATATTCTACTTGAAATCCCTCAGGTCTATGAATATCAGCTCTCAGTCCTGGAGAAGGGAGAAAAAACTTATCTGGATCAGTGTAATTATTACAGTCTACTAGGAGGAGTGAAGCCTGCAGATGATAAAGTGTTCTAATCTTTGTGACTATTCCCACTATAGGAACACTTAAGGATACAGACGAACAGGAAGAAAGCACAACTAATAAAGAAGGCTACTAAAGAAATACAATCTTACACGCAAAATAGAATTACATTTCAGAAAAATGTTTCTAGTTTGAAATAGCTGAAAATATTGAAAAAGTAAGAGGTTGACACTGATTGACACCTTAATAAATAAAATGCTAATAATTCCACTGATGGAAGCAAATGGAATTACCATCACCCTGAAGGGCTGTAAGCAATGTCCAGGTTCTTATCAGTTGCAGTAATTTTCTTTCCAATGCTAGGAAATGCCTATTAAACATGGAAACATGCATTAAACATGCAAAAAAATGGTTATTTAAAAACTCAGTGTTAACTGAGTCAACTTTGTGTATTAGAAGATATGAAAGTATGCAAAGGAAGGCCAGGGTGAAATAAAGCAAAGAAACATAAATGTAAATGGTAAAATTTCATCTCTAACTTTATGAGAAAATTAGACTCTGATGTGATTGGGCTTTTGCAGATTTAGGAATTAGAGAAGGATTTTTTTTTTTTTGCCTGATCAGTAAAAACTTGGAATGGCTTGTATATCAACACCTTTTTAAAGTGAAGGATCCTTACATGGGTTTTGTTGATATCATTACTCTTTGGAGAGTTATGAGTTAGGTGATAATGCAATCTCACTCTACCAAAACTCTACGGCCTTTTCCATGGGACTGATAAATGAAATATTCATTTGCTATAATAGTACTGTTAGGTAACATTCAGTGGCATTTCAGTAAATCACACTATAAACAAATTAACCTGGAATATTTGTGAGCCTTCTATCAAATAGATATTTGCACTGGAAGCAGAATAGCAGTAAGTTTCCAGTGTGGCAGTTGATCCACATTATTTTTTCTATTTTAATGGTGCAGGTTATAGCTGAAACTGAATTCCATGTAAGCATCATTTTAGTATGTAGTATGTTACTATTAATAAATGAAGTACTTAAAAATAATAATAATAAAAAGATATAGCTATTAATTTATAGGTTTATAACTGTTTATTAACCTATACATTAAAACTGGAGTATATTACTACTCAAAAATTATCACTTTGTATACTGAATAAAGTAAAAAAAAGCCAAGAAACATGTAAATTACAGAAAGAACTCAATCACAATTTGCCTGCTCATTTTTTGAAAGCTCTACAGGCTTGACAGATTTGTTCTCCAGTTCCAACTGTCAGCTGTATGGAAAAGCTTTAGCTGTTGGCTTTGCCTCAGGAAAAATAATTTAACAGATAAGTCTGTCTGAAAATTCATACTTTTCAGTTACCATGGACTATATATTTTTATTGTCATATAGGCAAGATCAAAATAAGGTTCAGACATTTAATAGTTAAAAGTTATTTGAAAAGTTATTTTCAAGTAGTAAATGAGCAGGAAGGTTCTTAAACTCTTCACTAAAACTGGAACAATTGCAGTGTGATTCTTGTTGAAGAGAAATAAACACTGGCACCCAGCTAGACTTAGCATGATTCCCAAGTGCAAAACTCTACAGTGAGCTTCTGAAAAGTTCTAATTAATAAGACAGAATTAACTTTGTAATTTCCTTAGATTATGCATCTATTTCTTAAATTAAAACCAATTATTATCTTTCCAATGAGAACCATTTTCTTCTTGAAGAATTCAGTTCTCACTGTTGTTAGCCCAAATTACTTTTTCGTATAAGGAAAACATAAATTGGTCCAACCACATAGGGAAGAGGTAACAAATAATTCTATAAAGAGATGCTTTTTTTTTAATATTCCTGAAATATCTACACCATCTACTGCCCTATACTTAACTCTGAATCATATGAGCACACCCACTGTTGTACAATTTTTTTCAGAAAAAGCAATTTTAGATCACAAAAGCATTCACAATAATTCTTCCTTAAAATCATTAAAAAAGTAAAAATCAAAATTAAAATCCAAGCCATGTATCTGTGGTTCCATTTGTTCACTTTATAGTTGTGGTATATTTTTTATAAAGCCAGTTTCCTTTGCTGAAAGCCTCAAGGCCACTATAAAGTGCACCATGAAAAATCTTTTTCCATGATACCCTATGAATAATCTCATAGTTCTAAGATGTTAAATACACTAAGCCTTACTGAGTCTGTTACACTATACATTCACCCTACCACAATTTCTCCTTATTAATTTCTTACCTCCCACTGTATGTTTAGGTACAAGTCCACTCACATAAAGGCAGTCTTTATTTTTCAATCCATATGAAAAGTATGATGGAGCCAGTATGGCTAACTGAAACCATTAGAAAACATTAATAATACCTGTATCCAATGGTCATTACTGCTGGTGAGTTGGTTGCTTTTTCATTTGATGGAAAGTCATCTCAGAATTGTAGGTTTGTTTGGATTTTTTTTAAATCAAGTCCTTACCAGTTTAGTCAACTGTTAATAAATTGGCTATATTTTAATTAGGAAATTTTGACGATTATAGAAAATGAAACTTTCCTCTTGAACTGAGATGTTTGATTTTCTTTCTAAAGAGCTAAATCCCACACTGCTTTTCAGGATTATCACTGCCAACACATCACTGCATTTGGCCCAGGAATCTCAGGATGTTTTGCCTACTATGTTGTCTCTGTTGGAAACAAGTCTTCATCTTTTTCCTGGTACAGGAATGGCAAAGTAATGATAAAAGCTTAGGAAAGACAGTGGCCATGTCATCAATACAACAAACTTTACCAATGTAACTCTCACATGACTCACACTCAGAGATCAAAACTGGTAGTAAAGAGTACCAGTGCTGGTCCTGTGAATGCAGATGCTCAGGCAGCATAAAGGTGATTACCAACATCTGCCATGGAAATGTATCTGAGTGCACATACTGTTGTGGGGCTCTGTGTCCTACAATATTTTACAAAACATTTTTAAATGGTTTCAAGTTTTACTGCAGCTATAGAGCACACTGAAATTGTATTCACAAAAAATTTATTTATCTCTAGGTATCTAAACATTTCTCATGCTGCTAGAGAAGCACTTTGGGGTGACTCAAAGCTTTTTTCTCCATTCTTGAAAGGAATGTGTAGGATTTTTCCTCACCTCCTAAATATTCTTTCTTTTCAGCTCTTCAAATATTTCTTACAATAACATTTATTCCCTGCTTCTGAGTCACTTTTTTGCTGTTCTGTAGAGCACAAGGAGAGATGGAATTAGATATAGACAGTTACCACTAGGCTCCCCTATATAGGTGACATTTACCTTTTCTTCAGAATATGAATAAAGAGCCAGAGTTCAGAAGGATGTGAACCTCCTAGCAGAGCTGCACCTTCTCTTCAAACAGGATCTATAATAGAAGTTTAAGACAACTCTTCGCTGAAACTGTGCCATTGGTTTTTGTGGGGTTTTTTCTGTTCTTTTCTCTTATGTTTTTTTATGGACCAATAGCTTATTGAAGCAAATGCAAAACTGAATAGTCATTGAGCTATGATAGTCATGTAAATAAAGCAGCACTAAGTCTTTCGTGTTTACATTTACCTGTGTTTTGTCACAATATGAAAAAAAGGAAAAGAGCTATAAATAATTTTAAATAACAAAATCTAATTAAAGCCTCAATTTAGACAAGTATTCAACCCATAATATTTAAATATTAATAATTTTAAAATTGTACTAGATTCTCAGGAGCCTTAATCCAGTGTAATCTCAGTACACTTCAGAGGGACTAGACTAATATGTTTAAAAAAAAATATTTCTTTCTTTAGGTAACCACTTTACATTCTAAAATGTAGTAATTATTTTGGTACCTACTCTCTTAAGACATGAGGATTTGTAATTAAAACCCTATGTAAGATGAATAGATCCACTTCTTAAAGTAAGCACAAGTTTTAGATGTCCTTCTTCCTTCATAACAATATGACAATCATAGAAATATTCTTCAAGCAGCAACACACTTTCTTTATTTAGAAGTTGCATCAAAGAATTACTTTTCTCTGGGTATGCATTTCTTGACTGATACAGGTTATACAGTTTGAATTTTATTATGCTGAATGTATTTTGTTTAGAGATAGCATAACTTTTGTTGCAAGCAAATCCTGTACTTTTAACTGACCAAGAATCAAGGATGCACACAAAATATTATTTTCTTAATTTGGTAATAGTCCAAAGGTTCTTACTCTATGGCCAGAGGGTGCAGCTGACAGTTGTACAAAGAAGCAGAGAACAATAATAGTTTATTTAGCTTTCTGTTATTCAGCTTTCTGATAACACATCCAAATGTATACCTAGAAAAATTATCATAGAATGATAGAATTGTTTGAGTTGTAAGGGACCTTTAAAGATCACATAGTCCAACTCCCAACTTAGGAGTTTCATCTTTTTTAACAAGAGTAACATTTTGATTCAGTTTAGACTAGCATATACTAAAACCAGAACTACAGTCTTGCCTTTCCACCCAAATAAAATGTAGACACATTCCTTTAGTATATTTCTAAGTGAAGGTATTTCAATACAATATTTGAAAAATCAGAACAAGAAAGGTGTTTAAGGTTATGTTTTCTTTTTAAACTTCATGCAACAGTCTTTCACAGAGATAAAAATTCTCTTTGTATCACTATGGGGCAATGCTTACTGTTTGCAACATACTGACTAGGACAGAGAGATGCTTTTAATTTATCAAAATTTTAGATTTTTAGTCATATAGAAGATATTATTTCCAAAATAAAAAAATATGCATTAAAAATAGGGGAATATAATTTTTGTGCCCTCAGGTTACCTGATGAATTGAGAGGGAGAGAAATAGAATCATAGAATCATAGAATCGATTGGGTTGGAAAAGACCTCTGAGATCATCAAGTCCAACCCTTGGTCCAACTCCAGCATATAACCACAGCATATAACAATGGGGAATGAAAAAAAGAGAGAAAAGATGAAAGCAAGAGATGAGAACAGAGTCTGAGAACTGAAGAAATTAAGCAGTTAGTCTACTTAAATGGAGAAATCCTAATTGACTGAAAGCCAGAAATGGTCTATGAAACAGAAAACTATGCTTTTAAAGATGCCTACTTAGATATCTCAACAGACCAAAAGATAGGATGATTAAAATTTTGTGCTCCCAGCAGATGTCTTCCCAGATACAGTTCATTCTCTCTGTCTTTTCTCCCTCTTATCTATCTATCCACAGAGTTAGATTCTATCTATCCACAGAGTTATCTATCTGTTCATCCCTAGAAAACATTTTCAGATTACGATGGGAAGATCATTTGTTCATCTGTCTGTTCAAGCTGGAGCTAAGCAAATAAATAGGTAAGAGATCTCACTGGCATTCAAGAATGGGTTAACAGGGCAGAATCAGGTATTATTTCTCTGAGAAGGTAAAAGAAGAGGAAGGAGACTGTGTCATCATTAAGAAACTAGTCAGAATTTGAGTCCTAATATCTACTTGCCATTGTAGCCATAGTCTACTTCTAACTCTTTAATTATTTCATTCTAAGCATTCTAATCAAAATGAAAAATAACAGCCTCAGTTTTTATTTTGGCCATATTTCTTATTAATTGCTATGCTATTATACCTGATGAGTTAGAATTAGAATTTATAAGGACTATTCTAAGGTTGCTAGATAGAACAGAATTATCACATCTCTGTATTGAAAGAGCTAAAATCTTGCAACCTTTACCTTGCAATCACATGGAGCCTATTCTAGTGTAATATGTTTAATGATACTTGTTGTAGCTCAATATGTAGCCTTTATGGTGTAATTATGGTGTAAGATGCACTACTTTACTTTGAAAAGATAATTATGGTAGAAGAATAGTATCAGAGTGAAAGATATAACTTGAGGAGTGAATTCGAGATGGACACAATCATAGCTTTGACAGAGAAGACATATTGTGTAACCTGAGAATTGCCCAGTTCTTTGATCTTGTTTTCTTAGTAAAATCCTGACAAATGTCTTTGCAATATTCATTTCTCTTAGGGGAATAAGAACTGTACAAAGATGCAACCTCTACCTCACTTCATTGCATGTTGTGCTAGAGCTACGTAATTTGTATGTTTTGCTTCAGAATACCTATTGCATTCTAAAGTATGGTACAGAAATTAGATTTTTAGAAACAAATTAAAGGACAGTAACTATAAAAAAAAGTTTTCACATATAACTCCCTTCTTTCCAGGCATAGCTAATACAGTTACACACAATTCTTATTCCACTTCAGACAACCCCCTATCCAGAAGCCCAGGGAAAGAGCTTTGAAGTACTAATAAGCTTTGTGAAGTAAAGAAATCTAGGAAATGACAGACCACAAGGGATCACATCACAGTGAAGACCCTCCTGAGAGCACCCTGCTAGCATTCATTTCTCTTTTAAGAAGACAAAGTAAATGGCTTGAAGTCACTGCATGAAATTTAGAAAAATGTAGGGGGGTTTTCACACTTTAAATAACTTAAAAAAAAACCCAAACCAAACAAAACAAACAAACAACAACAACAACAAAAAAAAAAAACAACAAAGCCCGCAAACCACAAAACCGACCAAAAAAATCTGTCTTTCAATTGAAATCTCTAATATGGAGAGGGTAAAAAAAAAAAAAAGAAAAGAAGAAGAAGAAAATCCATCCTTCCTGAACATTCACCACTCATTAGGTCATTGGGCAGGACAAGGAGGGGGAGATAACAACAAACAATACACAAAACTCAAGCTTCTGGGAATACTGCATGAAAGTAATTTCTGATTCCCTGTTCTGCCTCTGTTAGAATTTCACCTGTCACAGACCAGCAACCATGGGGCTCACAACAACCCTGGTGAGGGCAGGGATCTCAGGGCATCTATATTATTTTCTATTCTAACTTAAGTCATACAATTTGCAGGCTTTCAGAGAAGCAAGAATTTTGAGTTTGTTAATGGCATTGCTCCAAAATGGTGAATCTCACCTAAATTTTGTTGATATCTTAAAACCTATGAATGTCTGTTTGAGATCTTTTTAACATGCTTGACATGGGAGTGTGAACAATTAAAAAAAATTTGAAAATAGCAACGGGCTTCAGTTGGTTTCAACCAGACCTTCTTTCCTGGCTACTTGGGGTCCCAGAGTTGTGGCAGTGAGCATGTTAGAGAGACCTACTGTGGGAATCGCATTAGTCTTATTGTACTGTGTATTGCAATTGCTATATTTTTCTAAATGTAACTAATACACATATTTGTATGGTATTCTCTTTCTAATATTTTGCTAAATTAGAAGTCTCTTGTAACATTACATATCTTCAGATAAGTACATGTGATGTGAAGTATTGCTAACTCCACTCATGGAGTGCTTAAAACAAGGTCAGAGAGTATTGGACTCTGGCACACATAAACATCTATAGACTTCTTTCAATAGAAAATATATCTACTGGCTACATCCTACTATTTGAAAACTGTACTATGATATTGTAAGATATATATTCATTCCTTGAATTACTATATTAATCAGGGGAATTCCTCCAGTTTATCACATTGTACTATAGTCATGTTATAAACTAACCTAATACCACAAGATTTTCCTTCAAGAAAAAGTGATTATGGTAGCAAGTGTGTTTAGTGCCTTTCAAAGGCTTGTTCTCATAAAATATTTTTCTTCTAAGAGTATACTAGGGAGGTATGTAATGCTCTGCACACCATCTTATTTTTGCATTTTGAAACTAAGGGAATGAATTGTGACCCACATTACAAAGGCACAAATATAACATCATAATTATAAATCTTTCAAATCAAGAAATAGTTTCATACCCTTGTTAATTCTAAAGGAATATAAATAGGTGGAAGGGGGCATTGATATTAAGAAATAGACATATACAAATATCATCCTGTTAATTTACTTAATGATAAAATTTTTATTTTCATATTTCTGCCTCTTTGCACTTTAATTCTGGTGGAGAATGAGCAATAATATAATATTTATGTTTGGAATATTTGTGCACAGCAGAGGGTGCCAGATAGTATGCAAAAACATTTCCTCTTTATACGCATGTAGATTAATATATGAGTTTACTTTACAGTGAGGCTTTGGCAAAAGCACGGTGGAAATCTTCAGCTATAATAGAAATAAACAGGTGATGTAAGGAAAAACCAGAGGAGAAAAAAAGAAAAGAAAGACAGTAGATCTGATCAGAGTGATGCTTCACAAAATGCATTCTTGAAAAGCAATTATTCTCTTTGAAGTATTCTAAACAACAATCAATCTGTGAAACTCTATGTAATATATCTTCATTCAGAATGACCCAGAATAAAATTTTTGGATTTTACTTTAATAAGTTGGTTTCTAAACCAAAAAGAATTTTCATAAATGGGTAAAAGAAATTATCTTCCTATTCCAATATTCAGTCCTTGTCAATCATACAGCTGATGGACCATTTGAAATGAAAATTAAGATTTTTGTTTCTACACATTTTTAAAAAAATCAAACTGTTGGACTTTTAACTCTGGTCAAGATTTAACATTATTGACTAATATTTTATCAAGAAAAAAGTCAGTTTAAAACTGACACAGCTCCTCACTGATCTCAAGACCTATTCACTGTAGAGACTGAGCATTATTTAACATAATTGACTGACACTGAAATTCCCAGCATTAAAAAGTTTATTCTTCTGACTGGCTAGCTTTACTTTTAGTTCCAACAACACTTTTCATAGCATATTAATTTATTGAGTATACTTGCACATAACTGAGTATATTCTTTCACGTGTGAGAGTAATCTCCAAATATTACATAAATTAAGCCAAATCTAATCCAAATATTTGTAATTTTAATTTATTTTGAACTGTTAATTATCTTTTTCTTATTGACTGTCCCAGTTGCAGCAGCCAGGACCAGTTTATCACTGTGTGAGTGTATCCAAAGCTGTGTATTCTACACCTTCTATATCATTGCTGATAAACTGTTAATAATGGGTCATTTCCAGCAGCTGCCCAGAGCACACCTGACACCTCTGGCTACAAACTGTGTGTTAGAGAACCCTGGGAAACAGGGGAGTGTTTCTTTGTTTTCATACCAATGTCTGATACCTCCCCTCTGGGGAGGCATTAGCACCTTGACATCCAGCCTGAGGGGTCACGTCTGCTAATGGGCCTTTAAGGACCGGCACAACAGGCAGTTGCAAGGACCTAGACCATCAAAGATTCCAAAAATATTCCATGACTCACAGAGGTTAATCACCCATTGTGAAACTCCCTGCCCTGAGGTAGGTACTGGGCATTCCCACCTGAACCTGAGCATATATAATCTTCAGTTTTTGGGACTTCAGGTGCCACTTGTCAAATCCAAAGGAGGAATAGAACTTCAACAGGACTGTGACTGCCACTTTCAAACAGATGGCGACCATCATCCTCACCAACAGGTTTTCCTTTACTTTTACTTTGCACGCAGGGGGACCACACAGTGCTCAGCACAGGGACTGATGTATAACCTTCTGTTTGTGCCCCAGGGTGCTGGGTTATACATCTGTTCTTTTGTGAGTTAAAACCATATCTTTCTCTGTGTCATTGTATTTATTGTAATATTTTTAAGTAAATAGCAACTCTGACTTGTAATCTTTCTTGAGTCAGGTTCATTTCTCCCACCAGTTTACCTTATAATCAGCACATTGCCTCAAATGTTCATGATATGTATTATTCCTATTGTTAATGCAAATTAATGGCAATTCTCTGCTATTCAACAAAATGTCATAGAAAAGTGTGTGTACACACATGTACCTAAAAGTGTTTAGGTACATACATGTACGTAAAGTGGTTAAAATACTCATAAATTGGGCCAGTTCTGTTTTATTTTTTTTTATATTGGAAATGGTGATATTAAAATTGAAAATTGGAAATTAGTGAGAATTAACATTTTAACTGTCACTTTTTGAATTTACCTGTTTGTTATAACAGTAAAAGTACATTAAAAACCCCAGAGGCATACTGAAGTAATGCATACTTTTGCTGTATAATTGGCAGGCACAATATCACGCTACCTGGTATCACATGAATTTTACACTTGCGAATTAGCTATCTACTACTATTTGTCACAGCAGACAGTGCTGTTCTACCTGTTACCCAAAGATCTGGGCAAAAGACTGGGCACAAATACACTGATTCTAACATTTTCTTTTGATTTCTATGCAGTCAGGCAGTCATTACTTGTTCGAAGCCTGTTATCCAAAGTTCATTCACGCACATGCAACCATTCTCTCAAATGTTAGGAAAACGTGCTGTTACAACCAGCTCCAGCGCTTCTATTGATTCACATTCTTCCTCTAAGCATTCACCTTTGTGACTTTTTTTTTCTTCTTTTCCTGCTTTTCAGACAAGTAAAATGCTTAAGGTAAAGAGAGAGTTCTCACAGCACATACTGAAATGTGTACATGCTTTTAACAAAGAGTAAAACAAAAGGATTTTCAAGCCAGACAGTTCTGCAGAAAGTTGTTTCTTCTCCTGGCCTCCATTATAATACTAAAAGGAACTGTATATATGCACCAATGAGTCACAAATTAACTGAATGAGGGAAGGAAATAAAATTAAAAAATATATATACTGCTTTTTATTCCTCATAATTTTAAAAATAATTGGTAGGCACTACAGCATGCTAGACTTACCAGATTCACTAGAGTAACCCAAGACCTGAAAGAGATCTTTATAAACAGAACTTCGAGAAAAGAAAATTACAAGAAACTCAAAGTTTTATCAATAAAATTCGAGCTGTTAAGTCAGATTTCCAAGTGACAGCATGTTGATTAAACCAGCTGTGCTATTCTAGCACTTAAATACAATTCATTTCTGGCATGTAAAGATATCCTGTCTAACACTCTCGATAAATCCTGTGGAAGGCTTTCTTTTCAGACTAAAGAGAAAGACATTAAATTATACAAATTCATTAGAAATTTATGTGAACAAATAATGGAAAAACAAACAAACAAACCAGGGTGAAATTACATAGTCTACTCTTACCAAATTGAGAGCAACACGGATTTTTGCAGTGCCTTTAATGAAACTATGTTCTTTAATATTTGCTGGGTTCTACAAATAGAAAGACCTGAAAAATTATGAAGACAGTTACTGAAGTGATGAGAGCTGCTGTGTGAAAATCATTTGATACAGTGAAAGAGCTAGTACCAACTAAACTCATAATTGACCTTCACACAATAGTATGAATTGAGTACTGGGTTCTGGCAACAGTGAGAGATTTTTCGCTACTTTAGTAAGCATTTTATCTGAGAGAGTTTGCCTTCCCAAGCCTCACAACATCCAGAAGTACTGTTCAGCCTTTCACTTCTTTGCAGACTGACATATTACATATTTAGCAGGTAGCTGCACAAACATGTATATCCAGACATACCGACTGAAATAATTTTGAAAATCAATGAAGAGAAGAGAGGAAAATGTTTAACTTTTTAAAAAATTAAATTACTTGTTAAGAATCTTATTTAGGTAAGCACTGCTGGAGAGGTGAGTTCAAACTAAAGTTCAGACACAATGCCAGATATATATCAGAATATCTTCCAGTTGATGTAGCAGCTGAGCCAAAGATTTTTAATTTGAGCCATCTTTATATTAAAAAAACCCCTTCAACAATAATCTTTAGATGTAAATGATTTCCTGCCAAATTTTGTTCCCTCATCTAGTACATGCCCCTTACAACTTTAAGCTGTGCACAAGCTGGTTAAAAGGAAAAGAAACATGTCTACTGATATACTGACCTCAGAACAGCAGTTTGTGAGGAAGAGACATTGGCAGCCAGGTCAGCTTAGGCATTGAAAGGTCTTCTTTAAAAATTATGCCTGGAGACTTAAGCACTACCCATCAAAAGAAGCACATTTAAAGGTAATTCTGGCATTAGACAAACAGCTTTTCTGTACATTAGCAGAAATCTAAAATCCAGTACAGAACATAGAGAAAAAATGCTCCTTTTCTACAATGTTTTGTCAACTTCAAGCTTTAAACTGAACAGTCCCAATATATTTTCTGTCCTTTGCTGTAGCTATGAAAGAGGTAAAGCTATCTATTTAGAATATAAGTTAACATTACTCATAAACTTTTGGAGGGATTTATTCTATTTTGCATACAAGTTGAATTAAAGACTACCTCCTTCCACCCAACTACCTCTTTGAAAAGCATAAATGGAAAATCTAATAACTACTTGCTGTGGAAAGATTGCTGGCAATTCATTTTTTCATTAGATTTCAGTCATAACAGCTCTAACTTCTGGACTCAACACAGGATGTTCAAATTTAGACAACAGAGTAAAAGGAAGTGCTGATGGCTTTTACTCTAAGCCTACTGACATGCTACATGGATGTACTAGGTTTGTTCTGTGTCTCTGCACCCAAGCAGTCTAGAAAAATTATTTAGCATGACAGCTGAAGAAAGCTAATTAGTTAATTCTAAAACTCTGATCAATATATGGATAACTTGAGTTGAGTTGCCAATTACAACTTGCACTGCACTATATTGGCCAGGCAGACTAATAGCTACTATTTCTAAGTTCAAATATGCATGCATACCATCACAATGTATATACCATGGAAGGTTTTTTTTTTAATTTTTGATACATAAAAGATACATTTGATGGTATTTGTGATCCTATAAAAAGTTTTCATGATGAAATAGTAACTTTAGTAGGCATCAGTAAATGGCATACAGTACTATTGTTTTAAAGTTTCCTTCTACAGCAGCAACAAGTCAGATTAATAGACAGAATATGCTAGTAATTAGTTATTTTAAAATGTCTGCATGGAAATAGAACCCTTTTGATTTTAAGAGTCAAATCTTTGAGTTACACTAGAATTGAAATACTATAATCTCTTGAGGAGTCAAAAATTAAGATATCTTCAATGAACAAGAGACACAAGTAGAGACATTGTGTAATAAATACTATTATCAATTTAGAGAAAAAATGCAGACGTTTTCTGACTACTGTATGGAATTTATATTATTTGCTGTATTAGATAACACTGTGTCACATGAAAGGGAGGAGGGAGACACAAATGCAAAGATTTCTAGCCTTAACTGTATTAATAAGAAATTATTAGCTATAAGCACTTCCAGACAATCAGATCCTTATGTCCCCAACACTGCCTATCAACTATCAGACAGCACACAGGATGGAAGGGTTTCTGACCTCTGATATGAAGCCACGCTTAAGCCAGGGAGAACTTATTAGCTAAACAAGTGCTTCCAGAAAAATTAGAGCCTTATGAACCCAGCACTGCCTGCCGAACTTCTGGACAGAACACAGGCTGGAAGGATTTCTAACCTC
>JAOXXN010000471.1:36922535-36933648 GCA_026770055.1 Myrmophylax atrothorax
TCAAGCTCCACTTAAAGAAAATGGTGAGATGAATGCAATGCCTATACAGAACCTACCATATAGCCTTCTCTCTGCCTGCTGCAACAGCTGACAATTTGGAAGAACTAATGCTGCACTAGGAAGGAGAAAAAGACATCTTAATCTGTTTTGCCATGTCTTTCCTAAGAGAATTTGTGCATTTCTGCGGACGTTTTCAAAAATACGGTAAGAATATTAGGTATACAGTTTTTAAATCCCCAAAGCTTGCGTTAAAATAAAAGAAATGATGGGTACAAGGAAATATAGAAAGATTTTTCACAGAGTAGCAGAGGAATGCCTGGAGCGTAAAAGAGGCTGGGAAAAGTCTGATATATTTGACTACAACAGTGAATAAGGGAAGAGGTGCAGATGTCATCTTTCTGGCATTCTGAAAGGCCTTTGACATCATTCTCCACAAAATCTTTCTCTCTAAACTAGAGTGAGACAGATTTGATGGATGGACTGTTCAGTGGCTGAGGACTTGGTTGGATGGTCGCATCCAGAGGGTAGTGGTCAACAACTCGATGTTCAGATGGAGATCAGTAACAAGTGGTGTACAAGTTCATACTGGGACAAATATATTGGGACAAATACTGTTAATTACCTTCATCAATGAGCTATACAGTGGGATTGAGCACACCCTCAGCTAGTTTGCAGATAACACTAAGCTGAGTGGTTTGGTTGACATGCCTGAGGGACCCGGACTTGAGAAGTGGGCCTATGTAAACCTCACAAGGTTCAACAAGTGCAATGTCCCATACTTGGCTTGGGGCAATCCCTGATATCAGTACAGGCCAGAGGGGCAGAGGGTGAAGGAAGAGAGAGCAGCCCTGCAGGGTGTGCTGGTGGATAAGAAGCTGGACATAACCTGACAATGCGCACTTGCAGCCCAGAAAGCCAACCATGTCCTAGGCTGCAGCAAAAGAAGCGTGGCCAGTAGGTCAAGGCAAGGGATTCTGCCCCACTACTCTATCCTGGTGAGACCCTATCTGGGCTACTGAGTCCAAATCTGGGGCATCCTACATAAGAAGGGTGGGAACCTGTGGAAGCAAGTCCAGAGGAAGGTCATCAGAAGATGATCAGAGGGCAGGAGGATTTCTCCTATGAAGACAGGCTAAGAGAGTTGGGGCTGTTCAGCCTGGAGAAGAGAAGGCTCTGGAGAGACTTGATTGCAGCATTTTAATACTTAAAAGGCACTTACAGAAATGATGGAGACAAACTTTTTACCTGTTGCAACAGGACGTAGGGTAATGGGTTTAAACTCAAGAAGGGTCAATTTAGATTTGCTATAAGAAAAAAGCTTTTTAAAATTAGGGTGGTGAAACACTAGAACAGGCTGCCCAGAGAGGTGTTAGATGCCCATCCCTGGAAACATTCCAGGTCAGTTTGAACAGGCCTCTGAGCAGACTGGCCTGGTTGAAGATGTCTCTGCTCATTGCAGGGGGTTTGGACTAGATGACCCTAAAAGTCTCTTGCAACCTAAATCATTCTGCGACTCCCTATGATAAAGGTCCCAAATGAATTGACATGAGTATGATAGGTGCTGTTTGTTGAAACACACCTAGCCCCTAGCAAGTCAGTATTCACATTTAAGTATGCCTGAGTGCATAAGAACCTGTTTTTGCTTGCATAAATGAGTAGAAGAATTTAAATTCTTTAAAATCCTGGACTTCTCTCATTGTAAAAATGTATTTAGAAATTATCAGTGACTCAGACCTTATCAGTTGTAACCACTTCAGTTGGATTAAAGCATTAACTATTTTCTTAAAATTGAAAGTTGTATGGATTTGAATATTCCTATACTGTACCTCAAGGCTTGAAGTTTTATTAAACTAAGTAAAAAATCTCATAGATCAAGGACAAACAGGCAAGCAAATGCTTTCAATATTATTTTTCCATTTGATATAAATTTTTGATTTTATGTACAATACTCCAACTCATAAGAAAGAAGTCACTTTCCTTAAAATCAAGTGCACATTCATAGAGAACTGAGACTAAGAATTTGTAACACTTCAGAGGAAAATATATTTGCTGCTCTCAGTTTACTGTATTTTGACAGGGTTTTTTTATATAATTTCTTGGCTTATGTTCCCTTGTAGTGTACAATACACTACATCAACTAAGATATTTTTGGTAGAGAGTCATCGGTGGAATCCCACTCAAATTGTGCAGGGACATATGCTGTTCAGCATATTCTTAAATTATATAGGGAAGATGATGAATTGCAGTGTAAGTTTGCTGATGGTACTAAATTAGTCCAGGTAGTGAAAATGAAACCTGAGTGAAATACTGCAGAGGATTTCATGCTATTGAGTGACCCTGTAGGAAATTCGAAGTTGATGAGTGATGGGCGTGTGGAGGAAGCTGAGCTCCCAATATTATATGTGCAACATCATAGGATTATTCTGGTTGGAAGGTACCCTGGGAGGCATGTAGTTCAACCTCCTGCCTGGAGTAAGGTCTGCTGTGAGATCGGAGGTCAACTATGAGATCAGTTACTCAGAGTCACTGCTGAGATCATCCACTCATTTTTCTTGCCTGTTAGATATTCAAGATAGGATTCACTGTGCTCTTGCTCCTCTTCAGATTCCAGGAGTGATTGCTTCTTTTATCAAACAATCTTGCGTTATTCAAAACTAATGTGTTTGTTCTGTTGCCAAAAGGGCATGACACAACAGTATTCAAAGCAGGTACACTGCAACTTTTCCAAAATTTATATAGGATGTGTAGAATTTCATGTCACTATTTTCACATTCCTATTTTGATGAGAGTTTTTCTGTCTTTTTTTTTTTTTAAATAACATTTATTCAATAGCATAAAGCACATATTTGCTGCTGGTTTAGTTCTATGAAATATTGTTTATTAGTCTAAGCATTTCTTTTGTAAGAATATTTGAACCCAGTGCCTAAAATCCTGTCAGATCTCAAATATTAAGGGAATTTTAGGAAATCCTAGCAGCTGAAATACCTGTAACTTAAGATTCATAAAAGTGGAAAAGCTGCAAGGAGTTTTGATATGACATAAAGTGAAAATTCACTGTTTCTGCTTTCACCAAATATATTGCCATTTCCAGCATCTTCAATACAAACTATGCCATTTAATGCCATTGATAATCATTTTTATTAAAAGTACATAAAAAAAAGGTCACACTAGACTTCATATGAAAATAAGTGACTGATGTATGTCAAATAAAACAAATACTTCAAAATGTTGACAAAAAGTTTCTCAACAACAGAATGCTTGACTGATGCTGGGGTATCTATGAGATTTATGCAGTTATGAAAACAGTGTTACTTATAAGCAGGAGGGAAAAGATAGTAGTAATTTATGAACATCTCAATAATCATTATTTAAATGTCCCACATCCATCTGTTGCTACTGAAAGAAACCCCCAATAACAGTGAAAATACAGCAGCTTTAAAATCACAGTCTATTTTCACTGAGATACGGCTATATTTATGGCAGGTATTGATTAAGGTGGACATTTTAAGAATTTTCTTTCCTTTTAGGTTTTGGATTAATTCAATAATTCAGTTTACAAAAATAACTCAACTCATAAATATTTAGTCCACTCAGATGCAGTATAGATAACTTATTTCTTTTCCAAATTATCTAAAGTTAAGGAAAATGAAAAAATCCAATATTTTGTGTCCAGCATTTATATAAAACACATTTTGAGAATATACACCCACAACTTACATTTCATTTCTTGGAAGAGACTAAGAATTTAGGTCATTTGAGCTGTTGCAATATTTGCATTAATTTGAGAAGGTGCAGGATCACCAATAGCTATTATGAACATTGGATGAAGTTCTGTTACAGGTCCAAACCCAAATCAGAATGTTTTTAATGGACAATTTAATTAATATCAAATTGCCTTAGCTCAGAGAGCAGAAAGACTTCAGTACATATTTTTGTATGACATTTTATCTACCTTGTCTTCTAGAATTGAAGAAAATGTTTTAGCCCTAAGGCACTGGGGTATTTGCCTGTGTAGAACAGCTAAATTTAGAATAGTTCTCCTAAAATGTCTACTGTAAATTTATCTCCATAATAGTGAGTTTATATATTTCTAGCTATCTTGAAATAACTAAATATGATACAATTAAAAAAGCTGAGAACAATTCCCTCCATTGAGTATTGTAATTTGGGTTAAAAAAAAATCAAATTTTCCTTTGAAATGAGACTGCATGTGACTTTTGAGTAATTCTCTTCTATGGAGTTGTAAAATATATCAAAACATAATGTGTTCCTGTAGACAGTACAAATACACTTTGTATACCACGACATAGATTTCAGGTGGGTTATACTTATACACTGTCACTGATGATGCAGTAATGATTGGTACCAGAAGTTATTTCTTTGTGTATGAAATTTGTTTTGCCCTTCTTTATATTTCTTCAATATTTCTTCATACTCCTTTTATGCGTGTTTTAATTAGGCAGAAAAAAGCATTTAAATGCATTTCTGGAGAATGTAGCATTTCAGAGGTGAAATGGAAAAGTCATTCTTATCTCACGCTACATCATAAACTCTTCTAGAGTGATACATACCTTAGGTACAGCATTGCAGTACCTTGACAGAGCAGGATCACTAAAAGAAGAAATTTTGGTTTAAACTCTGAACTTCCTTCCTGTTACAGGCTTATATTAGCCAGTTTTCACTATCACTTTGAAGTATTGTACGTATTTTTGATGCTTCAGTTGTTAAGTTACCATATGTAAGCGCATGTATATACAGCAGAACTATCCAGTCACAGTTTACACGCATCAGTCAGTCCAATAGCTTCACTTCCAACATCAGTAGGGAAATGAAACCATAACAGGAAAAAGCAATAATCTGAGGATGCAGTAAATGTTTTGCTCTAAATACAGAACTTTTTTTGTCATATACACTAAACTCTTCTTTCAAAGAAGTAGGAACACTTTTTCTATATGTGTTATCCTCCTTGCTCCTTGGGTCATTTTTTCAGATGTTTCTAGCCCTGCACAAAATGCGCCTGCTTAAAAGTATAATATGGCTATTTATTGGCTGATGCACACAGATATATCTCAGATTTAACAAGCTACTAGTCTAGATATTAATATTCACTCTGGCATGATAATACACCCAGAGCCTCCACTGGCCAGGCAGGCAACAGCCTGGAGCGGAAGGGCCAGCTTCCACTCTCCCTGAAAAAGATCCTTTTTCACTGACTCTGTTTTTTCCTTCAGGGAAAACCATTTCATGCTGATGTTCTTCCACATGAAACCTTGAGCTACTAATTACAGAGTCTCAACAATCCTCTTCAGTCCACAGTTTTGCCTTTCTTATCTCACACACCTCTACAGATTTCCTCTCAACTTAATGGTTTCCTGAGAGGTCTGAGCCAAGGTTATGAAGCTCAGCCAAATCCATTCTAGGTCTTCACAGGCAGCTGCACCCTGTGGAGAGTGAGGAGGCAGTTGTAGAAAGGGTCACGGAGAGAGATGGGTACAGGTGAAATTCAGTTCATGACCAAAGACAGCAGCAAAAGCAGGCCTGACCCCCAAAAGCTGTTAAAACTGCACAGATTTCCAAAGTGACTCTACTTTCATACCATCCAAATCCTCAAAACAGTCAATGCTGAACAGCACTCCCAACTTTGCTATCAACTACACTTCCACACACACTGAATCTCTTTCAAATTCAGGGAAACAACTTCCCCCCAGGACCAAACCCTGAAATTTAGCATAGCTGATCTCTTACTGGATTCTATTATTTCTGTTTCAAACAGTGCCACGTGTACTACAACACCAGGGATTTAAGTATGTATGGGAAAATATGGTTTCATTGCTTTCCTTTCAGAGGCTAGAGAGAAAATATTTTTGTTCTCTACCCTCCATATAGCAAAGAAAGATATTTTTTGAAAGTAGTGACATTTCATCCTTTCACCTCTTTTACCTCTAATAGGAGGCAGGGACAGGAACAAATGGAAATTCTTATTTTTGTGGCAGAGTTGTCAGTCATCTCTGAGATAACTACATATCTGGAGTCTCTGCAAGCAGCATAAAAACATCACTGTATTTTTAATTAAAAATATTTTAGCTAGCAGTTTATTATCTTCTAGTTGGTTCTACATTGCCCACTCTTGAAAACTTATTTAAGCCTGACCATGAGGAGTTTAGTAGGGTGTAGGTGAAAGGATCATATTTCCCAAATGAGTTTAAAACAGAGCTTAAAACAATCAAGTTAATTCCATTAGGTAATTTCCATGCTCATTCACTGTAGAAAATACAGGTGAAAAATGAACACTACGTCCAAGATACACTTGTTTGAGTTTGAGAGTCAGAATGCAGTCTAGAGACCAAGTGAACTTTGTGCAGTTATCATGTAGTTAAATTATCCTCACTAGACAGGAAGAAATTTTGCTTGTTTGCAGGAATATCTAAGATCACAAACGAACTACAACAACAGACCAATTAATTTTCTATACCTTATCCCTTCCCAATTTTAGCAAATGCCAGACACTTCAAAGACAACTATACAAGCAGTACTTTCCTAGAGGAAGACAGCAACTTCAGTCTCATGTGTTTAGTTCTTTTTATAGGCAATCAAATAATAATTGTATTACACTTTATTTTATGTACATCCAGTTAGGGTTAGTTTAGACATAAGTAAGTGTTTATTGACTAAATCAGTAGTTTTATCCATGTTACAGAGCACAGAAAATAGAAGAATAAAATCTGTTTTTACGTTAACCACTTGCAAAGAATGGTAAGACTAAGCTTTGAACTAACATTGCCTCATTAGGTTATATTCCGATTAAGAAATAGACAGGAAAAAAAGGAAGTAATTTTTTTTAATAGTCTTTCATTTCCTTTCCACACTTTAGATTAATTAGAATTTACCACTAAAAGAGCCAGACAGTACAATTAAGTTTTACAGCAACCATATTAAACTTTTTAAAAATTGAGATTTGACTTCCCCATAAATCCCAGTGGTACTTACAATTAAATTAGGCTTTGTCATCTGAAATAACAGAATGAGATGCACACACTCTGGTACAGGAACTCAGCTAATCAAGAGAGTGACCTACCATATTGCTACTTCAAAAATACAGCAGCAGTACAGCACAACTCATATATCTGGAATCAGCTCTCTACCGAGAATGTACACATGTAAAAGTTACTTCATGTACCTTCTCCTTGATATCAGCACTGAGCTAGAGCAGAATCAACAGTGTATGACAAATAAGTTATAGAATGTATTTTATATCATCCCTTTCCAGTTGTGGCATGTCATAAAATGGTCAAGTTCCTTCCACGTGTATTAAGCGCTAAATAGACTGTGAATAATTTCCCTCCTCTGATGTTCTATTTTGAACTCGTTGTCAAAAGCCCGCATTGTACTTTTACTTGACAGCTCTGCACTTCATGAAGACAACTGGTATAATATCATGGTATTTCACAGACAATATCCAAATTAATCACTCATTAACAGAATTATTTTAGCAACTTGATAAGTGATTTAGCTTAGCTGTTTTTCTGAGAGTCTTTTGGTTAAATGCTGGGTCATTGACCAGATCAGATGAGACAAGTCTGTTTCCTTGCTTTTCTGAAATAAATTTGAAAGAGTGCTGGAGTGTATCTTGGTCTCTACAGTAGAAAATTCAGTAAGAATTTTTATTAAGAATTGATTGGAAAATTCATTAAGCCAAAATCATGAGTCCAAGGCAGCCAATAGAAAGCACTCCAAGTTTGTGACAAATCCCACTCCCTTCATGTAGTGGTACAAATCATTGCATTTGCCTCCACAAAGCAAGCAAGCAAACTAAATATTTATTTTAAAATATGACCACAAAGAGATTGTGAGGACAGTACAGCCCCAAACAACATTCATCACTTTCAAACATGAAAGCTAGAGCTGCTTCTTTGTCTGATGACACCTCACAGGAGAGTAATCTACCTTTCAGGTTAAATCATTTAGGAGTAGAGATTTTTGAGATGAATACTTGCCTGTTATCCAATTAATGTTCTATTGATTAAGCTATTCAGTTAATATTAACTTAGGCACAGAAGGGCGTGAATGTAGATCATATTAGGCATGATATACCTGTGCTGACCTGTTCATCTCAAGTGACTTAGAGGTACATCTCAGTATGCCCTGAAATAAAACTATAAGCTTTTGGTCAAATGTACAAACATTATAAAGTGACTTCTGCAGTGAATTCTATAAAACTGAAACAAAGCAACAGTTCCAGATTAAAAAAATAAATATGCCTTAGGAGAGACAATCTGCATCTTGAACAATCTCCAAGAAAACAGTCAGATATTCTCAGCACTATTCAGGTACTATTTGAGCACTTGCATTCTGATCTGGTTAGCTGGTTGGTTTGTTGTCTTAGTTTTGGCTTTGGGTTTGTTTTACTTTGAGAGAGGGAGTGGATAAGTATTCTTTGCTGATTTATTTTATTTTCTTTACTGAATTACATGTACTCTTGTGATGTTAGGCACAGAATGTTTCTAGGAATCAAGTGGGTCATTTCCAAACTTTTGGCACTATGCAATTTCACAGGTCTAGATCTCATGTCTACAATTCCTGTTCATCTGTCTCTCCAGGTACTTTTCTTTTGTTTCCAGGTTATCAGAAAATAGGCACTCAAATCCTGTATTCCTTGAACATCAGTTTGCTATGCATGCTTCAGAAACAATTTCTTAAAGTTGGTTTTGTTGCTAATGCAAAATAAGTAATACCAGAGCACAGCAACTGTAAGTTAGTTGCCTAATAGCTGTTAATGTAGATGCCCAAAAAAGTTCTTAGAAAAGGATGTTTTCTTACAATCTGGATGCTAAGTATTTTAAAGACAGACTGTTACAAAGAAACATCTCCACAGCTGAGAGTGGGTGTGTGAAATGATAGCAAAACATAGCAGAGATTCAATGTGTTTCGTTCCTCACAATGATATTGCAGTTCAGACCTATCCAGATACCTGACTGTTGTATGAGAAAATACTTGTCCACTTCCATAATTTTGAGCAGTTTGACTTAGGCAGCTCTCATTCTAACAAAAAAACAGGAGAAAATACTGATAACTGGTATTAATATTTACAGACAAAAATGTAATGTCTATTTTGACAAAAAAATATGGATTATATATGCTTAATATATGCTCATCTGTTTTCTTTCACTTCAGTATGTACTCTTGATACTTCACAGATTATGGATTGTTTTAAACAGTTCATATGTATCATCCCTGAAATTATATTTATCCAATGACATCTGAGACATGTTTCATGCTTTGCAGTAGCTGTTTTCATTTCTGTAGTTTCTGCAATGGATGGCAATGTACCATCAGCAATACAGCATCTTCTAAAGAACCATAAACCGGCACTTAGGAACTCTATGAAAGATTATACCACTTTCTAGTGGACAGAATGCTTAACTCCATTAGTGCCACAGGTTGATTAAATCTTCCTACATCACATTTCAAATACACTGCAGTCAGTTAAGTCAGTCTCTTGTAGCTCAATACATCTTTACATTTTTATAGTCCTAAAGATTTGTAAAAATTTTCTGAGACAGCCTCTAAGTGAAATGACTTACTATGCTATAATGATTCTGAACTCAGTTTTGTGGAAATGAAAGTGATTAAAACATCTCCAGTTGGGTGGGTTTTGTACAGAAAATACCTGTGAAATAAATCTCAGTTGTTCACTTCAAAGGGTTTTTCTGAACTACAGCAGGAAAGTAAAGGACTATGTGAACCAACCAGCTGGAACTGAAAAAGGCATAAGCTACATTCATGTTCAGTCAGGTCCCTATTGTGGCAACATCTTGTAACTTTAATATTTCACCCGAATGATAATATCACCAAGACAACCCTGAAAAGGATGACTTTGATCGCTAGTGTAACATCCAGTTAGATCCATCTAACCAGCACATTTCAAAACTATTTCTGATTATTTGGTTGTTCAGTTTATTTCCAAATCTCTAATATCATACGGATGCTACACAAGTGTCAGAGAAATTACTGAAAGTTCTCAGCAGTATCTCCAGGATTCATCACATGCTCACACTGAATGTTATTTATCATGGGTTCCTGACTGAAACAAAAAAGTGGATCACAGCTGTACTCACTGGACAGCAAAGGTAGAAAGTCTGGCCTTAAGAAATGCAATTTTTTCATTCAATACTTGTTTGTTTATGTGGGCTAGAAATGTTTAGTATCTCCTGATGTGGGTGACTGTCTGCCATCTCTTGCCATTTTGCAAGCATCAGGGAAGCATCAGCTTCTAAGACATACTAGGACACTGTACAATCCTGGTCAAAACAGAAATAGACTAAATCCACTGCTGTTGCCAGATTTACTTGCATTTTACTATCAGTGTTCCACCATTATTCCACTGGCAAGATTACTGGAATATACTGTGTGCAGGCTTTTAATTCACAAAATTCTTTAATCTTATGTTGAGATGGACTGGATGTTGTGTTAGTTAAAATGCCATCGCTTGATTCACGTAAACGCATTTGTTACACTTTCGCTTTTTACACGTACAAGTTTAATACTTGCCAAGCATACTGAGTCTGGTTGGGATGGAGTTCATTTTACTCATAGCAGTCCATATGGATCTTTATATTTTAAATTTGTGACTACAACAGCATTGATAATACCCCGGTGTCTTAGCTATTGCACAGCATCAAGGGCACGTGTTTCTCATTCTGCCCTCACCAAGAGTAGGTCAGTGATGGGGAAGGGGTTGGGTGGGGACAGAGCTGGGATAGTTGAGCTAAATTGACCAAAGAGATTTTCCATGCTACATAATGTGTCATCCAGCAATAAAAGTGAGGGTAGTGAGCAAGTAGCTGGGGGGCGCTTAGCTGCTGATTGGGGTCAAACCCTTAATCTTTGCACTATATACATATCCCTGTATTTCAGCAGAGATGTTTACCAGGAACATGTTATCCCTGGACTACATTATACCCTACCCAAAATTCTGAAATTCTCAACTGTGTAGTGCTAGACATCACTTTACACATTAAGACCAGAAATGAATAAGGAGAAATACACAGGAAGGTGAAACACACATGGATTAGGTATCTAACACTGCCAAAGTGAAATCCTACCATCCTTAAAG
>JAOXXN010000471.1:36942634-36963422 GCA_026770055.1 Myrmophylax atrothorax
AGAATATATAGGCACTTTTTCATTCAACTATTCCAGTTAAACTACTGGTGGAAAATAAATGAATTTGAATTGTTTTTCTTAATCTCATCTTCTTTACATCCAGTCTGTCATCTTTTCCTATATCCTCTCTGTTATCCAGAAATGGCATCACTGCATTAGGAGTTGAGCCAGTCCCTCAGTGGAACTAAGGTTTTACTGTAACTCTCTTTTATTGTGAATAATTATGCTCCTGTTCTGCTATCTATCTCTGAATTTCTTTTTTTTCTTTTTTTTTCCTCCTGATCTCATATATTATTTCTGTTCAGCAGGATGTATCTTTTTTTGTTCCATTTCGTCTTGCTAATCTCTCTACCTTCTCCTGTATTATACAGTGTTTTGTTATGTATTTCTAATGGGTTAGGCTATTCCTTCTCCAGAGCATTGAAGTTAGATTTAAGGGATATATCTATTCACTATATTTGATGAAAGAATTATATTTTTTTAATATTAGTGTAGCACTTAAGTATTCCTAATAAAAAAAATAGAAAGGTTAAGTAATTTTTTTCAGAATTAAAATAACATAATTGCTTTCTCACACCCTCAGATTGATCAAATTCTTCTATGTATTTGAAGTTATGTAAGACACAGGACATAGTAGGAGTGAGTTCAGCCTCTAGGGAAGCACTTGTGCAGGCATAAAATATTTTCTTCTTCTTTGTCATCTTAGAATTTGCAATAAAACCAATTCTTTTTTTTCAGCACCAGTAGTATCCATCTCAGGTGTTTTGATGCCCTTATTCTCAGAGAGTACTGGGTGACTTAGTCACCATGACAGTCTTGTTGCATGCATCTGTGTCCAACATAGCTAACTGCACTGAATGCAGATTAGCAGTTTCTCAGTTATAGTTTATTCCTTCTTTACTTCTACTATAAATTAGTGTAAGCTATCCATGGAAGCATGCTACCTACAAGTTCTACAAAATAGAATTCTTTAAGAAAAAGATGTGCCTTTTCTCAGTGTCCTTCATGCCTCAGCATTCTCCTCGAGAAATTAGATGTTCATGGCTTGGACAGATGTACCATTTTCTGGGTAAAAAAATAACTGGATGGTAAGGCCCAGAGAAAGGTAGTGAATGGAATGACATCCAGCTGGCAGCCTGTCAGTAGTGGTGTGCCCCTGGACTCAGTACTGGGGCCAGACTTGTTTTTGTTTAATGTCTTTATTGATAATCTGGACGAAGGGACCAAGTGCACCCTCAGTCAGTTCATGGACAACACCAAATTGAAAGGGAGTTTTGATCTGTTGGCGGGTAGGGAGGCTCTTCAGAGGGACATGGACAGCCTGGATTGATGGGCCAAGGACAATTGTACAAGGTTTAACAAGGCCAAGTGGTGGGCCTTGTACTTGGGTCACAAGAACCCCATGCAGCACTACAGACTCAGGGATGAGTGGCTGTGAATTGGCCCAGAGGGAAAGGACCTGGGGGTACTGGTCAACAGCCCCTGAACAAGAATGCAACTTGATTTCTGTGTTCAGTTTTGAGCCCCTTACTACAGGAAAGATGTTGAAGTGCTGGAGCATGTCCAGAGAAAAACAGAGCTGTTGAAAGGTCTAGAGTAAGTCCAAGACTGGCTGAGGGAGCTGGGGTTATTTAGCCTGGAGAAAAGGAGGTGAGACCTTATTGCTCTCTGTAACTATTGAAAGGAGGTTGTAGCAAGGTAAGGGTCAGTCTCTTCTCCCAAGTAATAAATGATAGGACAAGAGAAATTACCTCAGGTTGATCCAGGGGAGGTTTAGATTGGATATTAGGAACAATTTCTTCACCAAAAGGGTTGTCAAGCATTGTAACAGGCTGCCCAGGGTGTCATATCTGAAGGTATTTAAAGGATGTGTAGATGTAGCACTTGGGGACATAGTTTAGTTTGAAGATGGAAGTGTTAGGTTAACAGTTGGACGCAGTGATCTTAGAAGTCTTTTTCAACCTTTATGGTTCTATTAATCTGTGATTTCTAAGTCAGTGAATAAGCTCCTTTCACATTTCCTTAATATGACTGCCCTAATAATTGGTAAGGTTTTACATTCCAGAAAAAATGTAGGTTGTAGATATGCCTGGGTGCTACATCAAAAGCAGAGAAGGGAAATACAGCTCTCCTAAATGCTTCAGGTACACACACACAGGCTTTTCCCCCTACTAATAAGTTTGGTTCAAAAATTGTATGTTGGTATCATTCTGAATTTTTAATTACACTCTGATTTTTAAGTTCACAGTAGCAGAGTTACAGATCCCCAGTTCTCACCTCTCTTTAGTCCTCCCATCCTTCCATTATTCACTAACCCTTATTAAAGAAGTGTTTAGTTTCTTAAGGAATCTTGAGAAAAATCCTCTTTAAACCAGGCATTACATTAAAGTTCATCCGAAAGATCCAGCTAGGTCAGAAATAGATGCTGAGCAGCAAATGCCTATTCTCCTTAGTTACACATTAATCCTTATTTGTTAATGTTCCATCATTAGAATAGGAATGCTCCTTTGTGTTGTCTCTTACCTTATCTTCCCTTACCTCTGTAAGACAGTAACACTCCTTGACCACTTCCCCCCTGAAACCAAGCAAAGGATGACTCTTGCAAGCAAGGATCAACACAGCATCAGTACTGTTATGCGTCATTCTCAGATGGGAGTCAGTGACAGTGTGAGGGGAATAAGCATGTGCAAAGCTCACACCCATTTTAGCTGCAATGTAGCAATTTAAAACATGATTTTCTACCTGGAGTTTTAGCTGCAATGTAGCAATTTAAAAGATGATTTTCTACCTGGAGCCTATTTCCTGGCAGCATAGGAAAAGTAACAGCACAATTAAGCACACTCCTTATTCTAATGCGTTCCACTGCTGAATACTTAGCCCAAAACCATCAAGAAAACACAACACACTGGAAGAAAAACTCATCCAAGCAGACCTCAATCTCAGCAGAAAGCCAGTCAATATCACTATTGCCTCCAACCTGCAACTGATGCCTGACTGCACTGTTATGTTAAACCATCTGGCTACAGGGAATATAATCTCTGCCGAGAGATATGAGAGGCTGTGAGCTTCTGCTTCCTAGTGAGCCTGGTGTTTGCTCCTTCCCAGCTGGAATATGAGACTTGCTAGAGACCCAGCTGCTACCCATCAGACACAGGCTAAGAAGCCAAGTCAAAACACTCAGTGGGAGTGGATGAATCTACTGTAATTATTGGCAAACTATGCAGCCTTTCACCTGTGTAGGCTTGAAGACTGTCAGTGGTTCAACACCCGTAGGTTCAGGCCTGAAGAATTTAATAATTTTTTAAAGTCATAAGTGCCTGAACAGTTATTGAACAGTTCTGTTGTGGTTTAAATTATTCTATGATATTTTCTCTTAGAGAATCTCTAAAATCTTACTTTGCTAGCTTGAGTAGAACCAAGACGGACCATTCTTTAACTCATAGCCCTTCACAATGACTAATTCTGCTTGCATTCATTTAAACAGTCTCCCAAATTTAACTCTGCATTGTCAGGCAAATATACCAAGTAGATGATTAGAAATGTTTGCGATACTTATAAAGCATAATTAGTACTTTTTTATTCTCTCCATGATGTCATCAGACTTAATGCAATTTTTTGCAGAGACCTGATGGGTTTGTAAACAATTAAGTTCCCAAAAATCTGAATCTACAAAGATGGCCTCCAAATGTAATTTAAAAAATCCTGTAACACAGTTTAGAGTGCCACTGTTTCTTCATCCATAAACAATAAACACAGCAACAATTTTCCCAAAGTAGCACTTAAACATGTGACTTACTTTGGCTCATGATTTTATTAGATTAAATATTTAAAGCTGACAATAAGCTGCTGTCAATAATTTCTTAGAAAGTGGAGATTTTATATTATTATTTGTATTACCAGGACCTCCAATTCCCAGCCTGAGCCTTCCTGATGTGTATTGCCAAATACACAGCATCTGTAAGTCTGACAGTCTCCTATGAATACTACCATCAAAAATTGCTCACAACTGACATTTGAGATCGAGCACAAGTTAAGAAAATAGCTAAAAGAGGTTTTTTAGCATTCTGTTGCCACTTGCAATATATAATACCTCTAAATCATTACATTCCCTTTGGAAGAAAACATGTAGATTATTTCAGTTTTCAGTGGCTATGGCAGTATCTCAAATGAGAGTTTAGAACTAAAGCACTCATGGTTACAAGCTCTCATTCACACAGTGCTAAAAGACGTTCACTATCTACTAAATTAACACAGATAATCAGACTTGTATAGTATGTACCTTTTCAATGCTCCTCTCAATTTTGTTCTTGTTTGCTAGCAGGTAGCCTGAGGAATGCAAGTGTGCCAAGCCTACTTCATCTCCAGCTGCTGGATACTTTCACCAGCTTTTCTTTTTCTCTGACAGAGAATTATGAAAAAAAAAAAAAGAAAAAATCAACATCTTGATCCCTCATGAGGGCAGGGAATACATCATGATCATGTAGTTATTGCACACATGGAAACAAATGAAATAAGCCATGATGCAATGGTTTACTGGGTCAACATATCTTAAAGCCAGTAGGGACCCTGTATTGTACTGCAGACTCACATTAAGAGCCAGGGCCAAGATTTTGTCTCCTTTATGTGCCTGCAAAAAGTAATGCATGAGGGAAAGGCTGTTTTTCCTCCCCTTGAAAAGGAGTTGCTATTGCTTTTGGAAAAATGTCAGAACCTGAAAGCACACCTAAGTAGAGAAACATAAACATGAGCCAGAACAGCAGCAGCCTTGCCTTATAAGGATCTATTAGATGTCAATATAAGTCTGTAAGGTACAGCCAGTTCTTCAACAGGCTGGGCTGTTTTCAGGAATGTGTATACCTTCCCCATTGTTCCTGATGTGAAAGCTTATTGTTTTAAGACTGCTGCCTGATGCTCATTTTGTGTGTGGTAAAAAGATTACATCAAACACAACCTAGAAATGATAAGGTAAAAAACATGCAATGTGATATAGATAATAAAATCTACTATTTTGTGTTGCTTTTATATATCTATAAAAGGCAAGAGTGATAATATTTATATATATATATATGCATTACATATGTATAGAAGGTTTATAGCTGGATAAGCTCTAAATAATATTTCAGAAATGTAGATACAGTAAAAAAACTTTATTAAAACTCTAGAAGGAGTTCAAAAGAAGTGTGACTATTCAGACATTGCAAAACACATTAATCCCAGTTGTCAAAGTTATAGCCATGAGTTTCCTGGCAGAGTCTTTCCAACTCACTAGTCAACACCTGTCACTGTACAGACAAACAGCTTCTTGATGATAAATTCTGAAGTGCTGAAGGTAAGAATAAATATACTATGCTCCTTTCAAACTATTATGGCTAAGAGGTTCTTGCTCAGTTTATACTCATCAACTCTCCCAGTGGCTTCCATGGAAATTAGTTCAAGCAAGGTAAGTAAAGACCAGGTGACAATTTCAGAATAATTAACATCTCTCAATAGTGAATGTCAATGATATATTATGAAAAAACCGACATGCTCCTTGCCCCTGAGTTCTTCAGTGACTCATGAAGTAGAAAATGTTTTGCAAGTGACCAGAGAACAACAGGTGCAAGCAGAGGAGTATGAAAATACTACATTAGAAAGGTAAGGGAACATTGCAGCTTGCCAGCAGCACAGCAAGTGAAGTTACGGTGATTCTGCTTATTTTCTGTTACCAACATCATGCTCTGTAAGAATAGGATTCTGCCTTGAAGTTATCCTTCATAAGCAGAAAACTTTTCAATCAGTTTGGCGTTATACCAATGATGGCACAAATCCTAGAGATACTGGAGACACTGAACTCTCAGGGTTCAATTTATATGCCTACCTAGGAATTTAGTACCTTTAACACTTTAACATTTTGCAGCCATGTTCATACCAGAAAAAGTAGTAATAGCTTTCACATTTGTACCTATTCTCCTTCAGGAAAAACATTTTTAAAAAACCCTTATGGAATAAGTAAGAAAATAAGATAGTACATTAACTTTTAGTCATTTATCAGATGTTTTTTTTCACTTGTCTTGCATTTCCACACCAGGAATCCATTGTGTGATACTAACCATACATTTTAGCTGACAGCTGTCATATTTAGTAAAACTTCCTTGTGATTCATTATTTATATTCTTAAACACAGAGATAAGTTCCAATGAAGCTCAAAGATTCATCTGAATGGCTGCTAAAATGACATTTCATAGTACAGGAGTGTGTTGATCATGTTTAGATAAATTGGATTCTATGCTATTATAATGTTCTTAAAAAACTTCCAATATATTCTTGTATTAGTCAGATGCATGTTACACAAGCCAGTCATCCAACACTATCTTCAGAGGAAAATTTGACTGAAAACCCATGGAGGACTGGCAAGATGTTCTAGAACCCAAAGACATAAAATGCTGCCTTATCAATCAGAATTTGCAAGTGATGGGGAAGGAAGCAACCCCTATGAAACAAAACAAGCTCTCTATATTGTCTTGACAGTGTGAAGTGGTGTGAAAAAGTTAAAGTAATTGTTTCATTTGCTTTGTCTTTTTCAAGGCTTTTCTGCGTATGAAATGTTTGGCTCCAGCTAGCAACTTCTGTGGGTGGGATCTGTAAGAGTATCATGTACACAGAGAGTGATATCTCAGGTTTCTATTAACGGAAACCTGTAGAGAAGTACAATTCTGTTCCGGTTCCCTTGTCTATTATGCTTAAAGGATAGGAATTTTAAAATTTCTGTAAAGGACTGCAGACATATTTTAACATTCATAGGCCTCAGGTTTATAGTCTGCTCAATAATTCCTTCAATACCCATGATAATCTCTGTCTGTGCTCTGCAAACATGCATGTTTGACCTTGCTTATAAATAAAAAGGCTTTATCTTCTGTCACCATAAATATGGATAAGCGTATATGACTCAGTTCAATCTTTGAACAAATGTACTCATTATTACTTCCTGCATCTGTGAATGAATCATGACCCTCACTCTTCCTTTGCATTGGACAACGAAGACTAGGAATAGCATTCAGTGTGGTTAATGACCTAAGAATAAGGAAAGACAACTTTTGCAGAATTGCGGCTTTGAAATTTGCTGAATTGTCACCTTGAATATAGCAAGGAAATACAAGCAATGAGTGCAATGGCAGCCTGAAGACTGCAGCATAAGAAACCATAATAATTATTTTATGCAGATTTCTGTTCTTATGCAGCTTTACATAAATCAGATCTTTACATACAATCAAAATAACAATTATAAATAATTTAATATTTGTTCTTTTTAATGATATTGGCATGACACAACTGTAAGACTCAAATTCTTCTTTAGCTACTTATTTCAATAACTTCATGCTTGAAATTCTTCATATTTTAGAAATTACTTTGGAATTATTCCAATTGGAAAGTTTTATGGGCAGAATGGGTTTGGTCCAGTCAAACTTCTGAAGTTTGATCTGCTATAGCAGACTATTTTTAACACTTTATAAACCCAGTCTTTATCAAGCTGTTATCAAATGATAACTGCACATAGAGTATTTGTTTATATTATTGTACATGCCGATCTACAACAGTCTTTCTGTTAAAAGCACAAGTCAGCAGAACAATTAAAATGTTTCTACATACATCCCAGAGGATTGTGTTCTTCTTCTATTGGAAATCTATTCCATGAAATTTCTTTAGTGCTATTCACTCTCTGCTTCTTCTCAGATGTCTCCATGTCCTCTGCCTGTGGTGCAAGAAAAGTATTTTAGTTCAGTTCAAAATGTTGCCTGTTGTCTGATAATCTCAGTTCCCAGAAATATGGTCTAAAGAAGCATTGTTGGGTGAACACATATACTGTCAAGTCCACTTCTACACTGCTTCAAATCCCACTTTCAGATTAAAAAAACACCCAAATTTCAAGTGTGCAAGGTCTGTCGAGTAATGATGAAAATGTAGGTAGATAACAGCAACTGGGTATTTTGAGACAATCCCTCCCATTTATATTGTTAAAAGGGGAAAGGAGCAAAAGAGTCATTAATCTGCAGTAGCTATGGGGTATCACAATACCTCCATTATCAGAAAATTGTGGTTTTTTCTCCAATCATCTGTAATGTCACTAGCGACAATTCATTGTCTATATCCAGACAACTTAATTATGAATATACCTTAACTGCACTAGTCATAAGATCAATTGATAATCATAGACCAGTCATAATTACTTCTAAAGAATTTTTCTTTTAATTCAAAATTCATTAAGCTGACATAGATGGGTACTTCATGCAAAGTACTTTTACTTAATAATGAAACCAAATCCTTGAGAAAGACTGTCCCTTTTACCAACAGTTTATTTCATAAATAATGAGTTTCCTTATACTGAACATGTTGTAATCAACAAGAAGTTGTCAGCAAAGTGGTGGATATTTGGAACTTCAAGTAGACATTTACAGTAAAAAACATTTGTAGTTATGCCAGAAAAAATAAAATATATTTGAGAGAGGAAAATGGGAAACATAATCCAGATTCTCTTCAGCCATGGTCTATGTTGAAATAGTATACCAATCCAAAGGACAATCATTAAAAGCACATAATTAAAAACATTTTTGATATTAAATTATGTTATGTTACATGCTTACTGTGCCCCATAGAGTAGCATTTATTTTTTTAACCCAGAGACAAAAGCATAATTTTTAATCTAAAGAAGCCATCAATAGACACATCCTTTAGCTGGCATAGGTATATTTTTAATGGAAGTGTCTGCTCACATAAACAGCTGTAGCAGTGAAAAAACTATTGCAAAGACAGCTACTAGCCAAACAAACAATTCAGCAATCAAAAGAGCTAAACACATCGAAGTGAAACTCTGATGATTTCTGGAACTAGATACGAAAATGTGTAGATAGATTATGTCTGTTTAGAAATTAAATTGCCTGCAAAACTTCTGGAAACTCTCTAATGAGAGAGTGCTGTATTCTTTTTGATTTAATTTAAGCAAGCAGAAGTAGATATCTGTGAGTATTTATAGAGAATATTATTACTATCTGCTCTAGAGACAAACTGAAAGTACAAAGATCAATTCCTTATTGATGTATTCAGATGATGTCTAGTACCTACTCTTTCTTTCAACAGCAGTATAATGATCCGCTTCTATTGAGAATAATATTTCTTTTACTCTTATGAAACTCAGTCTAAGCATGGGATTATAAACCCAGTCACATCTGATTTAGAAAATTAAAATATTTTTCATAAATGCACAGGAGGAAAAGTTTAAGCTTAGGCAGAAGCCTTCAGAGGGAGTAGATTTTAGGCAGGTAAAGGTCTTTTCCTGTTCCTGAGAAGTTCCAGAGGTAAAAACATCCTCTAAAATTCAGACTGAACAGACAGAAATATTTCAATAAGAACAGTAAAATTAAAGACCTCTTTCCATAAAACACTCTTTTTATTTCTCAGTGTAAAAAATCCAAAATAGACAATAAATTTTAAATCTTAAAACATTGGCTTGTCTCTTGATTTATTTTTTTTTAAATATATTGGATTAACTTTGAACTTATATTAAGTCACTAGCCATAGAATTAAAAGACAGACATAACTGGGAAATGAGAATGGATTGAAGACTTAAATGTTCCAGTCAAATGATAGTGCAGATAGTGCTTCGGCATTTCTCTTTTCCAGATTGGTAATTATCTCTCTTTTCCGGAAAACACTGTTGCCTGAATGAGACCCTTTGTTCATAGAATCACAGAATGGCTGAGTCTGGGAGGGACTTCTGGAGGTCATCTGGTCCAAATACCTTGCTCAAGCCATGCAGACCCAGTTGCCCAGGACCGTGCCTAGATGTTTTCCTAGTATCTCCAAGGATGGAGACTCCACAGCCTCTTAATCCAGTGCCAGTGCTCTGTCGTAATAAAAATAAAAAGTATTTCTTGGAGGTCAGGCAGATCCATCTGTCTTTCAGTCTGTGCCCATTGCCTCTGATCCTGTCACTGAGAACCACTGAAAAGCCTGGCTCTGTCCTTTGTAAACCTTCCCTTCCGGTGTTTATATGCACTGATAAGATTCCCCTGGGCATTTTCATCTCCATATGAACAGCCCTAATTCTCTCAGCCTTTCCTCATAGGAAAGATGCTCCAGGTCTTTAATTATTTTAGTGGGCCTTCACAGGATTCTAACCACTATGCCACTTTTTCCTGGAGAGGCCAGAACTGGAAGTAATAGTTGAGGTGTGGAGTTATTAATAGCAGTTTCATGGGATTCGGCCACTTTTACAGCTATAAATGTTGCAAGAAATGAACTCCTCATTGAGAAGTTTCAGGTCTTCTACCATTAATAGCTCACGCAACAGCTACAGATTTGTACCATTGCACCTTTTCTGTTCAGAAATAAAATGGACATCAAGCAGGAGAATGGGAGGGTTGAAGCATCCAGTGTTGGGCATTTATGCCAAAGAAGCAATACCAGAGTTGGTACAACAGTGGTCTCATCACCTGCACAACCAATACAGCAAATCTTGTGTTGCCCAATGCTCTGAGGCCAGCTGACTGCACAACTAGATATATGAAAATATTTTATTGTTGGAAAGGTCACAAAGAAATTTTCAGAGTGTATTACATGAATCTGAAAAAAAATTAGAAGTATATTGATGGAAGCAGTCAAGGAGACTAATCCTTTAAATTGGAAAGGTTTAAGTGTCTTTGGTTTACCATGACAAGGAAGCAGTTTTCCTTCCATATTATTGGGAAAAGCAGAAAAAAAATAGAAGCAACAGAAATTTGACAGGAATCAGGATCATCAAATCTGACCACCATTCCTGCTTGCAACCATGCAAAACAATTATTTCAGAAACTGACTTCTTTTTAAGCTTAAACCTCCTAGGCTTCTTACCCCTGGAAGGTAATTATAGAAGGATTTACAACTTATTTATCATTAGCTTTAAGTATTGCTTCATAAAAAGAAACTCCTTATAGATTTCCCTAACTTAAAGAGTTATCTTTAATAACTCCTATGCTTTGTGAGTCTAGTTGCCTGCCCTTACACACTTCTTGTAAGATATATTTTCTATTCCTCTTATCAACCTAGCAACATGCAATTTTAATTCATCTTTCTTGATCACCAGTCATCATGATTTATACTTGATATTGAAATTATCAGAAATAGATGGGCCTGAAACTGGAATGTTTGGACAAGAAATTCTGAAATGAGCTTCTAACATACATATAAGAATGGAAAAAATATTCTGAAAAAATCTGTGATACAAGCTTTATAGAAAAAGTATTACATTATTATTTGTTCTCTCTTCTGCTACGGACAGTGTATGGAAAAACTGTGACTAAGACCTAAGCAATTAGTGAGGGGCAAATTAGATGGAGGAAGAATATCAAAGGAAGATCATGACTGCAATAATAACCAGCTTCCATAGGGCATAAATGCATCACATGATAATAAAAATGGTGAAGACATTGGAGCAGGACGGCACAAAGTCCATCAATAGCTCTTAATGAGCTCAGCACAGGTGCTGTTAAGTTGCACATTGTTACAGTAAAAAAAATATGTTAAAACTATTTAACTTTTTGACATTCAAGCTTTTAAAGATGATTAAATATAATGTAGCAATAGCTACAGGGCATGTAGAGATCATAAAAAGATGAAAGAGACATGGTGTGATAACCCAACAGTGCATCAGCAGTAATGGCAGAACACTAATAGTCTACACATTCTTCATACAGCTCCCTTGCTGCTAGAAGTCCTCTCTGTCATGGACTAGATCAATGAAACTGAGAAGAACTTTATAAAGGTAGCCCTTTGCTGCTAAAAACTGTTAACTATCTAATCTTTCTGTGACACTAATGCTACCTTTTTACACTGTAAATTCTTTCCTAGAAAAATTCTTCATTTTCTGTGCACCTAGAGACTTTGATTGTTATAAATTACTTGTGCTCTATACCTGGTAATTTTGTTTAATCCTCAGTACTTATTCTTTTGTAAGTTGACACAGAAAAAAATCCACACAAACCAAAACCAGAAGAAAGCTGCAAAAAGGAAAAGACACAGGGCTGGGTTCTGATGGCTTTTTCCCTTCCAGCTAGAATGTTGCAGCCTGGTTCTGCAAAATGGCTTTAATTTTCTGAATATCTATTTCTTCCTTAGAATTTAAATGAAAACATTACAGCCCTGTTGGATTACTTGAAAACAGTCCCCTCATCACTTTTTCAAAACCTTTGTTGGAAAATAATTTGTTCACAAAAGTTTTGTGGATGGCATACATGAATTTCAGAGATTTCTAAAAAATTAATCATAAAATCTTTAAACATAATTAATTTTTACATGTCATTGTGATAAACAAAAAAAGAAACATTTCATAAATCTCTTAAAAGTTCCTTAATACTTGCTTACAATCCATATAGGTTCGTGGACCCTAACATGAACAGTTCTTTTGACAACAGTGGAATTACTACTATAAAGGCACTCAAGAATCCTAGTTTTGCAGTACTAGCCATAAATCCTTGTAATGCTAAATCTCACTAAATACAGAAGGCATTTAAGAGATTAACCTTAAGAATAAAAATAGAGAACCAGAATTGTCTTCTATGAAGAACTGAATGTCAGCATTTTGTTTTCACTTAATTCTCTCCTAGAGTCAGCATCTTTTCTACCATTATTTTTTATGGAGATCATATCTGATAGAAGATTCTTCATATCATGTTCTCTGTTCAACCCTCTCTACCCCAGCATTTGACTTTCCTATAGAAGCCTTATTTACATGTATATCTTCACAGGGAAACAATTATGCTGGTTCATTGTGAGGACTCAGCTGTATTGTACATTACTCTCAACTTCAGCAGGATTCAGAGAGGTGGACTGCTGAAGCCCTGAAGGGACTGTGTCCTTCCACTAATTTGCCCATGATTCCTTCCATAACATAATCCTTTTTTCAGCACCTAATGGTACTTTCTATGAAAGCACTTTATTTTGTCAAAAAAATGTGTAAGGACTTTCTTAAATAAGTTATGAATGAAAAATATATTTCCAAACATTATCACTTTTGACTAAGTAAACAAGCATTTTTTTCCGTGGGAAGTTACAAAAGAAGCCAATTATTAACCTGAGTTAATGTAATTTAAAGATATTCAGTACTATTTGGAATCATTTGTCAGTCCTTACTGATCCTAATAATAAAATACCCTGTCTTTCAAAATGAATGCATACTGAAAATCTGTGCTATGGCAACACCTCTCTCTCCCTCCTCCCTTTCTCCCTTTGCCGTCCACATCTCTTCATATTTATATTAAAATTACTGCTAATCTGGGCTTTGTTCTGAGTGAAAGTTTTTAAAGAATAGAGGGCAAACTGTGAAAAAAAAATTACAATTTTGTATCATTTTTCCAGTACTGATCAATAGAACCAGGTTAGCAATTCACAGAGATCCTGTCTTCCTTCCAGAGATAACTAAAATCAGTTGGAAACCAAGTCATGCTTTTCAGCTCAGACTGAATCCTGAACTTCTGGAGTTATCAGTAGTTTATATCAGTTCAGTTTTGCCTTCTATTCCATATTTCATGTAATAAATTTTACTGTGAAATGAATGGCCAAATGAATTTTCGCTTTAGTAAAAATCGTATCTGAGCTTGCCATAGAGGCTGTCCAGAATTGAACAATAACTATATTTATAACAACTTTTTCATGTTTCACAGGCCATAATGCCACTCTCTTTTGCCCACAGCTCCAAAGTTACCACTTTAGATACAGTTTTAGATTTACATTTTTATTAACCTTTATGTGAAAATATGTATTTATTATGTTTTCTACAAACAAGTGAAGCAGTAGGTTGACCAACAAAAAGATAAGCAGAAGGCTATTTGGACTGCTGCCTAAGTGAATTCTCTGTTTGCTTTGTTTTGTTTAGAGAGAAAGACTATTTTTTTTTTGTGTCACAGTAGCTGTGTTTGTGGTCACCTGAGGAGTTGACTGGTTATTATCATGCAAGAGGAAAACTACATTGTTACTACACATTTGGGGAGTGACAGGTGTGGGAAAGGTGAGGGGTGTAGGAGGGTGGGGGTTAGGAGAAATAAATTGCCATGAAATTCGAAGAGCTTGAAGAATATGTGTTGCAGCTTCATTTGACAAGGGACATTTGTCAAGCTGTCAACTGTACTGATTAACCAAACAACCACACAGTGTCACTTTTTACCTTTCCTTTTAGTAGAAATTATTATTTTAAGTAGCATTTTTAGCCATTGCTAGTTGTTAAAGAGTTTGCATTGAAGCAGGTGACAAAAACCCCGCCCAATGCAGGTTCAAGGTCTGTTTACACATATTTCTTGATGTTATTTTTCTTCAGAATTACGAACTGTGTCAGTTTGCATCATAACTGCAGCAAGTTTACTCAGACTGGCATGCTGTTCAATTTAAATATGGTATATAGAAACATACAGAAAGTGTTGTTTTCAAAATGGAAAACAGGTAACACCGAGCTTATTTACATTATGTAATTATGATTCTTATGGCCTCTTCATTTTGGTGCCCCATTGGCTGTCACTCCGCTGAGAATATAGGTAGACACTTTATTTTTGGAATTGCCAGTTTATTATCAGGCTTAATGTCAAGATAAATAGAGCCTGAGCAAGGAAACTTATAATTCAACTTCTCAATAAATTAAATTTTTTCCCCATTAGATTTCAAGACATTTATGCAAAAAATAGTCCTTTATTCCATTACTAGGGCTGCTGTCACTTACCTCAGTGTTTAAGACTGTTGAAAAATTACAGTTGCAATGAGCCAGCAGCTACCCAGAAGCTGTCTTCTAACAGCTAGCTAGTACATATATTAATGCCTGTATTAACTAGTCATCCCACAAACCCCAACCACACCAAGTACCACTTTTAAGAGTTTCTAATACCTATTTTTAGAGATACAGCAGTGACAGACTATATAGGTCATTTCAGAATGCAAGTCCTGAAGTCATCTTGACAGTGTTTTAAAATTTGTTGACCTCAAAGCTGGCGGATGTTTCTGAACTAAAGTCAGCAATTCTTTTCATTCTGGCCTTGCTTCTGTACTGATACATGGGAACATTTCCTGCAGGCTGGGATATCTGCACTGATATAACTTTTATAAATCTGCCTAGTGGGTCATCACAGTTGTGACAGCTATAATATGCAGCCACCCTTTGGTAAGCCATGCACCCTTCCAGCAATTACAGCAGTAATGAGAAAAATAAACAGAAAGTAGTCGTTTTTATAAAATCCAAAAAAGTTTGGACTTCTAGTGTCATTAAATGGCTTAAAAACACGAAAACATCTGTAAAATAGAAGCTCCAGATCACGAGCATGCAACTAGTGTACAGGTATCTAACTTGTGTTCATTTCAAATGGAGTTAGCCCCCTAAAGTATTTCACAAGCATCTGGGAAAATTTTAGTTTGTTACTGTTGGGATCTATGGTGGTTTATGAAGTGTCACTCTTGAGAGACACACCATGTCTCCGGATTAGAGAAATGAGAATTAGCACAACTCTAAGCAGCTTCAGTTTATCCCCTCTCAAACTTACTGAAAGTTGTAAGAATATATTCTCATCCAGCATACTACAGAAGAAATCAATCATATAATTACTTAAAAGGTTATAGCTTTAAGGGGTTTTTCAGCCTCAAGGCCCCTTTGTGTCAGAGGCAACAGAATGTCTTCTGGTAAATATTTTACTAGCACACTACATGCAGTTTTATTTTTTTGTCATGAACAAAGTACAATCTTAATTCCTCAAAAGAAATCATAATTCTCTTGTTTACATTTCTGTCACTCAAAGAAAAAAGTTTTGCATTCCTGCTCTATTTTGTGTTAAGAACAAATTATAATAAACACAATTCCCCACTGATTTTTCTTTCACTTTTTCCTCAATTCTTTCTTGCTTAAAATGCCTGTCAGTACTTTTAACAGTTCCTTGTATCTCCAACAAGACTGGCCCTAGGCTGTAGCTTGACAGAGACACCCAGGATACCTTCATCGCTTCATAGGTGGCAGCTGTCACCTTCCCAATGCTCCTTTTGCTAGGAAATGTGTGTAGCTACTTGGACTTCCTCTAGCTGTTGTAAGGCATATAACCAGGATACTCTGACATGGTACTATTACATGATCCAGCTTTTTGATAGCCTAGAAATAACACTAAGAGTTTGTGCTTCAGTTTTACCAACTTCGTTACTTAGGTTTCTGGTACTTTTATAAAAATATTGAGTTTTAACTATGTAATCATTAACAAAGGATAAAGACAAGATAAAAATGGCACAAAATATAACATTTAAAAGGAAATGGAAAATGCCACATATCAATACTACCTCATTTTCTTCATAGCCACCTTTGGAGTGACTCACTATGTCATCAAACTTTACAAAAAAAAAAAAAAAAAGGCAAGGACTTCCTGAAGACAATTCAGTCTATCCTCCTAATTGAGCATTGAAAATTGAAAAAAACCCATCCTAAATCATGGCAATTTCTCAATTTCTCTGAGACAATGATCAATAATGTCTAATCAATGTTTTGAGCAAGGAATCTCCTCCCTCCCTCCAAAAATATGGACAAAATAACCATCCTAAATCGCTTCTCTTGATCAAAGTATTTGAAAAAGAATATAGTTTTACTTACATTTTTTCCCACTGCTTGTGCAACAGCTGAAGTTGGCAATGGTGGCAGATGTTTGCCCTTAAAATACAGTTACATAAGAAATCTCTATTTGCTCACTCTCCACAGATGCAGTTACTTATGGGGATTTTAAACAGTACGATTCTTTCGGATGCAATCAAATTGAAAAACATGACAACATTAATGACCCTTGACTGTTCAGAGCTGTTTTGTGGAAGAAATATCCTGTTATTTAAAATTTTAATACAATCAGTAAGTTTATAATGTTTTAAATGCTTTAACGTCAGAAATATCTTTCTTTTTTTTTTTAATTGAAGAAGTCCATATTTGTCAAGACAAACAGGCTTCTCTGTCATTGACAAAGAGATGGCTTAAGCTCTTTGAGATACTTTCCACCTCCTAAGGGTCTACCAACCAACCAAATGACCCTCTTGTCCATGTTACCCTGTAATATAAAATTCCTTACTGTTTCAGCTTAACATCAAGTTCCCCATTCTAATCACTTCCTCTTATTTTAATTGAAGATTTTTTAAAAAAATCTTATTTTAATTGAAAACTAAAACCGAAGCCCAGTCCTCTGAGTCCTTCTGAGATGCAACTGGCTGCAAAGGCTTCTGCCTCCACTCCAGCTCCTCCATATTCAGGCTCAAGATACAGTCACTGTATGTGCTGTTTCTTCATTTAGTAACACTGAGGTAGTATTTAAGAGCCAATGAAATCCACAAGGAAAAATCCATATTTGTCCATCCATGCATTTGGTAAACATAATGACAAACTTGTTGATTTGATACCATGGGACAAGAGTAAAATCAAAGACTTGCCAGTGAGGTGTTTGTACATAGCAGATTATACTAATTACCCTGTAGGGACAAATTGAAATTCTAAGTATTAACTCTTGTTAATCCCAGGTGGGAAAGATAAAACCTTTCAATAATGAAAGAAGCAAGAATAAGTAGGTTCCACAGAGAAGCACTGGATTTTAACACATTATATGTTTACAGTTCTGCATCCTTAAGCAGCTATATACTCCCATGTAACTGAAATAATTGCTGAATGACATAATTCTATAGCTAATGGCTTTAAATAGATGCCTGGTACTTCTATGGATGTCATTTTGGTGTGATGACACTGATAACATGCATTGCTGCAACATCGTCCCCTCAGTTTTAATAAAAGCCTTAGAAAATCACCCCATTGTATACCTTCAGGGTTCTTTCTCCCGCTCTTTGCAAACCATAATGAGTTATATACTACACATAGGCCAAAATCCCCCTTATTACAAAAAGCTGAGTACCACATATTCCCAATTCTATCATGCTACTGAGATTTTAAACACAAATGAGCAGACATGATAGTAGGCACAATCTCTGGACCAGATCTTTGGCCTTCAGCTATATGGAAGAGTTATTAAAATCACAGCAGTTTAGAGCATCTCAAGCTTTGGCTCATAGCCATTTTCAGTGTCAGGAGATGAAAGCCTTATGGCTTCTGTCTTCTCTCTCCAGATCCCATGTCTGCCAAATACTCGGATCGTCTTAATTTACAATCTTATTTGTGTTAGCTTCTTTCTTTAAGCCTTTAATTGGCTTTGGCCTTNNNGCCTTGAAACCTTGCAAAGCACTTTAAAATCTATTGTATGAGCCCTCTTCTTAGGTGTCTGAAAAAAATTTAAAAATTTAGATTGGTAGTACCTTGTAGTGGATTGAAAAATTGAATGTGGATTCCTCTGTAGCAATACCTGTAGAATGGAAAGAAGAAAGATAACAAGGAAGGCAAGAAGAAGAAATATTACTAAGTTAAGCCATCAATAGAAAAGACAACAACAAAATTATAGCTACAAGAATGAGGAATTTTATATGTTGTATTTATGGACTACGCATCTATATACTTCTCATTTACTCCTTTCAGTTGGCCTTGCTTGACCTATGACTTTCACTTCTCATGTTATCTGTATAATATTTTTAATTAGATGCACTTAGGTCAAAGGCTTAGGCTTTTAAAGGATTAGACACTTATACAGATAATTATAACAGCAATAGTTGTATTAAGATTAAACACTTCTGAAGAGATACAAGCTTCATATTTTACTGAACAAGTGAAATTCAACTGACAGAAGGAAGAAAACTTCCAAAATGGGAAATTATTTATTATTTTGTAATTATTCACCAATGAATTCTTTTGCCTTTTTAAAAGTATGATTCTAGATTGCATCGCAGATAAAATACCAGACTGCAGGGATCTGTCTTAAGCGTTTGATCCTGTATTCCAAACATGAACGAGGACTACTTTAACTGACACTAACTTATTTCAGTACTTGATCTCTCAAAACTTTATGACTTTTTTTTTTCTGCACTATAGCTGATTAAGGGTGTAAGATCCATTGCCCAAAGCCTATTACTATTTCATTGCCTAAGAATGTCATGTTAGTAGTAATAATTAAAAAGTGTAATCATGATATTAAAGCCCATAGATGGTAATTCTACTCATAAACACAGGTTTATAAAGTGAGTTTTTAAATATATTTACCATAATAAAAGGTGTAAGTATTAATTCTAGCGCATTTAAAGTGTGATTAATGTACATGTTAATTATGTTAGTCATGCTACTTTTTTTTAAAAATTGGTAAAGGTCACCTCGTTTTTCTCCTTCCACCTCCTTGTGAAAACTTCCTTTTGCCAGCATGTATCAGCTGTTAGGTAGTTGCTTACTGCACTGTTCAGATTTTATTGTTACATAGTGCTTAGCCTTGTGGCTTTCTCATCTAATATGTTTGGAATGCACTGATACTATAAAGCATAGGAAAAAGATCAGTTTATGTATCCATAATCTGCACCAATCAGGATCTCAGTACAGATTTATTATCCCAAATTTCAGGTATATTACCTTGAAAATAATAATGGGGTGATAAGTTACTGGGATCTACCTTTGAACTGAGAAGCCAATTGCATACAAGAAAGAAAATAATCCATTTTTATCTTTGGTAATAGGTAATACATACATTTTGGTGAAAAACACTGGTTACTTGGATTATCCAATTGCTGTTTATTTTGAAAAATTCTGAACTCAGGAAAGTAAAATATTTTGGTGGAAATGGATGTTGCTTTCCAGGAAGAGATGTAGGAGGCTACATCATCCTTAAAAGACTGACTTTCCAAAGTTTATGTAGAAATATGTTCACTGATAATCTGTTAAATTGGTTTCATCATGCTTTTTATTGTACCACATTGAATTCTGGAGCACGGATAGTGCCCAGAGAGGTTCAGGGATGGAACAGGTCTCTACAGTAAATTTTATTCAAGGTATGCAACCAAGTTTAACTGTTCAAAATGGGAGGCTCGCCTTACCTTTCACAGGCCTAAGAACAAAGGAGCATAACCCAGAGGCAAGCAGCTATAGCATACCTGAGCTTTCAAAAGATTGAGTTTTAAAAATGACAGATACAAATTAAGATACAAATGAGCACAGCTTTTTCAGCTTAATAAAGTAGATTATAACTCTATCATTTCATTATATATTAATTATTCCACTTCCAACCTACACCTTCTTTGAGGTAAAAACTGCATTCAGATTTAACAGACAGTCTCTAAGGACAAGGACACCAAATCCAATACTTCATGCAATTTATTTGGTCTGAAGAAACACACTTCCTACACTAAGACAAGATTTCACTGTTAGTTTTCTTAAAATCTTAACAATCTACATTTATAATCCAAATTATCCAACTTTTACAGCTCATTATCAATAATAATACAGCTAAAACAGATGTACACAAACTTTCTAATGTTTCTTCCCCTTTTTTGGGCATTAATGCTTCCTATGCTGCCTGGGTACTGAAACAGAGAGGAGAAGAGTATGTGTTGCAGATGGAGTCATGCACTTCACTCATAAGAGAGAAGCAACAATATACCTAATTGACATAAACCAGTGAGTCAACAGGTTTGATAGTAACTGCGACAATGGCTTAATAATATTTCATGGTAAAGTAAACTTGATTGTTTACTGCATAGGGGAGAGGGTCAGACAAAACCATCAGGGAGACCTCATGACAGTTGAGTCATGAGGTTCATAAAGGACCACCTTGCATTCTAAACTCCTTCTCAGAGTGGAGTCTGCGTTCATCTGCATCCAGAATCACTCCCAGACTTGATCAACTGTTTATGTCTAAACGATTTTATGTGC
>JAOXXN010000471.1:36963522-36979828 GCA_026770055.1 Myrmophylax atrothorax
AACGATTTTATGTGCTATTAAAGTTTATCATGCTATTAATCACCAAGAATTTGCTTTGCAAGAGAGATCTCAGCCTTGAGAGGCAGCCCTGCTCAAGGGTAAATCCTGGCATGCAGCCCTTAGCCACGCCAAAGAGCTCAGCCGGCCCTGGGCAGCCTTTTGTTTATGGAGTAAGATGACTGACGTACAGTCATATTTGAATACAGCAAGACATCTGGGTCACTATTCCAGACAGCTCTTTGCTCCATGTTGCTATCTGCCCCTCAAAGTCCAGAGTAAGCTGGATGCAGCCACCAAAATCCCCTCTGGTGGTTATGGCTTAAACTGGGGTGGGGACAGGGCTGACCTTGTTATGCTCACCTCCCAGAAACCCTGCTCTTTGGAGCAGCCTGCCAGGCATCTGGGTGCAAGAAAAATCCTTAAGATTGCACAGTCTGAGGAGTTTGGGGCAGCTTCTTCATGAGGAAGTTGCGGATTCCTCTCCCAGCCTGAGCTAATGCTTAACCTAAAGTCAGCAAACCTTAACTGAAGAAGGAATAAAACTTCATTTCCCTTGCTATGCAACTGCACTTCCCACTGTCTAGCAAGCAAGTTCACCACTTCCCCCTTCTCTTCTGTATCCCAGTAAATCTTAAATTATTTTCTGTAAAGTAAAGTGATTTCAGTGAGTTAAGGGAGTCCTATAACTTCATTATTGCAGGAGTTAGACTAGGCATACAAGATAGAATTGGTAAATTCAGAGCCCTTTACACCGGTATAAGAGACTACAAGTAAATTATCTAACTACCTTTAGCAAAAATGGAAAGGCGTTTCTTCTGTGCCTTGGGATTAGTCTATTAGATGTTCTTTAAAATATCTATTGGAGTTTGCAGGCAGGAAGCCCAAAGCTCTACTTGTACTTATTATATTCCTAGTGAAATGTATTTTAATAAAGCCTAACTGTTTCAGACTTATGTAGTCACAGGCATGCATAGGGACAAAACTTCCCTGGTTAGGCAATTTTATCATTAAAAAATACTCAATAATGGGCTTACAGCATCTCCAGGGTTAGACAGTAAATGAAGAGGACTTTTAGATATTTCCTATGTGGGCTTACACATTTCTAAAGGAAGACAGAAATTAATTAATACCCTTATATTTCTGATACACTTCACAAAACTGCAGAGAATAGCTACTGAGATTTAAGAGAGACCTCCAGAGAGTAAATTTTTACCTTTAGAACTATTTCAGGGTCTTATGAATTTTCTTACCAATGTCAACCAATGAAAAAGTATCAAGTGATGTCCTCCAAATCACAAGTTTCAAGTAAAATATTCAGGTGTATACCAGGACATTAACTATTATAATGAGTATTGCTTTATTACTTTTCCACTGTCTTCAAACTATTCTGTGCATTTGTAACATTCCACAGAGATACCAGGACAAAAACTTACTTTTGAAAAAAGTAACTTAAATTTTTGAGACGTGGCAAAACTAACAATGCAAGACTTATGATTTAAAACCCCAATGAGTTGGAGATATAAAACTGTGTTCATAAAAACTAATCACATTTCTAAAATGCAGGATGTAGAAGTACTTTATGTATTTTTGATGACTAAGAAAAAAGGTAGCATTATTGAAATTTCAGGGTCTTATTTTAAATACTTAGAAATTTGTTATTGAAATTGAGGTTTTGACAATTAAGCATACTTAGTACTATTACATCTGCTAGCTACATTATGCAGCAAAGCTTCCTATTCAACTTCTTTCTGCCAAAATATTCCTGGTCCTGCAGGGCATATGCTTCCTGCAGCCCAAACGATATGTTTCTGTTCACAGTGGGAAAAAGAGGTTTTAAGAAACTAAAGTTATCTTTACAAAAGAAAAATAGAAGGATGCCTCTCTCTCCCTATGCCCTTTACATCCCATGGGAACTCTATAATTCTTCAATAAGTTCAGATGAGTTTTTTCATCGCATAGTAGTATATTATTCCTGCTTCTTTCCCTGCAGCCTATGATCTTGCATACCCAGACCAGCAACATATATGGGGTTTCCTCTAACTAGTATCATAGGGTTTCTAACAGCAGAATGGTGCTAAGCAGGAAGGTGCATTGAGTTTTGCTGAATACTGGTTTGCTTCAGGGCAGAAGGCGAGGCTTTAGGTTTGAGGAGATTACATACAATCAATCTCAAATTAAGGCCATAAGGTTACCAGGTGGTGAGCTGGAGGAAAGATTGGCAGGCTGAATCAAAGGGGATTAAATCAGCTTCTCGGTAAAAGTGAATTGCTACTTTGTGTTGAATAGTTAAGTAATAGAAGAGTGGGAAAGAAGACAAGAAAAAGGTGAGCCCAGAGCTCAAAGATCATCCAGAGCGAGAGTCTCTCTTTCTCTCTACTGATAGAAATACATTGTCTCTGGTAAGTAGAGACTTCAGGCTCCTACAAGTAATGAATACATTCAAAACTGGGAAACAAAAGTTGACTTTTCTCACAAGGGAACAATGAAAAGCTCTGTCAGAGACAAGTTTCCTATCTTCCAAAGAACTGACTTCCCCAGAAGATTAAATAAAGGGAGACGAGAAATTGAAAAGAACTTATCAGATTCCCAGACAAGTACTTCTCATCCCTTCCTGCTCCATACTGCGTAATATCCTAGGGGTTTCCTGTGAAAAAGAGAGCTGCCTGTCCTTTACACTTCTCTCAGAAAACACTTTTTATGCTCTGTAGAATATTTTTCTGATTATGTTATTGCCATTCACAGTGATAGCAACACAGTAAACAGAGAAGAACAGGATTCCATTAGCAACTTCACACATACACACACAAACACACATATCTTTTTGTGTCACGATCCATCCATCCTTCAAATACAGTGTTAAGCAAACCAACCCAAATTTCAGGGGAGTCTGATGTCTGTAAGTGTCAGAAATTCTGTTCTGGAATTCATACAAATCCAAAGCTTTTAACAAGTCTTTGCATGTTAGTCCATCAAGGGACCCTGGTTTACAGTACTTTCAAGAATGATTTGCATCTATCAAGTCAGTACTATTTTCTTCATCTGCAACAATTGTCTTGAAGATCCTCTACCCAACTAGCAATAAGATCTGCAGATTCAGTGTGCCTGAAATAGTCAAATAATTTGTATGAGCCAACTGTTCAACTCCTCTAACAGGTAACCAGTTTTATCTAGCCAACCTTTGCCATCCCACTATGATCAGTTCTGCTCTATGGATTGACTACAGGTGATGTTCCATTTTATTTATGGAAGCTCTGTGAAGCAAATACAGTTGCACAGGTGTAAATAGGAAATATTTATAGACAGACAGAGATTCTAGGGTGACTTTATAACTGAAATTTTGACAAAATTGAGGAAGGAAAAAAGAAGTGATTCACAGTTCACGGCTTTTCAAGTGAGATTTGATAGAGGGTCTTCAATAAATGCTATTTGTATATACTAAAAAACACAAGGCCACTGTATGATTGTTTTTAAATCTAGTTTTATAAAAGAAATTATTTTTAAGATTCCTACCAAGCAACATTCTTCACATGCTCTTTCTGAAGAAATGCGTAAGTTAAATGCACACTCATGAGTGAGTTAAATGCACTGGGCTACACTGGTGCAAAACTCGGAGGATTATGATTAACTGTTTAAAAATTGGCACTGTGATGTATTTATAAGTATATAGTTGTGATATATTTCTTTGTAAATATGTGTATAAACACACAAACATAATTATTAAAATAAAAAGAGATATCCTTTTATTATAGACTGCATGACTAAGCAAAAAAAAAGCTAACCATATTTTAGTATTTATTAAAACTTGTACCTTTTAATTTCCCTCTTCCGCTTTACAAAATCAACATCCTTCTGTCTAGGAAAAAGCAAACAAACTGATTTGTGCTTGTTACCTGAGCCAGGCAAAATAAATAACAAACTGAGATCACTGCTGTTCAAAGGAGATTAGTATAATTAAAATAAACTTAAAATCAGGAATATTGCTGATAAAAGCAAGGTTTTTTTTCTTTGAGCCATCTGTCTGTTTCTGAATTGATGCACACTGTCAAGTTATTATGGTGGCTCTGTAAGTTATCCTACTCTTTAAAGAAATCTTGCAGCTATGATCAAACATATATGTTGTTACATCCGGAAAAAAAAATGGTTATAAAAAATAGAAACTCTGCAGTCAAGTCACAATAGTTATGCAGTGCCAAGAATATATTTTTTGCTTGATCCTGTGTTTGTTCCCATTCCACATGTGCTGTGTGAAAGGGTTTTATGTTCAAACCCTGGCTGTTCTAATCTGTCACAATGATTATGGGACCTGGGCCCCAGCTAGGAACACATTACACCATGACAGAGTCTATGTGCAACCACATTCGTGGGCCTTTGTTTCCCTACATGATAACTGCTTCCATAAGAAGCCTCTAGAAGCTTCCATGGTGTCTGATGGAGCCAATGCCAGACAGCTTCAAGATGGACCTGCCACTGGCATCAGCAATGGTGGCAGCACTTCTCTTTTAAGAAGAGGGAAAAAGAAAATTGCAGCAGAATAGAAGTCAGAGAGATAAGCATGAATATGTGTGAGCAATAGCACCAATGTGCAGACACCAAGGTCAGTGCTGAAGCAGGGGAGATGTTCAAGGCCAGCTTGGATGGGGCTCTGAGCTCTGAGCAACTGGTCTAGTGGAAGGTGTTCCTGACCATGACATAGGGGTTGGAACTAGATGATCTTCAAAGTACCTGTCCAGCCCAAACCATTCAAAAAAAAAAAAAAAAAATCAGCAGACAACCATTGACATTCCACAATATTTGATCTCCAGAATTAAAAACCCCTAATATCTGATTACATATGCCTTCAACAATAGAAAAAATAGCTAGTAAAAAAGCATATATTGAAAATTGCTTGTCTGAACAGTATTCTCGAATTTCTACTGATGGAATAAAAATCTAACTTAATTAATCTATTAGTCACTTTTTTCATATTTTCACTTTTTGGTTGTAGTAATTGTCGCTTTCACAGATACCAGAACAAAGCAAGAACAAAGAAATACAAAATCAAATTATACTTTTTTCATTTATTAGAAGTTTTTCCTATCCTTTTAACTCTCTCAGTATTTGTCCATTTGACTCAATGAAATATTACGTAGTAGGGACTGTGATATTTATCGGTACATTGCAGATAAACTGAAGTGAGGTTTCACTGGTTGTATCGGAAACAGTCCTCAGACGTCAACAGCAAAAGTGTTGATTTTGACAGACGCAGAACTGATCCTATGCTCAGTGACTCACATCGGAAAATTATCAAGACTGTACCACAACACTGCTACCTTGTGGCATGACATAGAGCAAAATCATTATCGCTTTTGTGACATGCCTCTCCCTTCACTAGCAGGGAAGCCATATGTCACGTGTCATCTTACACTTGAAGGTATGATTCTCTTTCCAGTGTAAGTCTTTACGTAATAATTAGTACAAAGCTATACCCATTTTACTCATGACTACGAAGTTTTAAAAGATGATGCCAAATCACTTTTCCCTTACAATTCCAATTCATAATGTATTAATTTGTAAAGATGCTAATTAGCTTGCAAAGCAGGAAAATGGATAAAGTTTTCAATTAATGACCTGAACAAGTTTGGAACTGGTTTGTATATCACAGATAAAAATACCCTTCCCTACTCCACTATATGTATGTCTCATTAGTTTATGGACCTAAAGCCCTCCAGGGATTGTCACTCACAAATCCATCTAATGTTTATGAGCTCTAAATTTTGCATTTGGATCTCTAATTTATCCAACAGATATGGAAAATCATATAGATAGAAAACTCCCTAGTGCCTACAAAGCTCTAGGTTTTAATACAGAGGGCAGAAATAGTATAAGCATAAAGTTTAATATAAGCATGATGCTTTGCACATTGGCAGTAAGCTAAGTGTATCATCTAGGAGGAAAGACATTCATTATATTTCGGATAAGTGTAATAATATTCTTCCCAGAACTGTTGGCTTGTAATGATACAGAGTTTAGTATGGTTGTGTGTTAAGGCCATCCAGTCCCTGCTGAAGAAGTTTCTTTAATGGAACCTTGTCAACACAACCAGGTGAGGATCAGGTATTTTCTACATTGGTATCTCTAAACTTTGGGGACCAATGGGGCACTGTCATTTCCCCAATTTTTTACAGGCCACCACACATTATAAATACTTTTTTTTTATTTGCAAAACCTATAAACCCTATACAAATAGGCCTACCATAAATGTACAATAATGGCAAAAGTTAAGTCCACATTACTCCAAAATGCAAACCTACATAGAGGAGTAGTCATTACTACTCTGTCATCTGAAACTTCTATTAAACATACATAAATTTAACCATTCTTTCAGTTTTGCACAGCATAACACATGGTTCAGTTGGGGGATCCTAACATACATAAAGAACTACCCTCTTTTCTACTGCTACTATTGAGCATACAGCTTCAAAAAAACTCTTGAGGTACCTATGAAGTAAAACATTGATTTATTTGTCCAAAAAGAGAGCTATGTTTAACAGAATGCACGATGCTACAATTTAAAGTTTGGGAAACTGAAATGGTAACAGAATTTTCCCAAGAAAAAAGGTTTAGGAATGGATAGGAAGATAAAGGATAGGTATCTAGCAAGACTCTAAAAAGACTGATTGTCACAGCAGTGTGTTAACAGTGAATGCTATATAAAAATTCACAATAGACACTACGTCTGAATTTTGGCTAAACTAATAATGCAATTTATAATTAAATCCACCTGTCTCTGCCTCATGTTTACTTGGGCATTAAATGTGTATCAGATGTTTTTCCTATCAAATAAAACATTCAAACTAAATTGGGGGGCTCACAGAAACTATTTAACTGGGTAGGTTTTACTAGAAAGTTGATATGTGTTATTAAAGTATTTAGTAGTATTTAAAGATATTTTCCCATCTAAGGTCTCCTTTATGTTTAAGATCATGATGTTTATTATACTCCCTTTACCCACAAAGATACACCTGAGTAAACATTTCAAGCATGATTAAAGTTCTTTTTCTTTTTTTTTCCCTTTCTTTCTTTTTTTTTTTAACAAACATTGAATTTTTACAGGGATTATTTTATTCATCCAGAAATCATATGACTGGTAAACTGCAATGTATCACTTGTATTCTCAGTTCAGCCTTGTGAACCAGGAGATAGATACATTATTGTTCTGCCTGCTCTGTGTTAAGATGAATTCAAATACAGTATTACTGCCCTGATAAATACATTCCAAGTTGCATAACATGCATAATATACACATCTATACCATAATTGTTTGAACCAATACTGAAGCCAGTGGATTAGGTATGTTATAAAAAAATATTTGTAATAAAACTTGCTGGCACTAGCAACCTAACAGCAGATGGGGTTTTATAAAGAGCGCATAATGATAAGTCATTGCAGTAAGTGCATGTGGATCCCTTTCAGTTTAGTTCATTCTTTGATTTATACAGTGATTACTGAGCTACATAACTATTTGAAAAAGGAAGTAAAAGTGATGTCAACCATCTGCTAAATTACTAGTAGATATAAGCAAGCTTTATCTTTCGGAAGCAGATTCTTTCCTGTAAAGCCACTTATGGTGTGAAATTAAATACCCATAGTTTTCACCTGATGTGCTCTCTATTGTTAAGTCAGCAAGTGATCATTGACTGATAAAATACATTTTAGAAATGTACCAGTGGGGAGGAGAGGAAGACAGTTTAAATAAAATATTTGAGTTTGAAAATCTGGGACTGCTATTCACAAACTTCCTACAGGTTCCTAAGTATGCATGTCTCTGTCCCTGTTGCTCTGACGTGTAAATAAGGCCCACACTCCCTTATGCCATGGAAGTACTGTGAATTAAAAAACCCCGCATAAATAATTGATAGATAGTTTAACCTTCAACAAATTATACTTTACTCTGTTGATCCTACTCTATCTCCTGATACAAATAAGTAAATTGGTTCCCTCTAATAAACTGCAATTACTTACCTAGAGGGGAGCACTAGGAGGAGTATTGGAAAGTGTTAGTGAGTTAGAATTTATACACTCTGTACCTTGCATTCAGACCTCCCATTCTTGAGACCTGCTTTTAAGTTTTGAAACAATGGAAAATTTTCTGTTGAGCCTCAGCTCCATCAGTTCCGCTGCACACTTCCAGCCTGCTCCTCATCCCTAACTGGTCTACAGGAATAAAAATTAAAATGAAAGCAAACAAAAAAAAAGCAAGCCCACGAATGTATGATATAAACAGTGAAGACCTGAATTTAACTATCTGAGTGTTAATCAGTTTTCAGTTCAATCACACTAGCATCTTATATAAACTCAGAATATCTATAGAAGTCACCTATACAAAACAAACTATGGCTGGAGGAACATTTGAAGCATACATTGTTTTTCTGAAAGAAGCGGGAGACTAAAAATGTGGGAGTTTTGCAGACACTTCAGCAGCTTTCTGCACTATCTCTGGTGGAGTAGCACTCATGGTGTCTGTTTCTAGAGTGAAAGCATTCATAAATATATTTTTCTTCCAGATTTAGCACCATTAAATTCTTTCTCTACTTATTTTTTACAAGCAATATAAAAAACAGGTTTGAATTTATTAAACAGATCTTGAAGACTGAGCTTGGTTTATGTGTGAAAATGACAATTATGAATATAATTTTTCAGGTTTTATATACAAGGCAATAATCAACAGAAATGAAAAGTATTTAACTCATTGCTAGCTTAATAACACTGATATCACTGGATTTAGAGGGAAAAGATCTGCTCCCAAATTACTACAGTGGTATACTTTTCCATTTCTGATTGACACCCTGTATCTCACTCTGTTTATCTCAATGTAGAAGCATATCACTGAATTAAATGATAAGTGAATCACAGATATTTTATCTGAAGACACAAGGATGTTCATGACTTTACAGTTAGAGTCATGCGTAAGAAGAAATACATCTCTCTGGAGGCAAATGCAAGAGGTTTACCTAAATTTGCACAAAATCTTGACAGATTTCATCCATACAAGATTATCAGGTTAGCCTTTTACATCTGACTTGTAAAATATTTTAAAGAAATATATTTGATAATTTGTTTAAGAAGTGTTATATGTTGAAGAAATAATGTCCAATTAATAACCAGCATACTACCCAAGTCAACTGAATCATGTGTTTGAAGCATATACACCAAGAGATGGGGGAACTGGAGCTAAAGTTAGATCAAGTTTGAGGGTTTAAAATGTTAATCAAACGTAAAAACAATTAAATATCTTTTAAAATAATTAGGTATGTTGTACTGCCACTATAGTTGAAAAAACCATTTTAAATTCAGCTGAAACCCTCTAAAGGAAGGTTTTCATCAAGAAGCAAGTTTGAGAAAGCATATTAAAATTCTATCTAGAACAAAAATTACTTTCCAAGTATTCTAGCTACAACTGGTAGTGTTCTTGGGTAGCATTTCTTATTTTGAACCATATTTCTTCCTCCTGGCTTATAAACAAACATTGTGATAACATACTTCTGCTATTAAAGATTTTGCCACAAAAATTATGCCGATATCCCTACTTCATTTAATCCTCAACCTCATGATATATCCTTTTATTAGAGTATAATGAGCCCACTTAAGCTGGAAGTATTGCCAGCTTTCCAAGATTTAATAATAAAAGATTTTCACATAATATCTACATCCTTAAATTATTGATGTACAAGTTGCCCATAAAATGATGCAGTACAAATACCAACTAAAAGACTCTTCCTATTGCTCTTGAAATTTTCACAATCAAAACCACATATACAGGGCTAAACCAAAAACAGATTATATGGCTAAATTATCATGATACTACCATATTAAAATATTTAAATATTTATATGTTTATTTTTGCATGAATCCATTTTAGGAGAAAAAAGAAGTTAAGATGAGGAGGGAGGAAATTAAATGATGAAGTCGAAGGATGAAACTGACGTAAATTATCTGTATGGAGGGGAACTGAAAGCAACAGATGAAAGCAGCATCAGCTGGCACAGGGTAAAAAATATCTTGATAAAGATGTTGAGAACTCTGAATGAATCCTTCACAGAATCCTCAGGGCTATTGCCTCCAGCTGACAGTCCAGTTTTCACTCAGAAGACTAAGTATCAGCTGGCTCTAAAGCTCTCAAAACCTCTCCTATGTATCTCTGGATCCATAAACAGTCTGGTCAAGTGGAGAAAACACAGTCTTGGATTTCAAAGATCAGCACTATTACTAGTCATTGACTGCATAAAGACTTGGACACAATCAATTTTCTCTCTCACATCTGGTACATAAGTTGTAAGGAGAAAATCTGGTACAATGACTTGATTTACACAGGAAAAAGAAATAGAGTTAAATGTTATTACTACATATAAATAAGCAAAAGAAAAGGCAAAACAGTGCCAAAATTAAACTTGATTCACACAGGAAAAAGAAATAGAGTTAAATGTTATTACTACATAAAAATAAGCAAAAGAAAAGGTAAAACAGTGCCAAAATTAAAAGGGTAAGACTAATGCAAAAAAGCTTCTTAGTGTTCCACATAAGAAAAAAACATATTCACCAAGACTGATTAATTTGTACAGTAATCTTCCAGGCTCAGCTTCAGGACTTCTCTGTTTCATAGACTGAATGTTAGGCTACATGGGACTGACAAATATAGAGCTATGCTGCCAGAACACCAAACATCCAAGTCACTAAAATCCTGAGTCTGACTCAAGAATAAAAACAAACAAACAAAAAAAGTAAACTAGTTATTTATGTGGAATGAGATTTCTTTTCCTTACTTATTAAGCAAATATCTCATTTTCCTACAGAAATCCACACTAAGTTTATTTGTTGGTTGATTTTTTTATGTATGTAGTAACCACAAGGTCACAGGGAACTCCTCGCAAGGATAGAATTTCTTTCCTTCTAGGAACACAAGTCATCTTCAGCATAGAGTTGTAAGTCATCATGTATAAAAAGAGTGTTCCCTGTTTGTCCTTAAAATGTGCATAAATCAATTCCTCTTTTATGGTGAAGAAATTTTGGAACAGCAGTTCTATGGAAACAATCCTGAAACCTTTTTTATATCAGGTCCCTACACATGAATGATCCTGCATTTGTGTTTGCAGAATGCCTGCATTAGCAGAATTTGGTTACAACTTGTGCCTATCCTTGTAAGAGAAAACAATGACAATATCAGAAGAGAAGGGGCAGACTACTACACATTAAGTCCATGCACTCTAGTGCCCAAAGCTCACCTGCCCACCCTCAGCCACGGTCCAAAATGAGTGAAAAGGTGAAATTTCTTACAGACTAAAGCCAAAGCCCTGTTGTTTTCAAGTTCTCCAGGGGCATTTGGAACAACACATTTATGCTTTCTAAAACTACTAAGACACCTATAATATTACTTTACAGATTATGTCTATTATACTTCTTTAATCACCACTGTCTTTGAAATAGTTTTGCCTAAACTGAGCTTTCATTCTAGTAAGTCTAATTTGAAAAAATAGGAAGTTATACAGGCAAAATATGTATCTACGTGCAACCAGTAAAAAAGGAATTCACCCAAAAATACAAGGCACCATTTTTGTAATGAGTGTGCTACTGCAAACACATTTTATTCAGCAACTCTGTAAATTAATGATTCAAAGTCTACATCACACACAGTGATTATAATATTTAAAGTTGTATCTTGTAAATTTCTACTTTGTTTTTTTGGTGTGGATTTATGTTAGGACATAAAGAATGCAGCTAATTGTCTCAAAACACTGCCAAAGAAGGAAATTCCCATAAGGTAAGCCACCACAACAGAAACTTGTGGTAAGAGCAGATAACAACAACAGGAACCAGACCTGGTAAGGCAGATCTGGACAATATACATGGGAAAAAATTCCCACCAGGGAAAACTGTGAGAAAGGAACACTTTAATTCCAGACCTACATGGAGATAAAGGTTTGAAATTAGCAAACCAGACCAGATTCCACTGTGCAAGCTATGGAAAAGAATAAAAGTGTTTACACCTATGCCTTCCCAAGTTGTGGGAATATCTGAGCTGTCCTGTGAATATCTCGGACTTGGATTGTATAAAAGTGGTACCCCAGAACCACAACTTTGGGACTCTCACCACTGAGAAGGCCAGAAGAAGAACCAGCAGGATGCTGTCGGAATCCATGTGGTAATGATATCTTTATCTTTTTACTTAATCTGTCTCTCTCTCTCATTGTCTCTCGCTACTTCCTTCTCTCTCTCTCTTCCTATTTTTCTCTCTCTCTTTCTACCTCATATTTACTGTTAAATAAAATACGTACTACTGACTTTGGCATGCGGTCTCATTTACACCTTAATTTGACCAGAGGTATCTTTTAATAATCAGATGCTAAAAAGTTAACACTAGATTTTAAAATAAGGTATTTCTATGGGGTAATCCCATGATAGTCCAGCTGTAGGACTCTACCTTTTACCTTGGAAAAAGATCAAAGAATCATAGAATGGCTTGGGTTGACACCTCAAAGATTATCTAGTTACAAATCTCCTGTCATGGGCAAGGACATCTTCCACTATATCCAGAGGCTTAAAGCCTCATACAACCTGGACAATGAACTATACATAAGTGAACTATATATATACATCTAAGATATCAAATGAAGATAAGCATAACATATATCAAAATTTGATCATCAAATACTAAGGCTGTAAATTTCTTAAATAATAAAAATGTTCATAATTGCTTTTTATCAATTTCAGGTTTTTTTCCACACTCTGAGAACATAAAATTTCATTCAAATGAAAATGATTACTATTTAATTCTTAAAAATGATTCTGTGAAAATGTAGTGTACACAGAATTTACATTTTATTCATATAATAAAAGCTACAGAAACTATTTAAAGATTTTGCTTTCAGAGAAATGCCTCTGTAGTAATAAGCTTTAAAAAACTCAATGTTCAGGTTGCTTTGACTATTTTTAGCAGTAGACCTTTGTATTTACTAGTAAGAAAATTTCCATCAAAAAGTACCATTAGAGCTGATGACAGTTAAACACAGAATAAAAGCTTTATATTTAAGTATTTCAGGGAGTAATAACACCTTCTTTAAAACTGCCTCTGTATTTGGAAGTGATAAGAATGCTCCCATTTCCTGGTCTCCTGTGTTTCATGGTAAGAGACTTATGCATTCTTACATGCTGCTTTCGAAGTTTCATGTGTACTGAGCACAATCCATCCTTGCAGAGGAATATGGGAGTTTTTATGCCCCTTTCAAACACTGAGTTTTGTGTTCCTCTGAGTAGCAATTGCAGCACTCTCACTCTATTCAGCTAATAGACATGTGGTTTTTTGCTGTATGTAACAGCTGAGCTTAGAAACTGAACTATGAAACTTCAGTTTATGAGGTGACATGTTACAATTTCTGGCAGAAAAGTCAGTAGTATCAAAAAGATACCATTCTACATTAAAAAAAAGTGTATGGTGCATAAAAGTTCATTACAATGTTTGATTCTTCCTTTTTTCCTTTTGACAGATGCAATTTTCATCAAGAAAATGATCCCCTGAAGAAAAGAGATGGAGATGAATACAGTGATTCAAGAATGTTTAGGAAATGTCTTGTGCAATGAGAGTAATTCATATAGATAGGTCCTTAAGGAGAAATCCTTAAGAACATCCATATGTTTAGGAAGACATTATCAAGACCTATTACAAACAAAGCTGGAACCTTAGGAATTAAAGGTTATGGCTTATATTCTTGTAAAGAGAGCTGCAGCTAACTTAAGGTTACTCCTGATATATATTGCCACAGGTTTAGTGTCCATTCTCATCTAGACTACATGCGTAGGGGAAATTCTTTTTGTAGTGGAGAGAGCCTGATCTCTACAGGAGGGAACACTAGTGCACTTGAGTTTGGTACTTTCCTCTCTCCATCTTAATTTGCAACCTTGGTCCCCATTCAGTTAAGGTACCGTAGATCAACCCCCTTATGAATACAGATGCACCATCTCACATACTTCAAATAATTCAGTAGCTGAGGTAGAGTGCAAAACACAGTATATATTTTGCATGGAACATATCCTTCAGGAGGATTCTAACTCCCACAAAGACCAATAAAAGTGAAGAATTTAAGTATGTTGTTTGTTTCAGGTTCTAAGAGTTAAATCACGACTTCAGTGAAATCATAGGGAATTTTGTCAAAAATCTACTCCATCTAAGAACACGAGATTATGCATTCAAAATTAACCACCTCTGTTTCAAATGCAGCAGCTTAACCTGCTGAAATCATAGTATATCAGGATTTTTTTAATATCTGTTTTTAAGGAGAACATGAAATCAGAAATAAGTTATAGTGCTGAAAAATGAGGCATGCAGGCATTTTTTCAGCACACAATGATTTTAAACTCTTATCCTAATTTAGTTCTGACTTTTAAGAAAGTACTTGAGTACAGTAACTGTAAAGTAGAAAGAATTTTAAACATTATTTAAAACAAACAAACAAACAAACAAAACAATTAAGACAGACATCTGTCAGGAATGAATTTGGTAAGACTGACCTTGATTTGGTGGAGAATGAGAGAAGCCTTGACTAAACAGCCACTTGATGTCCCTAGTCATTGCATTTTTCTATGATTTCTACAAAAAATAAAAAAGTGAAGCAAACTTTCGGGAACTTCTTGCAGTCATAATAATGATCTTTTACATCTGAAAAGCAGCTGTTCTAGTATTTTAATTACCATCACAAGGCACATTTTTTTCAAGAAAATGTAACAAAAAATCACCAAAACTCACCTATAATACAAGGGTTTTCCCTGGGAAAACCTGCTCCCATTACTTAAGATATATTACCCTTTAGTGTGCATATATGAAGGTGTTTATATTCACTAAATGAGAAATTTTTTTCAATTTTGTGGTCAAAATACATTTAGGGAATGCTAAGCTTGCAAATACATTACCTCTGTTTTCTTGAATACTTGCACACAAATATAGGACAAACTTTGAATTTCTTATAAAGGCACATTCTTTTAATTTCCACAGAGACAGAGTAAACCACTCAAGCAGAGACTGTGGGCAATAGTTGCATCATTTGTTATGTGTCATGTAGGGAAGAATAAAGCAATAGATAATTATCTATTATCTCTTGAAATATTTTTAAGAATTATTCACTTATAACAAATCATTCACTGCAATGTTCTATTCTACTTTAAAAAGATGGTAATAATGTGATTAATCCCATTATACAATGAGTTTCCTTATCTAAAACCTCAACTGAACAGACAGTGGTGGTCTTGTTGGATAGAAAGCTCTTACTTGAAAAATACTGCTAATGTTTGTCAGATTCAGTGATCCTTATCTAGCAGTGAGGGATATTTAGGTGTTGAAGTTAACACCAACTTTTTTTTAGCCACTCCATTACTAAAGCTATCCAGTGTAGAGGCTGACATAAAATTCCAGTAAGTGCTCAGAAGCTTTCAATCTGTGACCTCATTGAACTCAGGATCTTAGGAAATTATCTGTGCTCGTAGTAACAAATTCTGTCTCTATTCACAGGAAATAAAGGAGAAAAATCTCACCATCCCTGTTGCATGTGCCAACAAATTTCAACACAGGATAAATTCTTTCAGAATTAGCACTAGCCTGAGGGGATTTCACGAAAAGAAAATTAGAAGGCAGTGTCTTATCAAGCATAGAGGACAGGAGGAATGAAGGAAGGAGGAAAAGCAAAAGGGGAAGGAAAACTGTTACCAACTAGCTCTGAGAATTTTACATTATACGAGCAATGTCTAGTATACAAACACTTTGAGGAAATATGTTTATCAATGCATTTTAAAAGCCTATTAGCATAATTTTTTTTCACACATGTCATTACATGGTCCAGTATTGCTTGCCTTATATGGTTCTATAAGAAATAATGCAGTACCTAGTATAAATTGAGACAAAATATTTGATCATAAAGTTGAAAAGTGTCTGATAAGTGAACAATGAAGTAATATACACCCATAATTCCCATTTCCCCACTTTACACTCATCTTTCTATCAATATAGTTCTTACATAGGAAGTAATATTTTCTGTTGATTATTAGTGTAAACCAAGTAGTAGATCAGAGTAGCAAAAAATCTCTGTATTTCTTCTATTAGTAAAATAGGCAAACAAAATTATGTATGAACTATGGAAAACTGTTTACCAAAATATGCAAAAGATGTAACTTAAAGTGACAAATTATAAGGAAAAATTCTAGGGAAGACTAGATGATTGGAAGTTGGTGAATGTCACCCCAATCCACAAAAAGGGCTGCAAGGCTGACCCTGGCAACTACAGGCCTG
>JAOXXN010000471.1:37015232-37025632 GCA_026770055.1 Myrmophylax atrothorax
GGGAAAAGGTGTTTAGGTGTTTGTCTTATTTTTTTTTTATTATAAAAAAAGGAACAAAACAATACATTTTTTTTTTATAAGATCTAAGTTAGTTATGAAGTTTGTCTCTTGAAGACCTTGTGATGTGCTCTAGGGGGCAGGAAGATTAATTAATGTCTGAACCTCAAACAGTGCAAAGCTTTTTTGGGTTTAAGACAGGTGATGGGAGAACTACTCATATGCCTTTGCTGTGTGGGCTTGTGTTCTTGAAGAACAGGAAGAGCTTGTAGTAATTTCTAAATTTTTCTGTACTTGTTTCCTTTTTGTAGACTTTCATTCTCTGTCTTTGTTTTCGTTACTTCTATGATACAAGAGCACAAGGATCTGAAGATAAAATTGAACTGAACTGAAAACTCCCTGAACCAGTAGAATTGCCTGGTGCTGTGATCACACTCAATTTCACACTGCTGCTAGTGTCATGTAGAGTAATACTGTGAAGGATTCTGTCAATTTTTGGTTCAGCGCTAGTTGTCATAATGGTAAAGAGTTACAAGGAAGGTTTCAATCTTCAGTCAGTAAATGGGAAACTTTAATAGCAAAAGAAAAATGGTATTTTTTCTGATGTTTTTGTACTCATAAAACTTTCACATAGAATCTTTTCATTTTCTGACTGAATACCTGCAGCTGATTTTCAAAAACTGTACATGGCATTTTAAACCTTGGTTCTATACATATTTTTCATGATGGAAAAGTTAAATTGGTCAAACTCCTCGGCTGTCCGTTTCTGTTCCCCAACAACCATCTCAGTTGAATTAATTAGTGGACTATACATACAACTAACAAACTAATCTAAACTGAGTAGTTCTGTGGTGGAAAAAAAAAAAAGGAAAAACCCACAACCCTAACATTTTTTAACACATTGAATTACCTGAATGCCTCCAGATAGTTTTAACTGGTTCAAATGAGAGTCCAGAGTAAGGGTGGAGGTGGGATCTGCTTTAGCCACCTTTGTCATTGGAAGAAAGATTTGTAGGACTTCTACCTCCTGCTTGGTATCATGTGTACTCTGTAATAAGAAGGTTTTTCGCTGGTTTCATTATCTTTTATTTGCTGTGTTCTGGAGACCTAGTTAGAGAGCAGGACGGGACTCTTGTGCTGGGTGACATGCATTTAATGAATACAAATTCACTTTTATCCTTTCAATGTACATGAAATTCCACTGTCATGTCAAGATGTATGCATTTACATATGCGGCACATAATAAAACATTTAACAATATTTGTTGCTATTTAGAACTTTAGAAAGCTTACTAATTTTTCCATTGCTTTTTTCCCCCCTTTTCACTCACACATGCACCATTCTACCATCTATTTCTTATAGGGAATTTTATAGCTTTCAGATCACATACTGAGGATCCTATTTGCTATTTATGTGTTAGTAACTCTTGGTATAGTGTAAGTAGTGTGCCGCTACGTGTTGTAAGTTTTTGCTATAGAAATTCTCTGTTGCTGCTTTTCTTTACTACCATGACTTCCCTCTTGCTCTTCTCTTTTGCTCTCTTGTTTCTCAGGTGTGACTCTATTTCTGCTATTAACACAGCTGTCTGCATTTACAAGTTGTAATTGAATTCACTGTGGTCAGCCCTGAGTGCTATATCTTGAGCTTGTGAGTGCTTATCCTTTTCTAAGCCTTTGTCTGACTGCCTCATTGCCCTTTACTTCCCCACAGAAACATTCCTAAGTTGATATTTTGGGTGCCAAATCTGAGTCTCAGACAATCCTTTTTGTGAATAACATGTAAGTTTGGGAAAAGATTCATTGTGAAACTTGTGTAACAATCCTTCTTTCTTACCTTTCTCAAATAAGGAATGAACCATGAGTAAAAGATGGGGACACTAGATAGTATTTTTAAGATTAAATTAAGTCTATTGACCAAAATTGTTTCTTCATTACTACACAGATTATGATCTATTTAAGAGTTGTGCTCAGCAGTCACACTTGGTCAGAGTAACACAAAAAGCATATTGTGTTACTGTGGGGTTTTTTTGTTTGTTTTTGTTTGTTTGTTTGTTTTGTTTTGTTTTTTGTTTGTTTTTTTCCTGAAAGCCAGTTTGAAGCCAGAGAAGCTGCATGGAAAGCTTGTCAGCTTATCCAGGAAAAAGATGCACACTGGGTACATAGGTATCAGACTCTATTTCATCACTGTCGTAGTAATTCATCTCAATCTTACTTTTGGGAGGCCACTTCTAAGTTTAATGTCAATTTACATTTCAGTGAATACTTTGTTTCTATTTCTTCACTGCAGCAAATATATCCTTATTATATGACAGCATTTTGAAATGCCTATCATGTTTGTGAAATGTCTACAGTGACAATACATACTCAGTAAAATTTAAGCTATAGAAAATAATATTGCATACTGAACCCCCAGTAGTTTCAGTCCTAGTAAAGCAGAAAAAACCTCCTGAAGTTATCCTGAATTTTCCTAACACTCCTTCTGTACTCCAAGGTGATGAATGAATGTCTTTACATGTTTAAAATTTGCCGAGTCTGGACACTGAAGGGACTCACAAGAGAAGTTTAAATGTCGATAGGAAATTTTTTGTTTGAAAGCCCTCAATAAACACAGTAAAAATACTGCTTAATGGGGTGAAAATATATATCATAAGCAAGGCATTTTTGGAATTAGGCATTCAAACCATTATCATGAACTTCATTTTTACACAGCAATTGGTTTCGTCTTTTTCCATCCTCATTGAAGAATACCAAACCTGTCTGGCTAAATTCTGGATTAACTGTCTTCTAAGTGTTCAAAGGGGGGCGTTATGCAATGTAATGTACAGAATTAATATATTGTGTGATACTTGTTATTCCTCAAAATCAATAATCAGTCTTTTTTCAATATAATAATTTTTGCAAGAAAGTACAAGGGTACTATGACACTCTAAAGTAAAAATTGCATGTACTTTGCTTTCTGTGACTTTGCTGCTGCAGCTTACTCTGTTTCAAAAGCTACCAAAAATACTTCATATTATAGATATTACAGTGATAGGTCCTCTGGATTTAGTATTGTATTGTTGTCACTGCTGTGAAAACAGCTAAACTTAAGTAGATTTTAATGAGAAATTAATTTTAATTGATGACTTAAGGGTTTACAGGATTTGAAGGTTGACGGTGTGTACAACACATGTGCTTTGACTAGGACTTGTGATGAAAAACTCTTTTGAAACCATCCTTTTCTTCACATTTGGCTTAGTGATCAAATGCTTTATTCTTTTCAGTTTCTTCTTCGGGACTTTGTGAAACCATCTGTAGTTAAAAAAAGTGCCACATTTTCTCCAGATACGTAATACTTCTCTTCTACTAGTATCTTATCATTAACCCAAATAAAACCCAGTAAACAAAAAAGCCCATTTGAATATTTTTTGAAGTTTTTATCTATATGTACAAGTTTTATTAGCACATTGAACCTGAAACCCTCTATGAAAATGCTGAATGCTCAGCTACATTGAACTAGAAGCTAAAGTTTTAGTTTTCTTCTTGATCAATAATTTGTCTTAATTGTTTTAATCTTGTGAGCTTTTTCACCCATTTTTTTTGAAGCTGAAATGTTTCAAGGTGACAGGTTCTAGATTCAGTTATCTGACTTATTTCCTATCTATCCTCCATATATTTATTTCTTATAATACAGTTGGTAAAAAATCCAATTAAATAATTTATAGTTACTTTAAATGGGTGAAGGTTATAACTTTTTGTATATTTACTTGAAGTAATTTATTTCTAATTTATTTTTACAGTTAACTTAGCAGAAATTAGAATTTTATGTTTTCACTAACGTATCTTTATGTTTTAAAGTACACCTGTAGCTTGTGAAAAAAGTACTGTCAACGAATTTCAGATTTAACTACTTTTATTTCCAGTGGACTCTTTTAGGAGGGGAAGTTGACTTTTAGACAGAATGTGAAAACCTATGCAAAGAATTTTATCCTTACTTAATTTTCTTTCAATTTCTTGATAATTTGATATAGAGGAGGCCAGTGGAAGCCTCATTCTCTTTTACTGTGTGTTAAAAGACCTAAGTGTACCCTTTGTCACTGGCTCGGGAGAGCTCTTATACAAAGTAATTTTCTACTAAATTGAAAGCTTCTGGTAGTCAATAATCACTTTATGTAATAGACATATATCTTACCTTGTAGCCCAATTATCATATAAAGGTGCTTTATTGTAAAGAATTTTCTTAGTTTGGCCAGTTATTTCGTTGAAATCCAACAGTGTGGTGAATCAATTTCTTGTTATCTATGTAGACACTTGGTGGCTGGCTCTATTGTCCTGTCAGTCTGTCATTGATACTTTCTCTATAATGGTAAAAATGTTACTGTGCAGGTTTGGGAAGCTAATTTAATCTTCTTTACAATCTGAATAGATTTGTCTCTAGTTTACTAGGTATCCTTTATTGCTTTATAATGTCACTTTTAATGCTGATTCACAAGATACTTTGCTTTCTGTCTGTCTTTACTCTTCTTATTCGATACCGTCCTGAAGCCAGTGTGCAGATGAGCCGAAGATTCTCTTTCATAGTAAACATATGGTTGTCACTAGCTATGTTTGTTGTGAATGCTCTGAATTTTTCTGGATACACCAAGTATGGTCAGGCATGCATTTTAATTCAATTAATTTAAGTAGTCCGATCTAGTATGTCTAGTTAGACCACTTCAGTTCTCTGTGCTTTGTGGAGAAACTGTCTTTGAGGTACGGTCAGAAGACTTAACCGCTCCTTGAGAGGCTGCAGCAAGCTAGTGAATAGATGTCAGGTGTACAGTGTTTTGTCTGTAACCTCACATCTCTTTAGGATTTGAAGACTGTCTCAGGGCTGTACATTAGAAGTATCTCTTCATTCAGTAGCCAGAAATCTAGTGTTTTTTTCATAGGAGCAAAGACCTACATGTGAGATGCTTGTTCTCCTAAGAAGGACAGTAATAGTGATTGCAGGTTCCTCTTAGTGCTTAGGGTTGCACAGGCAGTGGAAATACCAATCTCTCAGTCTTCCATCTTCAGTCAATACCTTCTGTGTCCTACAGAAGCAGCAGGTTAGTTTATTAAGGTGCAACAAGTAATTTTGAGAGAGAAATAACCAAAGAGCATTGCTCTGAGATGCCATGAATGTGAGAAGAGGCCTTGGATGCACTACTGGATTGCTTTTGAATTTTTTTCTATTATATAGTTATTAGGTAAACTTAAATCCTATGAGCAGGAACTGGCATCCAGGTTTCAACTCGGTGAAGTTTTGAAGCTGTTGATTGCTAAGGTTGTAGACACACAGGCATTCAATGTCAGAACTGGATATAAAAGATCTGACATTTAGGCATTGTTAGTGAATGTCAACTGTTGTACTTGAAGAATGATAGCTTTAGAAATAAGTGACGTATATGAGCCACCTTTCTATTATCACAATATTCTTACACGCTTTACAATAGCAGAATGTATTTTTTTGTTTAATGTGTCAGAGAATGTCACATTTATAATTTTGACAAGCAGAGAACTTCGGCAGAGAACTTGAAGGGAATTCTAGGGTTCAAACAACCATGTAGATCAAACAACTGTATCTTACTAGGAGAAACATTTTGGAAAGGTTTCTGTACTGTTTATTGTTGAATGATAATGTTTAGCAATCTGCTAATAAAAAAGAAGAAAATTAACACTGTTGGGAGCCTGTATAGTGGCAGTCCTACTAAAGAGCTCTAAGTAATTTAAAAAATGATACTGAAAAGAAGGTGTGAATCTAAACTCCATGGTGCTAATGTGTGTCCCCTGTATTCACACAGTGAGTAATAAATGCCTTCTGTATTTCAAAATGGTATGTGGGGGTGAAAATATATCTCCAGTCAGTTCTCACTCATGGCACATACAGTGCCATCTTACCCAGTTTAATATTATTTTTTCTGTAATGTTTGTGTGTGCTTAAGCTTCAAACATAAAGCAAGATGATTTTTGCCTAATTACGAAAACATGAAAGCAGTTCAGTTTATAAGCTGTAACAAAAATGCTAAGTATTGTTTATTTCTCTTTATAACAGTAATGGACTGAAGTGTGCTTTTAAGATGGATGAGCATAGTCTTCATAAAATTCATCTATCTTACTACAGGTGAATGCATGTAAAGTGAAATAATGACTTGGTTTTTGTAGTGAGCAGTTATTAAAGAAGGCTTCTGAGGCATGACTGTGCTATAACCAGAACCTAAGTATACATAAGGACAATGGTAAACAGTTTTTAAGAATCAAATTTGAAAGTTTTAAGAAGGGTTTCCTCTTAGTGTTTCAGATTAAGCCCTTTTCTTACATGAACATTACTCTTTGCAGAAGGTATTAGTTAAGTGGAGGAAAAAATCCCCTGAAATGCAGAGCGCCTTAAAATGGCACAGTGGAAGTACACCAGGCAGTTTACAGAAGGTAATAAATATGTTTCACAAATTATAAGTAAGACCTAAAAAGATAGTGATTATTGCCTGTACAAGGATATATATTGACAATATAAGGATCAGCTACAGAGTATCCTGGGTATCAGTGAGACAAGAGCTCCCTTCTGCTTTTTTGTCTGAAGGGTGGCTTTTTCGGTAGCATTTCAAAAGTGGTCCCAGGGTACTTGTGCCTCTTCCTCAGGTTAGTTGGAAAATACAATAAGCAGAGAATGTTCCGCTACTTTATGATAGGAAAACATTGAGTCTGTTGTAGGGCGGAATCCAAGTAACAGACCTACAACTATGGGAAATTTTGATATATTTCTAGATGCTTATTTTGGTAGAGCTAGAGTGTATGTGAATCAAAAATCAACTGTTATATTGTTAGGTTTATCTTTGACCTAAATTTGTACATAGTATGACAATATTTGTAGGAAATAAAAACAAAGTTGTGAGAATCTAGAGCAAGGAAGTTTGTTGTTTCACTTGCATATAGCAATTATTTTACAATATCTGTTCCATTTCTGTTGTTCAAAGGCCTAAATATAGTGATATATTAATACACAAAAATACTATGTGTTATTGCTGTTAACAATTACATAATTGACATTTTGCACTTGAAATACATAAAGTTATGTTACTGGAAGTCATGCTCTCCTAAATATGGGCAATTTCTTTTTCTGAAAAGTTAATATACATAAGGTCAGGATTTTGATGTGGCATTTAACACTTATTTTTTTCGCTTTGTCCAAGTATCCTAATAGCGGGGTTTTTTGTGAACTTCTAAGTTACTACCAGAATCTAGAACAATTTTGGTTTGTGCATATAACTTTACTGTTTGAGTGCAAGCCACTAAAACTACCTCTGTAAACTGGTAAATTGCAAATACTTGTTCCAACTAGAATTATGTTTGTCATCATTTTGGGATGTTATTTAGTACAGAGGTCTACAGTTCTGTGGAGCTTGAGAAAATTAGAGGCTGGGGACAAAAGAAGAAAGGACTGCAGTTTTACTTGTTACCTTTTATGGTTCTAGAATAGTGTATCTGCATTCCACTTTGGGCATCAGTGGTGGGCTTGAGTGAATACTGTAAAACTTAAGACAATTTTGTATTTAAAATATGCCCTAACCTGCCAATACAGGTGTTCTGGATGAGCACACTGTCTTTATAGATCTGTTGAAGTTATAATTTCATGAAAACTGAAAAAGAGAAGAAAAACCTTGCTGGATACCGCTGGCTCCGCTAGCTCTCCAAGGCGTTTTTGGTGGGGAGGGTTTTCTAGAAATTTACTAGTTTTGACCCAAGCATGTAGAATGAGACAAGGCTGGAGCATGCCATTGTTTCAACAGACCTGAAAATGTAACATTTTTCAGAAAGTGTTGCTAGATTAGTTTGGGGGTTTTGTGGTGGTTTTTTTCAGCCTAGACAACAGACTCATGCTCCCTACAGAGGGAAGCCAGACACAGTCTTCTAATACCTAAAAGATAACTATAAAAGAAATGCAGGCTTTCTCCTCATGACTATGTGCAGTGATAGGACATGGCCACAGGCACCTGATGCTTCAGGAAAAATTCTTTTTGTATGCAAGAGTGTGAGAGCAAACTTGGAAATAGGTTGCTTGACAGGACCCTGGATTACCTAGTCTAAGGTCCTACATTCAATAGAAACTTGGACCAAGTAATCTCCAGAGGTCCTTTCCAACACCAGCTTGTCTAGAATTCAAGACTATAGTCTTACTATAGCCTTAGGTGTTCCCTCCATATTTCTGCATAAACGGAGTTAGGAAATTACCTGCTTTCTCTAAAAAGATAGATGAAATGTTAGAAAACTGATGCGTTGCTAGGGTATTATTTTGTTTGCTGTTCAATAATTCACACTTGAAATCCTATTGTATACACTCTATCATTATTTGGATACTCTTTAGATATGAGTGTATAGAGAGCTGGAGTGAAAGGAGACAGCCTTGGTCAGGTCAAGTACCAGTTGCAGAACAGGAAGTGGACATAGAACAGGCTTATATCAGGTATTTTCTTACCCATTGAGAAAATTGTATATATTTATTTTATCCTGTAGGTGGAAGAGTTAAGCAACTGCATGTAGCATGTCAGACTCAGTATACATAGCTTTGGTTCAGAACTGATGGATAACTCAGTTTACAAGGAATGCATTTTTTGTAGCTGTAAAGGCTACTGTTTATACTGTGGAGTAGTCTTAAGGAAGGAACAAGGTCCTCAGGAAGATTGATGTGTACTGACACTGTGTGATGCAGGAAAAACATGAGTTTTGTTGGGGGACAGGTTGGTTTGTTTTGAGCAGCTCTGAGATTTGTTTCTGGGAGTGAGTTCTCTGGTTTTGTGGAGAGTTTTATTTGGATTTGTTAGTTTGTTGGAAATAGTGTGTGAGGGTGTTTGAAGGTGAAAGCACTGCAGAGACTGCCAAGACTGTATGTTGTGCTGGCTGTCTAGAGTGGTGCACGCTATGCACAGTGTGGTGTGTATCAACGTTGTTGGTCTACAGTGGGCTTTAGAGGAATCTTGGTAATGGCGCCTGGATTTCCTCTTAGAAGAGGACTGAATGACTAGATTGCCTTAAAACAAACTCTATATGAATATGAAGGTCATTATCCCACAGCATATCAGACTTCTACTTTGGCATCATAAATTTCAAATGTACTAAAACTGTTCTAGATGTATGTTGCATACTTTGAGAATAAACCTGGACCTTTGAGGTCCAAGTAATGTGCAGCTATTTGTGAACACCCAAGGAATCAGAGTAAGCCTGATGAGCTATTTGTGATTTGTTTTTTGAGGTTTTTTGTTTGTTTGCTTTTGAAAAGTAACAACATGTGTCTCTGCAAGGAATTCAAAATGAATGCACTGATGAAACAAGAAAAAGGTGGTTTCAGAATTCTCTAGAATTATTCAAAGGTCTTCTAATGAGGACTATGTTTATCTTTGGGGATTCAGATGACAAGATATTAAATTTTATGTGGGCTTTATTTCTTTGATGAGTGATTCTTCTGATTTGGGACACTTGCTTTTCTTTGTTTTCAGTCTCTGGAAAACTAGTGAAGATCTGATTTATCCACAGGCTCTTGAATGTGTGTCATAGTTTAGGAATGGCACTCCCAAATTTATTACTCCCACTAAAAAGAAAAACACGTTTCCCTCCCATTGGGAGACATGAAAGACAGAGATTATGGGTTGAAATAAGAACAATTTACTGGAAATGACAATGAGATAAGAAAACAAATAGTAACAACAACAATACTAATAACAACAGTGTAGAAAAGAGAGGGTGGTTTACATGCTAAATGCTCCTGCTTACTGACCAGGACAATGGAAGACAGTGGTGGACAGACTCTTTTGTGTGCCACCTTTTTCCTGATGGCAAGCCACACCCCTTCTTCTTGAAAGTGAGCATCCCTTACTTCTGTCCCCTGGTGGTAATACGAGGTTTTATAGAACAACAACCTGGACATGGCCACACATGTCCTCATGGCTACTGCAAAAAACTAACACTGTCTTTGGCGAACACCAGGACAATGGGTTGACTTTGGATGTACTTATGCATGAGAGTGTTTAGATGTGTTATATGAGAAAGTATGGTCCTTTCATTTCTTTCCTCTGAGATTATTCATGCATCTGCTGTTTATTTCTGACATAAATATTCTAGGTCATCTTATATTAAGAAAGCCTTAAATACTTACTAGCCATGTTAATCTTACTGCCTAATACATCAGTTTCAGGTGGTCTAGTAAAAAAATTAGTTATGATTGCACCATGTAATGACATACTGACTATCCAAAGGTTCGGTAATGCTCCTATATACGTGCTGTTATATATGCATGTTCTTGTGTGTGTGTGTGTGTGTGTATAGAGAAAGATATTGTCTTAGTTTGAGGGGAAAACCAAATTGTTTACCCAGAAACGGGGAAGGAGAATTCCTCCACAATAATCACACTAC
>JAOXXN010000471.1:37031174-37041917 GCA_026770055.1 Myrmophylax atrothorax
TTGGATGGGAGACCTCCTGGGAATACCAGGGGCTGTAGGTTCTAGTCCTGAGGACTTCACTGTCACTGTTCAAGCTCTCTTGGCTGTGGCAGATGAACCTTAGGAGTTAAAGGGGGGCCAGTTCTGCGCACGCTGTGCCTCACCTAAAAAATCCACTGCGCAGGCTTGAAGGACACACCCACATGGGTAGAGCCTTTCCCAAATCTTTGCGAAGCCCAGCCATGATGATAGTCTTCTTTATTGGGCACATAATTTTTCCTCATACTTGTTTTGTAATATGACAGCATGGCTAGTGATTCTGTATCAGTGGCATCAAGCTTTCTACCAGAACTTGAGCAGTTAGGCTTTATTTTAAGCAATTATTTGTTAAGATGCTTTAGAAAACTTCCATAAGAAAATATGTGCATAATTTTTTTTGCTTCAAAATCTTTCTTTTCATTTTTTAATCTGTTCTCCTCTATGAAGTGGAAACAGTTCAAAATGGAGAATCACAGAGTCACAGACTACTCTGAGTTGGAAGGGACCCACAAGGACTTACAGAATGCATTAAACTCAGTTCTCCATAACCTATCTCAACTAGTTTTTGACATTCAGCATCAAGATAGAGACAAAGATTCTATGTATTCTAGTGATATTTTCACCTCCACAGAAAGGAATAACCTGTATCAGATCTATGCATTTTCCTGGCTTTTTGCCATTTCTGTTTGAGATTTTGTTGTTGTTGTGAGGGATTTTTTTTGGTTGTTTTTTGTGATTGTTAATTAAAATGAAGAGAAACAGTGTGTTCTGACATGATTTGTCCAAAGCTTAGTCATAAACTACTATTTAAAATATTTACTGTTAATTTCTACATGGCAAATACTCAAAAACTGAAGAGCAAAGCAGGAGAAGAAAGAAGATGAAGTGAATAAATGAAACATTTGTTCAATAACTGTTCTTTAGAAGAAATCAGAATGCGGTGTAGTTAGTACTGATTGCAGGGTAAAATCTGTGGATGAGAAATCTATTTTCTGATATTTAAAACATTTTTTCCTAATATTTCAGAACCAGATAGTCAATTAGTGGGGTTTTTTTGTTTGCTTTTGTTCTTGGTGTTTTTCTTTCTTTTTTGCTACCCTGGAAATTACATCTCCTGTTACAGTTACGTTGAGCTTCGCTGTTGCTTTGTATGTGAAAACCTTAAATAGAGCTCATAGAGATACCAGTCTGTTCTCTATGTAAAATATTTATCTCATTTTAAGCTAGGGACATTTCTAGAATAAGAGAAGAAATTAAAAAATTATCTTCATTCTCTAGGTTTAATCTCTTTTTGTCTTAAAAGATGATTTTCATTGTCACAAAGGAATGTATACTGTCTCCTCAGCAAGAAGGAAACAGTAGAGTCTTAATTTAAACATGAAAACACTGGGAGAAATAGTTATGTTCAGGACATTTGACTGATTTTTTTTTTCATATTGCACATTGCTTTTATATGCTGGGAAAAGTTTGCAGTTTACCAGTGACCAACAACATTTTATTTACTTATTATTAAAATAAGGTGTGTATTTTTTTGTTCTTGTCACTAAGCTTACTGCTCTGTTATAAGAATAGAAGATCCTACTTAGGACCCTGATTTTTAAGTTGATTGATGGTAGTTTCTTTGCCTGATCTGCAGTCCATCCCTTAAAACTGTCTGTTTACAATTAAAATGCCATTCCTAACCCCAGAATTATGAAGAAAGCATTAAAACCAGTCTGAAGTTCTGACTGAGCTTCTCTGAGATGTCAGTGGTTACACTCCTGGAGTTAACTATCATTTCTATATATGTAAGAGCCAATACATATTCCTGAAAGCTGTAACTGTGTGTAATATCCACACTGGTGGAAAATATGCTCTGTCACGATTATCTGCGTCTTTAGTCCCTCTGTTCTGTTTTGCAACTCTAAGTAAAGAATTAAAGGCAAAAGTTCCAGTAGTGCAGAAATCATGAAAAGTAAAGGGAAAGGCTGGTGTTTCTGAGCAACAGAATTATTTCTGTAATCTAGATAACCATGGACTAGCAAGCAGCTTTCCTTTTGCATGTCCTAATTCTTCATGCAGTCTCCTATTCTCCAGTTACAAAGAAGTTGGAATATTTTTTTTTCCATTTATAAAGATTTGTTTTCTCCAGGCATCCATGTTGATATATAGCTATCCTTTAGTTAAATGTACTACTTGAGCACTGTTCCTTAGTCTTAGATTTCCAGCAATGCAGGGGTCCTTTCTCTGCTTTGGTTTTCATTTGTGTCTCTTGCCTGCAATCCTTTATCTCTGAAAGTTTATTAGTAATTTCAAGGTGATTTGTACTGTATGAAAGTACAATCATCTTCATATAGTTGTGGAACATGGTGGGATTTTTTCCTTTAGTTATTACACTCAGAACCCTATTTTTGCTGTCAGTATATTTAACAGGTTTTTCCAGGATAGAGGGAAAGCTGAAATGGTGCCTGACTATTTGAAACTAAAAAAAAAAAAAAGTATTATTACTGAATTGCAGTTATGCACTTCAGAATTTTTTGAAGGAAGGAGTGATATCCAAACCAGAATCAAAAGCTTAACATTTTTAATGGTAGAAAACTATGAAACAGAAACTATACCAGAGAAGATATAGAAAATGCTCATAAAAAGTAGGGAAGTTATCCGTAAAGTTTTTGGAAATCATGTTTTCTTGGTTTAAAACCTGGTACATTTACTAAGTTTCCATAGAGTAATCTATCAAGTCAATATGTGCTGCTTGTTGTGTAACTTGGCATTAAATAAATAGGATGATAGAGTAAAAATATCTTTGTGTTCTGCCAGTGATTATTAAATCATGTTAAATTTTTTAGTTTAAAATATGTTTATTTACAGATGAATAATATAAAATAAACTCCAAGTAATTATATCTATATAGACAGCTGGAAAACAACTGTAGTTTTGAACAAGAAGCGTGCTTTAAACTTCATTTGAAAAAAAAGAATTTGCAAAGAGTTTGAGAAACTCAGATGGAAAAGCCACGATGACTGGAAGAATGTTTTTTCTTTTTTTTTCCTTTTTCCTATTTGCAAGCTGTATGTGAGGCTACAAGTAAGACTTTGAAGAATATCTGAGGTCTGTAATATTTTCAAACTTATCTAAATAGTTTTACAAATTTCAAGTGGTATAACTAAGGAGAACTTTGAATTGAAAAATGGAACAGTTTTTGTTAGCCTATGGGAATTCAGACAAAAAGGGCAGCCTGGAAGGCAGGAATAGCCAATGCAAGATGTGACTTACCTTATCAGTAAATGGAAATAAGGGTTGATTGTGAAAATAAATTTTGTTAGTTGCACTATATAATTTAGTGGGGACATTGAAGAGACAACCATAATCAAATGGAGAACAATACAGAGCAAATTAGAGAGTTTTAGGAGATTTGACAGAGGCCTACACTTTCAACAAAAGTCTGTCAATATATTGGAAGTTATCTAATAGAACAGATAGAGTGAGATTGAGTAGTGTCTTTTTTAGAGTTCATAATAAATAGATCACTGAAGATGCTGATTAGAATGTTTTCAATACAGTGTATGGGACAAAAGTCAAATCAGAAGTAGCTTAGGACCAGAATAAGGAAGTCCTGTCTATAGTAGTTGTAAAACTTTAATAATTTTTGCTAGGAGAGGTAGATGGATTATTAATATGGAGATAACTAGGAATGTGATTGCTTTTATTTTTTAAAAAGGCAATTTAAACTTCATGGGAAAAGTGAGAAGAATGAAACTGAGAGCTAATTAAGGAAGAGAGATAAGGTTTTATCACACAAATGACTGTAAAAGTGTTTCTAATTTTGACTGGGATCTTTGAAATGGAGCATGTCTCATCTCAAGATGAGCAGTCACCATCTAAAGCGTATTAATGGGTGGGGTACTCTCAGCAAACATTCTCATGAAGATTTTTTTTAAGCTGAGTTATGTGATGGAGAGGTCATTTCTGAATAATGGACAGAACTTACAGAAAATTCAGATACTTGCTGTAAGTTATTATTGAATATTTGCCAGCAGTTAGCATTAAGGAGGGAACCTGATATTCACCACTTAATTTCACTGTCAAAGTTACGTTGGAGTGCTTCATCTTCAAAATGGACGACAACTCTCTGCTAGTGTTGTTGTACAGGAATGTTGTCTCTTTACACTTCTGGAAAATAAGAAAATAGAATGTAACTGTGACCGGAGCTCAAGACACTTTCTTGGGAAGTCTGTGTTAGATTTTATGGGTTTTTTTTGATTTTTGGATCCTGAAATTGGAAGGATGAGGTAAATTCCAGAAGCCTGGAATGATGCTTGTGAATGAATCTCAAATTATCATGTGTTCAAAAGGCTGATTTTGAATAGACAATAGTTTCTTAAGACTTGAAATGACCCCTCCTCTGCCGAACTTCAGAAACAAGTTTTATTACTAGTTGCTTCTATTACATGTTTATAAATTTAAGATACATTTTTGAACACAGTTGATGTATAGGAAGTATAGGAATATAATTTACATAGTATATTTGCATTAGTACTTGTCCTCATATTTTGAATAATATATTACACAAAGCAAGAGAGGAGGTGTGCTATTAAAAATATAAAAACCTGAATTGCACAAATTGACCTCAAAGATTTTTGATTAAATGCTTTAGGGAATATTCATTTTCTCTACATGCTTCTGTAAAACTCCATTTTTTTCACTGGCAGTAATATAGAAACAAAAAGGCCCTTTTAGCCAGTATCTATACCTCCTCCCTCTGGGTCTTTTGGCTTTGGCAAGTAAAAAGATGCATTTGAGCCAGGGTGTTTGTATCACGGGGGCAAATGGAACCTGAAGATTAGAGCTAATGAATCAGTAAATATACCAAGCAATGAAACTGTTATCATGCCAGTATTTTCACTGCTGTATGTGTTCTCCCTGGCAAGTGGCCACTGTCATGCTGGGTCCATGTCTGTTACTTTTATTATTCCCTGTCATGTATCTGTAGAGGTATTCATGTAACATCCCAATACTGGATAAATAATGAAACCCATATTAATCCCTTATGATCTTTTGTAATAAAGTTTCAGTGTGTATCAGTTAACAATTCATGATCTTTTCTTAAAGGTCTTTGTTCGCTGTGGCATTTTACAGAGATGGTGTAATCCAACCCATTCAACACAGAATCAAATATGTAATAGTGTGTATGCTATTAGAGCATTGTTACCAATTTCAGTTACACAATCTGTCTGAACTCCCACACTCACACATAACTTCCAGGAAAAGGAATAGACTTGTACTAGTTCAGTTGATGTAACATAGGTCTCATCCCTGATTTTCATAGTTAAGATATCTGTTTTTAGGGAGTATCTAACACAGCTGTAAGTGCATAGAGATTTATATACGAGAACAACCAATTTTTGTCTGTTTCCTGACTATGTAAGTGAATGTATCAGTCTGGGACAGATACTTCTACAGCTCCTTTAGAGAAGAACTATGAGAATTTAAGTAAAGATTGTGATGGAAGAAAAAAAGAGGAAGGTTCAGTCTTGCTTTGTTGTGAAGTACAAAGTCTGGCTGTGCTACATTTCTGTCCAGCAGATGAATTATTCACTATTATATGCAGCTTACATGTTGTGACTTATATTTGGTCTATATCTCTCCCTGTCCTCTTTTCCCACTATGCCTAAGAACTGATATAAAAATGGAAAGTGCTGTTATTTCTGAGCTAGAAAAATACATTAATAAAAAAGAAAAAGAAAAATGTCATTCTAATATTTTCTGATATATTTTGACACAGTACGTTTTAGAGTGATTTTTAAAGCAGAACCTCTGAATAGTGTAAAACTATATATTCTTCAAGAATTTTTTCTCAAATAAGTAACGAGGACTGAGTCAGGTGATATTTTACACTGTACAGGTAGCAATGTCTTCCTGTATAATTTAAGTTGTGGGTTTTTTTGTGTTTGGGACAGGGAGGGAGGAGAGACTGTTTTTTGAAAGATGAGTTATTGTTTTTTCACATGCCTGAGGACTCCAAAGCTTTTTTGTCATGCCTGAGGACTCCAAAGCTTACTGATTCTGTAAAATTTTATTGTCTTTTTAAACATTAGTAATATTTAAATGCTCTGGGTCAGAGAAGAAGACATCAGTTGTAGAGACTGTTGTATCATTCAGAGAGGAATGTAGTGACACTGACTGTGTAATAGTGATGGAAATTCGTTAAGGTATTTTACTTCTTTCATAACTAAAATTTGAAATGTATTTCAGGCTTACTTACTGTTCTTAGTACACAAGTTTGGTACACTTATGCAGCAAAATATGCATTCACCACTGTGTAAGGCCATAATGGAATGATGCAATCAATAAAATAAATTAATTTTGTGAGTTTCTGGAAGCCGCTTACAGTTCAAAAATGTTTAAAATTAGTATTGCATACAATTGTTAAGTCAATGGAATAGTTTAGTGAAGCACCTGCTGTACTGTATTTAAAAATCTATTCTACTGAATGAAGGATTCTGAGTCTTCTAAAACTCTTCATGCTTTTCCCAATTTACCAAAATGCTCTGTGTGTGGTTTTGCACAGTAGGGGAATTTTTTCAAACTCGGATTCTTGGAACAAGCAGTTCCTGAAATACAGTGTCATAGAGTGGTTTGGGTGGGAAGGGACCTTTAAAGGGTGTCCAGTTCAACTCCTTTCTGCAATGAGCAAGGACTTCTTCAAATATATCGGACTGCTCAGAGCCCTGTCCAACCTGACCTGGAACGTTTCCAGGGATGAAGCATATATCACCTTTCAGGGCAACTTATTCCAGAATTGCACCATCCTCATCATAAAAAATGTCTTGGCTGAAAAGAGTTGAAAACTTTCCGATCTGTTTATTTTAGTAGGTGTAGTGATCCCAGAGGCTGTGTAATTGCACTGAAACCTTCCTAACCTTTTGCATGTTAAGGTTTTATAATAGCTAAACGTAATGATCAAGTCAGGACAGAGATAGTGACCTGGAAATGAGACAAGGGGACACACAGTGCAGTAGGGGATGAAACATAAACATCTTCCTTCACCTTCTCATGCTTAATAATAGTGCAGTTGCCAGGGTTTTAGTACAATGCTGTAACATTGATAACTTTATCAAACTGCAGACTCCAAACCCATTTAATATGTAAATTCTATGTCCATTCCTATGCAATAAAATCTATAAGAGAGAGAAACACTTAACAGTCAGATTCTTGCCTTAACTTTCTTAAAGTTATTAATGGAGGAAAAGATAATAACTGCTACACAGGTTATATTTCATATGTCTCAGAAATCTAGCTGAAATTTTACATCTCTCAGAAATCCAGTACTCAGTAGCAAAAATATTCTTCTTACTGTTATTCAAAACAAATGAAAAAATCCAACAGAACTGATGTTTACAAGTGTGATCTTGAACTTTACCAAGACATCAATCTTTAGCAAAACTGGCACTTTAGGTAATACAAAATTAAGTGAAGAACCCCACAATACTCATTTTGCTGTCTATGGAAAAGACTTAATGCACCCAAAACACATCTCTATAAAACACAAATCTATTTGTCTTTACCCTGTACAGAATAAAAGCAACATAGAAATGATGTATTGTCCAATTATAGGCTGCTAAATTTCATAACTATTATGTTGTGTTCTGTGTAAAATCTTTTACTTCTATACATTTAGCATCATCCAGAGTTATTTATTTCTTTATTATTTGACTGGTGATAATCCTCAGGGCAAGTTATGTCTCACTAATGACATGTACATTACAATCTTAAAAGGAGATGAGAATAATTTGGTGTTCTTGAACCACAGTGGCATCTATTCTCTGATCAGACTTTTAGGAATGTGGTGTAGGAGTTGACTAACTTAAAAAGTCTGGTCTGTTTGGGGTTTGTAATGCAATCTTCATAAATTTGCTTGAGCAAGTCTTCCAGTGGGCACTTAGAAACACATTATGTTTTCCATTTTTAAATAATTTCCATGGTATTTTTTACCTGAATTTGAGGAATTTGAGCTTGAAACATCCTAGTTCCTCGTATTTCTGGTTTTTATAGATCTGAATCTAGATTAATTTTTTTTCTGAAATTAATTAAACTTTTAGAGAACTTAATATCATTGGAAGAGCTTAATACATCACAGAGAAAATGCAAGCCTGTGTTTTGTGATTTTATTTTTTAGGATTAGTGGTGGTAAAGAGTGCTTATACTTGGAGTACTAGCATGTAGATTTTTGTCCACTACTGTGTACCTATGTTGAATCTGTTTCATGCTTACAAATACTATAAGCCAAACAGAAGCCAGAAAAGCTGACATGAATAATAAGAGTATGTAGGACACTTTGATCATCCAAGACCTCTAAGAAAACTAATAAATGAAAAGAGTACTATTGATTTCAGTAGGCTTATATTGTTTAGAATAAATAGTTTTCAAAACTGTATTTTTTGGTAAACAGATTCTGTGGCTTTGTAGGTCATAATGTAATTTCAGGATATTGTGCTAATAGTCTATATAGAGTAATTATCCCCTTGGCTTTTGTTTAATATTTGTGAGAATTTATATTTTTAAATTATTTATTTTCTTCTCAGTATTTTTATAGTTTGCTTGCTTACCTGCAATAAAACACACTGTTATGCATTCTGCCTAAATATTTATTCAAACAGATGCACATAATTATAAGTGAAAGCAAACAGCTGCATTTTGGTTTTTTCTGACCCTTTTCTTCCATCACATAAAAGCTTTCTGTTACATCTAATTAAGTGTTGATTTTAGTAGAGAAAGACATTAAAGTTTATTCACTATAGAATGCCTAAATGTTAAGTATAATTAACATTAAAAAGTGTTCCTTGAATTTTGTAAGAGCTAAACTGTAACATTGACAACTTCTGTTACTATTGCTTCTTGCCAAAAAATAAATCCAGTTTATCCATCTTAAAAAAACCTCACCCAAACATGTATATTGTGATTATCATTTACTGATAAAATTAAAAGTTTTTCTGTTTTGTTTTAGTTGTAGAAACATCTGAAATAATGAGGTAGGGAAATAATTAGTGGGAAAAGAAGTATTTTGGACAGAATATGTAAAACTGTATAATGATTTTTGGGCCTAGGGGAGTGATCAGGAGTCCAGGAAAGTACATCAGTAAAACGAAAAACTGTTAGGGCATGAAAAGCAATTAGGAACTTGGATACAAATGGTGAGGCCTGGGGAAGAACATTTGTCTTTCATGGTGGATTAAAACTGCATCAACCATTCACATACTTACTTCCATGTTGTGTTTGTGAACGTGGAAACCACATATCAAAACCAAAATATACTGTGTTACTGAAATTAAATATTTAGCATTGTTAGAAATAACAATAATCACTATAATATGAAATGTGAGGTTTCTTAGAGTTGCTTTTGTGTGCCTTCTGATTTTTCTCTTGTATTTATATTGCAATGGAATGCTGTCTGTTGCTACACTTAATCTACAGGTAAAACAAAACTTTATGTTATTTATAAAATGCTGCTTATAGTGAATTCAAATTAAGTGTGTTTCACCAGGTTGCTTGGTTTTCTTTGTTTGTGGATTTGAGTTTGTTTTTTTGGTTGGTTGGTTGGTTTTTTTGAGTTTTTTTCCTGACTAATTGTGAAGTGCTTTATAAAGATCAGTGTGTGAATTGTGGGCATCTGTGCCTGCCAATTGGCATGCTTTGCAGAGTTTATTCAACTTCTCAAAAGAACTAAAAATTTATTTTTTGAATGAATGAAATCTGCCTAGAGCTATGTCCTACAATTGAAAAGAAGGCATAATAAATATCATTAAGTTGCTTTGAATTATATTCTTTAGGTTGTATCCTTGAATATCCCCTCTTGTTCTGAGGGATTGTTTGAACAAACAAAACACATTTCAAAAGACATTTCCTGATTCATTGGTCAGTTGAAAGAATTCAAGTAATGGGTTTGCTGTATTTCTGAGTAACATGACAAGAGTCTAGGTAAAAATTGCTACCAATAAAAAATTACAGCATTGTAAACTAATTTGCAGTGCAGAATTCCTACAGTCTGCTTCCTGAAAATTTGGTCTGTGTTATTTCAGCTTGAAACACCAAAATCAATAATCAGTTTTAGAAACCAGGATCATGCCTAAAATTAAGAAAAAGCCCAGCAGACTTCAAGGTTCACGTTACAGTTGGGATAGAGGCAGAATTTTTTAGTGACATATCTTGATTAATTTAGTACTGCTTCTGAAATTTGGAATAAAATTTATATTCTAAATAAGAACGAAAACAATGTCTAAAGGTATAAATAAATCCTTCATTTATTACTGCATTTTGAGTGCAGTTGAGTCTAAACATAGCAGAAGTTATTTACTAGCAATACTACTAGTTTGAAGTTATTTTTAAAAGAGGAATTGTTTTAATTTTAAGGACTAGTGAAACTACAGACTGAAAGAGGGTAGGTGATGGCTTCTCCTTATATTTTGTTGTGTTATTTTAGGTTCTTTCATTAAAGCATGCTAATACACAATAAATTGGGAAGACTGCGTTTGGTATTTGATGACCCTTAGCTAAGACACTGAGACTTTTGCTGCAATGTTGCTCAATGATTTTGTGATCTAAAGTAAAGAAAGTGGGAAGCATTAGAAATACTGTAGTACTATAGAAGCTGTTGTCAGGACTCCAAGTTCTCCCCCAGAGTCTACACCATCCTGCTCACATTCTTTGAGGTCCAGAGCCAAACTGTGTCCAGCTCCAACATGGGTA
>JAOXXN010000471.1:37054815-37076196 GCA_026770055.1 Myrmophylax atrothorax
AGTGTGTGGGGAGTCAAACGGGGCACCTCTTGCCTCAGTGCAGGGGCTCTGGTCGCAGCAGTGAAAGCCTCTGGAGTTGGGAGTGTGGCTGCCAGAGCTTTGTGAGACAAGGAAGTTTCCTTAACAGCAAGAAGCATACTTTTTGTCCCTGTTTCAAGCTCCAAACTTCTTATATTCATGAGAGAAGCCTTTCCACAGCTTTTTGTAATTGTATTGCATGATAGTTTTAGAAATAAAATAGAATATATACATTTAGGCCGAAAGTATAGTTCTGGTCATCTAGATAACACAGACTATAGAATTTTTCTGAACTCTGTTTAACTGAGGTGTTGATATGAACATTTGAACATTTTGGAAAATATTAAGTTAGAACCATAAAATATGTCAAGTTGAAAGGCATCCATAAGGATCATTGAGTCAAAGTTGCCTCCTTGATCTAAATATTGATCTAAAAATTGCCAGTATTGGATGTTCTGCCATGTAGCTTTGTATGCAACTGCCACTGTCTCTTATTACTGTTCTCATTTCTTCTTATCCTGGATGCCGTCCTCCCCATCTTAACTGGTTTGGTCCATGTAATTTTTTTTGTAAGCCTTATTTATAAAAATTTATTCTTCTATCTCTTCAAATCACTTTCAAATTGTCTTTCAAAATCACCAAGTGTACTTTTTTGATGAAGGTACTGCATAGATTTATTTTCCTTGCAAATAGTAAATAATAAAAAATCAAAAATACTTTTCTTAGAAATTCAAGCTGGGTCTAATTTGAAAGAAATCATTCAGCAAGCAGCCACACACACTGATATTCCTGTTTCTTTGTCTGAAGGGGAAATTTTTCTGTGGATCTCATTTTGTAACTTCAAAGTGGATATATTCAACTCATGGGAAAATATAATTACTGTCCTTAAGATAATTTATCACCAAACTACATTTGTGACATCAGTCATTATGAGTTCTAGTGCATGTAATTGGCAAATGTCTTTGCATCACATACTTTATTCTAATTGACATCTATCATATTGCTGCTGACAGCCTTTCAGCCCAGATGAATGCTCTTTGCCAAGGCTATTACTACTTTGCTGAGGTAGTCATACATGGACATAGTGAAGATACAGAGTAAAAATTCACTGTGCTTTTTTACTGCTCAGGTGTCTAGGTTCACTTGTTCTGAATAGTGAAGCTTTGACATGCATCAAGTAGATTTTTGACAGTTTGATGATATGTCACTTCTGAGGGTTTGTACATTACACCACAAGAGGACCATAGAAATACCGAAAGGTTACTATGTGCTTTGAAGCGTTGAATATAATTCATGCGAGATAAAACTTTATAAATTAAGTCAGTGAAGAAAAATGTTTTACTTAAGAAACTAGCATTAGACATTTTCTCTCATGTAATAAGATTACATTTTGTCATCAATACTCATGAAGGAGGACAATGAAAGTTAATTTTATGAGTTAATGAAGGCCATAAGTGACTTTCTAAAGCCATTAAATAGTCAACATACCTACTACAGTGACATCCTGTCAAATCATAAATAGTAGCCTGTCTCTCTTGGTGAACTAAATCATGATGTACTGTTGCTCATGTGTAAAGGTCTTGGGTAATAAAGATAAAATAACTGTAGCTTTAGTGAGCTCAGGATGTTTATATTTGGTATCTTGGCTATAATTAATTTACCCAAAAATCTTTAGAGGAAAAGTTAGTGAAACATAATATTACTATATTGAAGTGGTAGCACAGTTCATGTAAAAGAAGTATATTGCAAGTGTAAATTACATTTAGTTGACCCAATATAATGAGCATTAAAGCATGAAAGCTACACACTAATCCAGTTTTTAGAGACATTTGGACCTAAAAAATAAGTTCTCAATTGTCATTTCAGTACTTCTTTTTTCCTATGTACTAAGGCATATTTTTCTCCTTCTGCCAGAGCTCCTGGAAATTCTTGAATATTAAAGACTACTTGTGATAAAAATCAGTCTAAACTGTAAAGTTAGATTAAAGCAAAGTCTAATTTCACAGATTGAAAGTGCTATTAGTTTCAAGGGTATTACAAGTTTCTGTTTTTCATGTTTTCCTTTGCAACTTGGAATAATCAAGACCTTAACTTTTAAAAAATAAAATTTTGTTTCATTTTAATAGATCTTCTAGGTTCAGTAGGTAAGAGCCTGCTGAGAACACTGTGCTTAAAATATCTTGTCCTCAGTAGATGGACTATTCTGGATTCATTCAGTCATATCTGGATTTTATTAAAAAACTACAAGGCAAAGAAATGTCTAGAAACTTTACTCCTCTTTTTCATAACAGATTATTTTAGAGAAACATACTTCATTACTAAAGTAAGCATTTTCTAAGTGTTTTCAAGTAAGTATTGTTCAGATTTTTGTGGGTGTCGGGTGAAAGTCTTTTTCATGCTTATAGTAAGATACTGATTAAATTGCTGTTGCTGTAACTGACTCTCTTCCTAGGCAGCATTAATTACATTATAAAATAATTGAATCATTAAGTTTGGGAAAGATCGCAAACTCTTTATGGCTTTGTAACTACTTACAACATATATACTGTTTAAAGAGTAATCTATATATTTTTGCAGTATCCACATCTGAGGTGTGTGGGCTTCCAGAGACCACATATAACATATCAAGAATATAAAATGTCGTGCAATTTTTTTCTTTCAGCAGTTTCAAAATTAAGGTTTTTTTAACTTCTTGCTATCAAAGCCACAGTTTCAAGAAAGACATTTAGATATGCAGCAAAGACTTATTAGATTCGTCATAAATAAAATATTTCATATTTTCAAGCAGCAAGCTTGCATACTACTTTTCACTGTAAGACAACTGGGTTTTTTTCAGGTTTATGCTTCTTCACAGCCATTTCCTCATAGATCTTATTGGAAGTGAACTTCATATTTTTAACATAGTCATTGCACATAATTTTTCTACAGATGCCATGTTTTTTGTAACAGACACTGCACAAGAGATCTGTATTTACACTTGTAGAAAATGAAACTATGTCTTTCATATTTTAAAAGGCATGATGATCTAAGTTCTGTAAATCTCTGAAAATATGTTACACTGTAAATGGTACATCAGTAACTAAATGAAATGCATCTGAAGGTTGCCTTAATTATCTGCTTGGAAATTAATTTAAAAATTTGTGAGAAATCATCATAGTAAGTATTTCTAAGAAATATAAGCAATTTTTTTTCTAGCTTTTTGCTAGGCAATATATAGCAACCATTCTCAAACTTTATGACAGTTTCGGATACTTGGCATCTGCTTTTTGCACAATACTGTCCGTACACTGTGTATGTCCATTTCAGATTGCAATGACTATTGAAAAAGGTATTTAGCTTTCCATATATTTAAAATATGTAATAGCCATATTATGTAATCTACTTCTTTAACATTTTTCAAATTTTAAAAAAGCTCTCACTTGCTGCAATTTTAGGTTTTATCACAGAATTTTTCTTCAGGTTTCAAAGGACACCCAGAGGCCATCTGGTCCAACATCCAACTCGAAACATGTATAATGACATCAGGATGGCTATGCTGTATTGAGTCTTGAACAGCCCCAGAAGGGATTCCACTGCCTGTCTTGGTAACCTATTGCTGTGTTTAGTCATGATCATGGTACTTGGCACGTATCACTCCACTCCCTGAGCCTCTAATTGAATTTCTTATGTTTCCATTTTTATCTGTTACCTCTTGTCCTATCACTGTGCACCTCTGATGGGAGTATGGAGGCATCTTCTCTGTGTCTTTCAATGAAGCTATTGTACATTGTAATATTGTCTACCCATAGCTTTCTCTTGTCCATGCAGAACAGGCACACTTTTCTTGCCTTCTCCTTGTACACCATGCTTTCTAGTACCATGATTGTCATGTTGGCCTTTTGCTGGAATCACTCAGTATGTGGAAATCCTTCATGCAGCCCAGAACTGCATGTAGTACTCCAGATAGGTCTTAAAAGTGCCAAGCATAGGGAAAGGATCACTTCTCTGGTTATGCATTGCCTACAATCTTAATAATACTTTTTAGGATGCAGTCAACATATGCTACAAGGGCACAACTGGTGGCTCATATTCACCTTTTCCACACAGACCCCCAGGTCTTTCTTCTGCTTATCAGACAGTTGTCCTCTCAGCCTGCCCCTCCCCGTGCTGCCTGGGGTGTTGCCATCCCAGATGCAAGGCCTTGTACATGCTTTTGTTGAGTGAGCTTTTGGTGAGCTTCTGGTCAGCCCATTTCTCTGGCCTATTCAGGCTCCTCTAAATAGCATCCCTGCCATCCAGTGTATTGACTGTCTACTGCAATTCAGTGTCACCCATAGGCTTATTGAGAGTGCTGTCTGTCATCCAGGTTGTTAATGAAGACATTAAACTACTGGCTGCCAGCTGGACTTTGCACCACTGATCACAACGCTCGAAGTCTTGGCAGTCAAACCAATTTTCCATTCGCCTTATAATCCTCTTGTCCAGCCCTTTTCTCATCAGTTTTGCGATAAGGAGACTATTGGAGAGTGTGCCAAAGGCCTGGCTAAAATGGAGATGCATAACATCCACTGCCTTCTCCATGTCCACAGCTGTCAGTCACCTCACAACAGAGAGTACTGAAGTTGGTCAGGCGTGATCTTCTCAGGCTTCTTTAAATATCTAGTCTGCAACTTTTCCAGGGACAGAATTAAGGCTGACCAGCCTGTACTCCCTTGGATCTTGCTTTTGCTTGTGTTAAAAGGAAAGCATGACAGCAACTGCCTTCAACTCATCACAAACATTTCAAAAAGGACAGGCATCAGTCTCTCAGAGACACTTGGCAGTTCCATGAGCACCTCTGGGAATGCCTTGCACTAGGGCCATGAATTTGCATATGTCCAAGTGGATTAAGTGATCCACTCCCCTCCTCTGTCTTCTGTAGGTGTTGCATCATGTCCACAGAGTCTCTTAGGAGGCTTAGGAACTTGGGAGGCTTGAGGAGAAGCCTTACCAGTGGAAAAATGGCTCTTTACACATTGCTTGTCACTAGGCCTGCTGCCCCACAGAGCCATGGTAACAACCTCTTCTTGCCATGGGTGTGCAGCTGCAGACAGCCCTGATGTCCTGCTTGTGCTCCTGCTGGCTGGGCCGGACCCCCCACACCCGTGGCGGGTCCACGGTCACTGCCGGCAAGATCCAGAGCTGATATGCCTTGCCCTGCCCTGCCCTGTCATGTCCCATCCTGTCCAACTCACCTCCTTTTCTCACTGGAAGGCTTTTAGGAGATCGCCGAGTTTTCTATATATGTTTTGTCATGGAAAAGGAAATAATAAAGAGTTTTTAAAAACCCCACCTTGGAAAGGGAAAAGGGTGTATGAGGGTGCGTTTGGTGTTGGTATTGTTTAATTTATTTTTTAGGTTTTATTTATTGATTTGCTTTATTTATCTATGAGCTTTGTGAGGGATGTTGAGTAGAAGCCCAGGCATGTGCTGCTGGAAGATAAGAAAAATGAGGCAAAAAAGGAGTCTGGAATGAGCAGATAATGTTCTGACGCTATTTTGATAGATATTCCTTATCTGGGATGCTATTATCATGGAAGTAGTAGAATTACATGACTGAACTGCTTTTCTTAGGGTCATTTTGTATGTTAAGGGTGGGATATTACAGAGCGGAGAAGCCAGAGAAAGCCTTATGAAAAAAATTATTCTAGTACTTAAAACTAGATACAGATGTTAACATAGTCTTCTTACCAGGGATAGCTGATATTTCTCACTGCCTTCATATGCCAAAGAGGCAACTATCCGAAGGCCTTGTTTAAGCAGTGCATTTGTTTTAGACTTATCTTTCTATGTTAAACTTTTCTTAAGCAATGGGCTATATTTTTTTTTTACCGATAGTCTTGTAGAAGTATGAAATGCATATTGAGGTTTGTGGAATGTTGTAGTCCCTAATTTCCACCCTAATATTAAAGGAAACAAATTAAGCTCATAGATTAGAGAGGACCAAGTGTTGAGAAGGAAAAAGAAGGGTGCAACTCAGCTGGAGTAGGAGAGAAGCTTAAAAATAGAGGTAAAAAAGGCACATAAAATATTTTTTTCATTAGCATGTACTTCATTAATTTATTCAAGAGGAGCCAGATCAATGGCCACATTCTTTACCAGTTTCTGTGGTAGGGTAAAAGAATACCAGAAAATGTGACACTCACTATTAAACTCAGTTTTTAAGGAGAATCAAGTGAGAGAGAGGCTCTGTCATGTAGGTCTTCGTGTACACATATAGACATGTGGTTAACTAAGACCTCACTCTGTTTTCTTTCCTGTAAATTGGCATAGGTAAACCTGGACAAATGAGACGCTTGCTCGAAGTGGTCTTAAATACATCTCATTTTGTCATTTGTGTTCTTTCCTATAAGTAACATATTTCCTGTAATTTAATGAATATACCTGTCTATTTAAAAAGCTTGACCCAGCAATCTAATGTAGATGTCCTGAAACAGGAACATCTGTTTTGAAAATCAGTTGTATTTAAAAACATAACAGACTGCATTTTCTTTTTTTAAACATTCTGTGCATGAAAATTACAGCAAGCTAAACAATAAAGATGCTTCTAAAAGAAGTCTTAACTGAAAGATCAGAGGAACTGGTGGGACAAATCCACATACAATTGTATAAAACCTTAAAAATTAAACATGAACAGTTAATTACCTGTCTCATGTTCTGTTAGCCTCTTTGTGTGAGGTATGTAGTGTATAGAAAGCATTGGAAAATTCAGGGGCCAGTATTGGAATCTAGGATGTGCAATATTATAGCAATTATAACAAATTAATTATGCAGAAAGGTGTTCCTTCTCTTAGAAAAATGAATACAAATTATCTAAACGCAAGGTTAGCTCAACTAGGAACAAAGAATTGTCACTGATTTGGGTCTTGATTTTGTGCAGAGACCATTGTCTGTATGATTTATACAGCCAGAAGATGTGCATGCATGAATAAAAAAATCCTTATATGATGTATAGTAACAGCATATTTGAGAACTTAAGGATAGTGGAATTTCAAAAGCTCAGAGTAGAGCTGACAGTAAGACCTGAAGAAATAGGCAAAGACAGTAGATAGTTCTCTAAACTGAATTTCCATGAGGGACCTGAAATAATCAAACTGTTCATTCTAAGCATCTGTAAGAGATGGTGAGATTGGACAGCCAGCATAGATTTGTAGGGAACAAGTCAGTCCTATCTCTTCAAAAATTTCAGCAAGCTGTAAGGCTTGGAAGAGATATGACATAACTTTAATTTAGTAAACTGCAGTTTTGATAATCTCACATGACATCCTTTTAAGCAAGCTACAGAACTGTGGTGTAGATAAGATTAGTCTAAAGTTAGTGTACATGTTTTTTGGGTTAAAAAGATTTAATATTTGTTCTCAGTCACTCTTTCCCACAGTAAATGGTGGGGAGAGGAGTGTAATTCTGTAGAAGTCTGTACTGGATGTAATGTTAGTAGTTTTGAAAATAGAGTAGATGCTAATTTTGCTGAAGAAGACAGGACTCAGGTTTAAAATAATCACAATAAAATGCAGAATATGGGGACAGTATATTTACCATACAATACTGGTACATGTGTAGCTGGCTCCAGATTTTTTGCTTTCTTACTCAAGTGTTTTCTTGCTTCCATTTCAGCAGTAGCAGAGCTCAAGAAGTGCTAAAATGCCTGGCAGACATCTTTTGGCAAATCTTCAAAAAATCATGATTCTATGACCCTTTATGAATTTGAGGCATAACATACTAATTTCTAGCTGTTTACTGGGTTGATAGTCTGTGGCAAAGGCACAAGGGCTAGAATATCTGAAACTGCTGAAAGAAGATCTGCTAGATCTCTACAGATCTTTAGGAGACTAATGAGTAAATATACAGTGAAACAACTTGCAGGCTCAAGTTGTCTAATGTACCTGATTATTGATAGTTCATGAAATGAAATATTAAAAACATCAAAAGAAGACTTAAAACCAGGTTTATTCAAGAAATGGGAAGACTGTGGATAGGAATATATCAAATCATTGAGAAAGTAGATCAGCAAAACTTGTTCGCTATCTCTGATTTAGATATGACAAGCAGGATTTAATATGCAGCAAAGTCTAGATGTAAAAGATAAGAAAAAGGTCTGAGAAAAGTAAGAATGGTTAACTCCTGGGGTGGATTTTTTTGTTTGTTTTGTGTTTTGTTTTATTTAATCTGGGGAGTGGTCCAGGTTTGGCTTCAGTTATATAAAGAGCAGTTTAACTGGCCCTTGTCAGTACTGGTTTAGATGTGAAGGAACAGCTGAACCTTGTCCCATTATAAGAAATACCAAGACATATAAACAGGCATGTCTTTTTTATGTCTTATTCCTATCTCTTCTACTTTCTGTAGAATTCTGCCATATCTAAATAGGAATCATGAGGAATAGAAGCTGCTTTTTCTGTTTCTACTGAAAGACAAAAAATATGAATTAACTGTACTGTTAAAATAAACATAGCTGTTTATTTCATGTATCCCATATACTACAGTTGCTCTACATGCTGAATGGAAACCTATTTGTGCTGTTTTGGAAGGCTGGACCAGTTCCCACTGTGGTCATTATGATTCTCCTCTCAGACTGCCAGATGGCTGTTTAGGTGTAATGATAACAGCTGTTTCATTCTACTTGCCAGCCTTGAGGTTGAAGAACTCTGAAATCACTTGAGTAGTGCAGGATTAAATGAAGATAAAATGTAAACTTTTGTATACTGTAATTGCGTATTGATGAGTAATATATGGACTTTGCAATAAATTATTGCTCAATATATTCTTATTTTTTAACTTATAATAATTTGGTTTATGTTATTTTCTGTACTTAGTTGTACTTATTTTATGCTGGTTATTTCCTAGGTGTGTCTACAGAAAGACAGAAAATTGATCACAGGAACAGAATACACTCTGGATTTTCTTCTGATGTACAGACTACACTGATTGAAGTATTGAACCCTTTGGCAACACCACCTACCTGTAAGTAGACTCAATCTGTGTGAAACATATTGTACAAAATTTTGTTGGGTTCCTTCCTGTGTAGTTCACTATTCTACAAGGAAAATGGCTAATTTAGTATTCTACCGGAGAAGCACTGACATATATTTATATGCACACAGAAGAAGGAACAATATGAAGGCTTAAAGCATGTTCTGATGTTCCTCCATTGCCTTTTCTGAAATCAGATCAAGAAAGGAAAATCATGAGTCACAGGCACTATTAGCCAATGTTCAGAAGTGGTAACTGTATGCTATAGGACATGTGACAATGAATTTTTAAGGCAAGAAGAGCAAGAAATAGAGTTACAACATGAAGGGGCTATAGGGGTAGCTGTATTTACTTTGTTCTTACCAACTTCTCTCTATGTCACTAAGATGAACAACTAACCATAGTCTCTCCTAGCTAGAGATATACAACATGAACATGTCCATGACTACTCCTGGTTATGTGCCTCACAATATCAAGGGAAACAGAAGGATAGTTCTGAGATGGTCAGAGTCTGGGAATATGTTGTGATTAGTAAATATTGAATGTTATTTTAAGTTGGATTTTATCACGCTACTACAGTCTGAGATATAAATCTCCTTACTGTTATGGGAATGAATAGATCTTTTGAGATATTTTGAATTCATAAAGTGTCCAGGTTTATAAAGTGAGGGTTTTTATTTGCAACAGATTTTTGGGTTGGTATACTAGTTTTCTGGATTCAGAGTTATAAATTTCGCATACAGAGTAACACTGTGAAAGTATTGCAATCTATTAACTTAAAAGAAAAAAAAAGAATTGTATTGAGAATTTAACTTTCCAGGGTCAAACACAGCAGTGTAACTTATATGTATTTTCTGTCATAATATATTTGCATCTACTGAAACACCTCTTAAATATGTAGTAATATTGTAAGTGTGTTTGATTTTTCGCTTAAAGTTGACTTTTTTTGCAGGGATCTAGTCTAGGGAATGTAGCTTGCCATCTGTTGCTTAAATCTCTGTACATTGCTACTGCATTGAATGGATAGCCTTTTTAGCCTAGCTTCATGATTTCGAAATCGGAAGTGATGCTTATGAGATAAGGCAGTTTAAGGTTGCATTAGTGCTAATTTGTTTATATCTGCACTCATCATTACATTTGAACCTTTTGTAAGGGGTGACATTTTGAAAGAGGGAAAAGTTCTCAATGTGTCTAAAACTTACGGAAAAGAATGGCTGAGTGAGGTTGAGGAGTTGTGTACTAGCTGTCTACAGTACAAATTTAAGCTGTATTAGGGGAGTTAAAAATTATAGCTATTTCTATATAGCTATAGAAACTTCAGTCTGAGATTAACACTTTTTTGCATACTAATAACACTCAACTGCAAGGTGTAGATTTTTCAGAAACAAAGAATCATAAATTTTCTCATACTTTGTGAAAACTCTTGCTTTCAATGGCTACTATAAACGGTTTGTAAAACTTTTTAGCTTGGATGGTCAAAACCCAATACCCCAGAGGGAACACTGATGTATCTATAAACACATGGAGATGCAACTAGGGTAACTGAACTCCATAGTAATGCCTGAGTGCACTCAAGTGAAAGGAGTGTTTGTCTCTTGTTCTCAGCTTTCTGTTTGGTGTTTTAGGTATCTTTGTAATACTTCAGTGTGATTTTAATGGCAGAACTGTTTTTCAGTGGTAAGCATTTGTGTATGAAATAATTGAAATTCATGCAATAAACCATAGTTCAATTTACTTGAACATGTAAATTGGCTCATTTATGAGTCACTTGTGCATGACCGGTATAGCAGTATTCCAGATGATAAGTTAGGAAGTATACACTAATTGACATACAGTAATATTGAAACAAATTGTCCAATACATTTATTTCTTAGACAAAAACTGATCAATTTTAATTTGTCAAATTCTATACTACTTTCTCATGGAAGTGAAAGTATATTTATTAAAACAGCAGTGACTGTGAAGTGTAGTGTGTTAAAATTTGATAATTTCTTTTGTCAAAGAAGCAAATCATGAGATTAACTCAAGAGTAATTGTTAAATTTAAAGTGCAAGGTAGTGGGAACACAAAAAAGGCTTTATGATGAGTTTTTGTCAATCTGTATAATTTTTCAGTTAAGCAGTCATAAATCAAGGAATACTGTATCTTTTTGAGGCTCATTAAAGAGACATTATACATTAGAATAGTGAGGCAGTCAGCATAATGAAATGATGAATGCCTATAACTATCTGTATGTAAATGATGTGAGACAGATTTGCTGGTGCTACAAAGGAGGATGGCAATCTATTTGACAGTTCCCTGTGGGTGCTACTTCTGGATACAACTGACAGATGTTAAATGTAAACCTCTTCAACAGAAAGCACTTATTAGCACTCAGTGGGGAAAAAATGGCTATATAGAATAAGACAAATAGCAGGTAATGCCATTTAAATAACTTTGTTCTGACAAAGCTTTATTGCCAATGTGTTAAAGTCTGGAAGATGAGGGTTTTGTTTGGTTTTTTTTGAAAAAAAGACTAGGTAGGTAAGAGAACATTATTTGAATTTAGAAAATTGTATTTCGAAATATTTAAGGAATTCACTCAGTATTACATCTTTATGGAAAATGTGTATATGTACCCTTTCATCAACACACTTCTTTTGAAATGTTATTTGGTAAATATTTGTTGAATCATTAGTGTCTATGAAAAATGTCAGTAATGTGTGTTTCCTAACTTTACCAAATTAGTTTTAATTGTTTCCTTTTATTTTTCCCTTCCATGATAGAATAGAAAACTCTAGTCTTTCAAATTTGTAATTTTAATGGAAAAGGAGTAGTTAATAAAACCTGGTTAGCAACAGCAAATACTATTTTTAGGACCTCTTACGATTTTATTTCCAGGCTATTTGTCTCAGTCCTAACCTGAGATGCCTCTCCTGGAAGTATAAAATACTAATCTGTGTGAGATTCACATTTTGATAATAATACAACTCTTCAACAGAGATCAGCGTTCACGTAGTTCTGGAGACTATCAAAACCACTAGATTTATTTCTTATCCTACTTTGTAATAGATTAGGTTAGGGATTTATATTTCTTTAAAGTATAAATCTAGGCACATGAATTGATTTTTCAAATAGTAAAAGCTTACTTTAAAGCTTTTTCTTTTTTGAGATAGCCTGCCCTTAATGAAATTTTTTTCTCTCTGCCAGCCAAGATGCTGCTTGAAAGGGTAGAGATTAAGCCAACACTGAGTGATACAGTGTCTACATGTTTAGATTCCATGTGGCCTTATGTCTTTTAGTATTATGAAATCTGTGACACTGGGTGTGCTTTTTCTTTGTTATCTTTTGTCAACTGTGTAACGCTACCTTGTGTTGCTTGCACTAAATCTCTTTGGAATTTAGTGTTTCACTGCACCACTGCAGATTTGTAATCCTCTTTTGTGGTGTTAAATTATCAGCCACGTATGCACTGTGTCTGACTTAGTGGACATATTTATTGTTCCCTGGCCATTGTGCTTGCTAATTTGTTTCTTTATTGCTTTGCCTTGAATTAGGGAATACTCACCCTCTCTTCCCTGAATTCTTAAAGGAATAGCTTAAGTTCATTCCCTTGTACTTTTTGGCCTTAGTTCCCATTGTCGCAACTCAAATCTAGAATTTATTTATGTAGATCCTGATGTGTGTTCATATAGAACAGCCGAGTTTCAAGAACGTAGAAAAGGAATCTCACCTCAGTGGAGAAAAGAAAATACGTTTTATGATAGAGTTTAAGCAATAATCCATGATTGTAACAGACTTCTCACACAGTCAGACTTTGGAAGAAAGGAGGAGTTTATAAGTCTGGGAAATGTACTCTGATACTATGAAACTACTCTCATTAAATGCTGAAGTCTAAAACTATTGCTCAATTTTATCTCCTTTTCTTAGCAACAGAGTAGAGTTGCAAACAAGAGGTACTCATTTACATTAGATAGAAGAGCTTTCTATGCATTTCCTGGCTTAAGATTTTCTCTCCTTTGCTGCTTCTTCTGCTCTCAGCTGTGCTATAATCCCTCTTATAATAGATGCCACAAGTATTTTCAAAACCATCTTGTCTATCTGGTTGAGCCAACCTTGGAAATGTTTTAAAAAAAATTAAAATATTTCGCATCTACCTTTATGTGACAGATAACAACATTAGACCATGTGCTGTATACAAACAAGTAAATAAAAAACCAGCAGCATGTGTTCTATAGAAACCTCCTAAAATTATGTCTGGTTTGAAAGTTTTTAGACCCCAAAGTAGATGAACCAAACAAACCATTTTTCACTCTACCATTTAGAGCTTCTAGTAACAGGTTAGAGATTACTACATCTGAAATTAAGTTCTGTCTGTTCCTCTGAGGTTAGTCTTGTATGATCATGTGTGTTCTTCTGTGATGCTCTGTAAATCACTAGAAATTAGTCTTTTACTGGTGTTTCTGATGATTGCACTTATTTGATGAGTCAAGGCTTAGAAGTTATTCACAAGTTTTAAGAATATGCTTAATAGGCATATATGACTGTATAAAGTATATAAATATAGTGTCCAAATATACACTAAATAAAGACAGAATATGTATTCTTGTAGGTATAGATTATGAAATAAATATTTAATTTTTATTTTTAGGAAAATAACTACAGTTTAATAATTAACAATATAATGGAATTGCTTCTAGTAGTTTGAAAAAATTGCTTTGAAATGTCTTACCAAACTTTTGAAACTCATAATAAAGCATATGGAAACTTAAATGTTTCATTGTCTCATTACTTCTGTTTAGTGTAAATAATAAATTTAGTACAATGACTATTTAAACTGCTGAAGAATATTTAAAAAATATTATGCCAAATCACCAAGAAAAATCCATCCTAATGAAAACTAAATTGAAAATACATATCTATGTTATGTTGAGAGTTTTATTGCACTATCATTATGTTTTAAAATCAATTTACTTCTCATGTGTACTGGAGTACTTGAATGATTTTTTTACTAAGCTTAACGTTAGATATCACTAGCATTAGTTCTTTATCTATCAGTTAAATCTGATTGGTAGTCTACAAATAGAATTATAATTTCAAGTCCAATGCTTTTGTCAATTATCTGAATTTATGACTTTATTAATTGTAAAAAAATTGAAATCTCTTGGATATTGTTCCTCTCTTCCTCAAAGAAATCCCTTTGCAGATTGTAATAAGGAAGTGCTATGATGCTCATCCAACTATTTCAGCTATTTTCTTTTTAGAACTGAATAATATGTTTAAATGATACTGAATGACAGTTGTATTAGCTGAGATCTGTCATGTAAGTGTTCCAGGAGAGTACAAAATTAAAATACAAACCTGTGATTATAATAATGTTTCATTAATATCTATTTCAAGTAATCAAACAGTTAAAACATTTGTATTTTGTGAATAATTCTAGTGGCAATATTTTTACATAAATAATATTTTGGGTTAACCAAACTTCTTGCAAACAAAGTCCTTATAGATTTGTCAAACATAAAAATCAAAGAAGTCTTATGAGCCTTTTCCAGGAGGCTTGGCTTCACTTCACCTCTTAAGTAAAAAATTTGAAGCTTTACTTGTAAAAGGGCATTCTGACTGCACTGAAAACTGAATCTCCACAAGTAGTGTCAAAATTAAGACTACTATTGCTCATCTGGGAAAAGGATAAGGGAAAGGAAAACCTATATTTAGTCAAGCTGTTACATTGCATAAATTTAATTTATTTAATTTTTTGTATTAAATATTGTTACAGTCCACAAATACAAAACTATATATGTATAACCTCATACATGTCTTTGGTGTGGTTTTAAAATCTAGGGTTTAGGTTAGACTGAAAAAAAACACAAACACATACTCAGCAGAAGATCCCACTCATACAGCACTATCCAACTGAAAGGGGGCCAGAAATTTACACATCAGTCTAGAAGCTTCTTCTTGAACAGAAAACTGAAAACTGTTCTTCAGTCCTTCCAACATAAAAGCATAGTTCTATAGTGAGAATGAAAGGAGACTCATAAGGATTGGTTGCTTCACTGATGCTTTCAAAATTTGGTAGCCCAGCAGCAGGAGCAATTGTAAGTTGTCATTGTCTCACGTTTGTCAGTCTGTACTTTGTCTTTTTAATAATGAGGATGCAGTTTTAGAACTTCATTGCCAAGAGATGAAAGTTAAGGCAAGACTATGGAAAATATGCTTATGGAAATGAGTGACAATTTGATCCTAAGACTTCTCAAGATTTCAAGAATAGACTATATATTTAAGCAGTCTCAAAAGAGTCCTTTGTTTTACTCTTTTTCTGATATGTAGAAGATTTTTTAGCTTAAAAATGTAAGTAGAAAGACATAAAGATTTATGACTGGTATTGAAAATGCTGTGGACTGAGCAATTGGACTGCAACATGTTCTAGGCTTCCTCTTTAGCCATTGTAAAATTTTGACATTCATAACTGAGACTGAAGGGGAAGCATTGTGGGGAAGAGAAGGACTAAAATTGTAACCAAATGCAAGAAACAGTAAAAAAGAATAAACAATGGTGAGAGTATGACTTCGGACACCAGTGAAGAGGATGAGATAAAAAGAAACTCGAAAGGGAGAAAGATAATGAGGAGTTTTTTTCCCGTCTTAATTTTAGACACTGCCATAACCTGAGGCAAACTGTTTGACATTGCAAAGCAGAAGCAATTACCTGTTTTACTGAAGCGATTTTCACCTGAAAGGGATGGAAATTAGAAAATTAAAAGATGAAAAAATCTGGTGTAGGAATACTGTACTAGGAAGTATCTATTTATAGTGTAGTAAATCTGGATAAGATGCATCACTTGGTAGGAATAGTAGCAAAATGAACATAAATATTAGTTCCCTAAAATGTCTTAAAATATGATTAAATATATAGATGTGTGTATATTTTACATACTTTAATATGTAACTCTATACACATCCAGTTTTTTATGCACAAACCATTAATACTTGAGCTTCTTTACCTACCTTCATTTTCTGGTGAACTTTCTCTGCCAAAACTTTAATAAAGTTTTCGCTTCACAATTGCATTTTATCATTGTATTTGAGCAATAAACATGTAATAGGCCCATTGCAGTGTAAGGGCTTGCACAGTAGCCTAGAATACCTCTCATATTCACCCTCTTATCAGCTACACCCAGCAAAGCTAGGTTTAATAACTACATAGTCTTTTATTTTTTTGAAATTAGTTTTGGAGGTAGACAAGGACAGAAAAAAGAGCTTAGGTTAAAAGAAATAGAACGTTTTAATTTCTGATATGAATAAAATTAGCCTATTTTCTATGGTTCATTTTTAATTTTCTTTTCACACAAGAATATAACCATTAAGTTTTAGATTTTTGCGACTGAGTGATATTTTCTGATTATAAAAATGGTTGAATGTAATATAGATGGATCAAGCATTTACTTTTATTAGGGAATAAATGCTGTTGTAGTGAAATTAACTTTACGTGATATTTATTATTGCACATAGTATATTAGTCAAATCAAAAATAGCTAGTATTTTAGGGTCCTATTAGACCTGTTAGAAACAGACGGTTTTGACTTAATGATTTGGAAATTTTAGTAAACTAAGGAGTAACAGCATTTATAAGGATAAGAATGTTTATAAGGGGCAAGATGGTACTGGCAATAATTAGTTTGATGGTTTGACAATTGTATTCAAACATCAGTTATTCTAAAATTTTCAGACATTTCTTTCACTATGAGACTTAATTGTGGGCTTTTTAAAATTGGTATTATCTATGCAATTTTCAGCATTAATTATTAATCTGGTAACATTGATGCAACGTTTGAAAGTACGGAATTGGAAGAACTATGTGTAATTTTAACTCACATATGGATTTCTACTCTGAGAGATGTCACATTTTTCTTCCTCATATTTTCAAAATAAGTCAAACACAACCTTGCCCACACTCTGAAGAGGGAGGTCCTCTTCTTACGGATCAAGTCGTGTCCCTACGCACTCTCCTGGCAATTCCCTGGGTTTGTAGGTGCCAAAGTCAAAGTCAATTCTCACAGAGATACACACTTTGCTTCCAGTTTATTGGGGAATTAACAGGATTAATATAGACTCCCGAGCGGTACACGCGCGTATTAACAACTTTTGGTTGGTCAGTCAAACCTGGCCACGCACCAGCAGGGCTGAGCCTGTTGGATACGGGGCGCTGTCCATGAGGCCTGCCATGAAGAGCTGCAGTCGGGGAGAGCCAATCGGCTCTGACTCGGCTCTAACTCGGAGTTGTTTACTCCGTCAGCTCTCTCAAGGGCACAGTGTCCTTGGCTTGTCTGTCAGCACAGGACTACGTGGGTTGTGCATACCTGGGCTGTAGCTGGGGCTGTCAAGCCTCTCCCTGCAACACTCAGCAGAACATACCTCAAAACCCAGTTCCTGTGGTTGTAACCCTTTCAAAATTTCAGAAAAAAAGGATGGTTATCAACTGTTTACAGTGATTCCCTTTTAATGTAAATTAACTCTGTACTAAAATATGGTCAAATAATTGATTGTATAATTAATTTTCATGACATATTAAGGATTCAGATCTGTCAAAAGCTCCACAGTCTTGTGTGGAATCAAGGTTTTAAAAATTAATCACTGGGCAGGATATTTTAGTATACAAAACCAAAAGTGCTGTACTGTAGTAGTGTTGACCTCTTGGTTTTTGTTTACTTGCAAATCATAAGACTATAATCAAATTGTGTTTAGCAGTTACACGTTTTTATTTTTTTCATGAGCTGAAAGTTCATTTTCTTTTTTGAGCTCTTCAAATATTTCCTTTGTATTTTCTTACTAAAGTTTAATTTTATTTGAAAGAAGGGTTTACATTTAAAAACACCTAGATGCATTCCTTTAAATTTGAGAAATAAATAATTACTATAAATAAGATTTTACATACTTAGAGAGTGAGGTACTTTGACTCAGATGAGAAGTGTTAGCACAATTTCATAAAATGTTTCATTATCTATCTATAACACTAACTTTGATGACCCCGTGGGTTGCAATCTGTTATACTTTCTAACCTGACAGGATTAAGCAGGGATTCTACTCTTTGGAGAGAGTTGGAAGGGCCTCAAGAAGTAAGCAGGAAAAAAAAAGTATTAAATGCTTAGCATAGTCCAAGGGGTTTGTCCTTTCAAAAATTTTTCTTGCAGGTACCTATATGGAAAAAAATGGAATTTTCATATTTTTGCAAGCAACATGCATTAAAATATTTGTTTAGAATATCTTTATTGCAGTGATGATGAAATTTAGTTTGGTAGAACTGCCAGTAGCTTAAAGAGGCAGTAGATAAAATCAGTCCGAACTACTGCTTATAATTTCTAATTTCAGAATTAGGATCATCATGATAAGACCTGTATGTTGATGGTTACCTAACCCCTGCAGGAAGAGTTGTTAACAATGTTCATATTTACAGACTTTCCTACAACTGGTATGTTATTTCCAATGATGTGGTATTTACATGTCAAGTTCTGGGGCCCATTTGTGATTGCTTGCAGTTCAGCAAATAAAGTGCATTACCCTCCCTGAAAAATTCAACAGACCTCCTTAAACCGTGCCCATCTTCTGAAGGGAGTTCCTGATTGCTCAGACTCCATTTTCTAGTTGAAACATATCCTATGTCTCCATGTGTGTGTATAAAATTAGGTAACACTCTCTTTAGGGAACTTCTTCCAGCACAATGGATTCTTATGATCCTATCAAAGTGTGCCTGAAGAAGAAATGCAGGTTTAATGACAAGCAATGCCATCTTCAAGCTTTTCTTCATTATCTGTCACTTTATTGTCACTTCATATTAAATTATGACAGTTTAGGTGCACTGCTGTTACTCTGTTTTTGAAGGAGTTTCTTGGAGATCATGTTTGATATTTGAATAATCAAAGAAAAGTGCTCTGGCACCTTTTTTCTAAGAGTTTGTGTGTCTTTCATGTGAGATGACCCATTCTTCAGTACTATATTCAATTAAAATACATCATTCTTTTGAACTTTGGAGATGCAAAAAGGGAATGTTTTTAACTTTGTATGTATTTTTCTAGTATCTGTAATAAACATTGGTTAGGCTTTTTCAGAAGCTGAAATTTCTGAGGAGAAACATAAAATGTGAGATGTTTATAAATTTTTATTTATACTATTTGGAGTTAATTAAATGAGAGGCAAAAGAGCAGAATCTTAATACCTTAAAACTAGTCCTCTTATTCTGTGTATGATATTTTCATCCTGGAAAGTGCATTGTAGTTACATATGAGCTGTATGTACATATGCAGTTTGTATAATTGGATGTATCTGCCTGTTTGTCACAGACAGGATTAGAAGTACAGTTTTAAAGTCTAGACACTGCACCTTGAGAAGTACAACTATAGTTGACCTCACAATGTATAACTAATTAGGGGATTAGCTGGTAAAGGATCTTTCAGATATGGTGGCTGCCATTTACCTTCCCTTTACCTTGCTTGATCAGAGGGGCTGAACTCTCATCTTGTCTCTAAAGAAGCTGTGTACAGGTTTCTTCTTTTTCTTCCAACTGTAAGTTTTACAGTTTTACTGGGACAATGCATCTATTTATTCCCTACCACTGTGATTCTATAATCTTAAAATGAAATATAAGCTAATGTATCCTAATGCCACATCATCCTGCTATTGAATAAGTAGCTCATCTGGCTGACATAGAACAAGGTGTTACTCCATTTAGAATGTATTTGGAATAATATTTTTTGTAATGTGGATGCTTAAGGAGCGCGAAGTAAAATTCCTATTGTTGACCATCAGCCCTTACATGAGAGGTACAAGGATCATATTAACTAGAGAAAATATCAGGTTCTTCTCAATGCTTCCAATGTTATTTCTGCATCCTGCTAACACAGCATTCACACATCTGGATGTGTTAAATATCAATTTAATTTTTCTCCTTTCAATAGCTACCCATACTTGAAGTATGAAAGGATTTTTTTAAAAAATAAAACAAATAAAAGAAATGAAACCATACAAATATACTGATGTCTTGATAAAAACCAACATCCTTCTGATCACTCGAACATGCTTAACTGTTTAAGGAATAGAATCTCTTTCCAAGAGAACTGAAAATTCACAACTGTTACAAGTTTTGGGCTGTGTAGCTAGCATGGATTTAGTATTTGGTGTAGTTTCATCAGGACTCATAGTTTTCACTGAAAATATGTCACTGTATAAAACAAGAGTTTTACTGCAGGACTAACTCAACAGTTATTTGCTATCAAATTAGCTGAACTGTCACAGAAGTGAATGTGCAATTTAATAGTAGACTGGTATGAGAATATTTATGAAAGTTTCCTATATCCTAGTAAGTTTCCTTAGAAATTGAAAATTTTCTCCTGCTTGATGTGGCCCACTTGCACAGAACAGTTATGGTGTGAGTGAAAGAGCTATGTATAGAATTTCAATAATTTGGATTTCAGCAGGTAAAAATTTCAATTTGTTTTCCTTATGGTGTCATATACTCTACACCTTATATATTGGTATGTATATACATTGATCGACATATTCAAGGACAGTTAGATATATTTAATTTTTGATTTGTATTTCCAATTATGTAAGCTTTCCAACATTTTCTTTTATTAGTATTCCAAATAGCCCTGTATCTGTCTCTATGAGTTACAGCTATGTACAGAATTCCTTTCCTTTATATTTAAACTTCTTTATAACTAATATTGATGCATTTCCCGTAAAAAAGTAGAATAGGAGAATTGAAGTCTTTTGTATGTTAATGCTTAGTTCTTTTTTTACTAATTACTTCCTTCACTTATTTTAGTATCTTTACTCAGCACCATGCTGTGGGGCCCATATGCCATAAAAATTTCAGTGCGTCTTTTTTAGGTGGAGGAAAGTTTGCTGACAGTTTTTACGCACTGGTTATGCACTTGCTGCCAATGCTATTTGCCTCTGAACATGGCAGTTTGCAGTGTTGGTTGTAGTATGACCAAGAGTTACGAGGTCTGAATAGTAACCATCCCCACTGATCATGTAGTTGTACAGCTTTAATTCTCAGAAAGAATGTACACTCTTTCTGATACTTAGAGACTGAGTAGGATTTTATATTTCATGGTTCAGCATGTAGCAATTACTCTTCACCTGGTCAGGCAACACCACCTCTCTTGAGGTTCAAGCTGCAATTCAATCCTTACATTATTAGTCAAAGTATGTGTTTCAAATGTACCCTTAGTTATCTCAGTGAGCTATATCCAGAACACATCTGGAATATTTTTAAGAAATTAATTTCAAGAAACGTGCCTGAGATGTTTCCCTACTACTTATGAAATATCTATCTATCTATCTATCTATCTATCTATCTATCTATCTATCTATCTATCTATCTATCTATCTATAT
>JAOXXN010000471.1:37089418-37122411 GCA_026770055.1 Myrmophylax atrothorax
CCTGCTAGATAATATACAATCTCTGTATACTACAACCACACTAAAGAAAATAAATTTCACTGGCTGTTTTTCATAATTTTTTGAAGAACAGTATTGGTAGAATTGGTTCTATCTGTATGTCAGTCTGTATTATGTCTCCGCTGCATCAGTTGTTTCATATAGAGATTGATTCTGAGTAGAAACTAATGTTGCAAGACTTCAGTGTTTTAGAGTATTAAGAAAAATAATGCAAGAAAAAGCTTCAACTATTTTCAGGGAATTTTTGTGTAATTTTTGAGTTGTTGAATGTGTTTCAGAACAGCCAAGACACTAGTCTCCATGTATTCTCTAACAGATACATGTTACAAGCATGGACAGACAAACATCCCTAAAATATGCAAGTAGGATTACAGTTTGGGGACTCTACTAAAATGTGGCTGTATTTTTGTGCAATGTTGTGGGAAATACAAGACTGCTTATCTTCCTTAGGAAATACTTATAATGAAATCACTATGTTTGATGGCTATAGGCAGTTATTCCAAGTTTGTGATTTTTGTTCAGGATCCAGTACTAAGTCTTGTGTCCTACTTTTTCTTTGAGTGGGGAAGCATTCTGAAGAAGGCATAGGCACTAGATCCTAAATTTGCATAGCACCTAACATGGTGGAACAGAGTTTGGGACAACTGCATACTATGCCAAAACAAAAAAGAGTCTGCAGTCTGAATACACACTTACCTGCAGTGTGGATTGGTCAAGCCTGCTGGGTTAAATCAAATCCCTAAACACTTAATTTTATAATGCCTTGTATCACATGTGTAGCACTGGGGATAAATTAGGTTTTTGGTCTGGAATTATGGAATGCAAAAGAGTCTACCATTGCTGGGGGGCCTCAGCTCAAGAAATGGAAAGGAATGCCACAACCAAGAAGAGGCTATGGTCAGGAATTCTGTTGTGTGTTAGCTTGCTCTTGGGCTACTACTACTGAACTCAGCCTAGAGGCCTAAAGCTTTACAGAACACAAGAATTCAGATTCAAGATGTGTCCATACTAACACTTAAACTTGCACTGTGTAACTTGTGTTACAAGTGTAGTTCTCTGGATTTTAGTACTAGAACTTATTTTATTACAATTCTGTTTCTTTTATAAGTAGCATCACAAATGCTTTCAATGTTTGCAAAGAAACCAGACTTTTAATTTTCCAGACTGTCTAATTATTTTTATTATTGAATCATAGCTTGTTGCCATTACTTGTTCAGTCTTAACATTTTTGAGAGTGTGAAGATGGACTCTGCAATTTGCTGTGTAGCTAGTAATTTCTATTCTCTCCTCAAACATAACGCTGCTTATAGTACTTCCTTAGAATAGATTTCAAAATATACATATGGTTTCATGTTGAAAAGAACAAGGGACTAAACTATTTATAATGAAAAAGACATTGTGGGAAAGAGTCCAAAACAGGAAGGACACCCTCTAGACACTGCATCCTGAATATATATTAGAAAACTTAAAGAAAATATAGCAAAGAGAAAAACTATCATGGAAATAGTACTTGTTACAGTAATGATTATCATATAATTTTCAGAATGCTAATTCAATTCATGTTGCAATAAGAATGACCTTCTTTGGAATGATTTCATGATGAAGCAGCATTTTTAATACATACATACGCACTAAGATATGACACAGAAACATTAAATGCTTATTCATGCTGACTGAGATACTTAATCAGGAGATACTGTCTTTCCCTGCTGTTATTAGTGAGCTTTCAAGTGATGTTGCCACTTCGTTATCATTTCGTCTTACTCCTGCTTTCAGTCAATGAGAGTTGACCTCTTCTTTTATGCATCATCAGCACATCCTTTGTATGACCTCTGGAAAAAGAGTTTGTAGCTCAGCTAGCTAAACTAGTGTGAAGTGCAAAGAGGAAATAATATTATATAATTCCTTAAACCTATAGATTTTATTATACTTCCTTTGGTTTGCTCCCTTGGATGTAGTTTTTAATAAATTAAAGAATTCAGGATATGTACAAATTAGCTACAAGTATTTTCAAGTGCACAATAGTTTTAAGTATTGACTCTTCCATGGTAACATACCACAGGGTTTTTTTAGCATCCTAAAAGAACATTTTTATGCATGATTATTAAAAATTATATTTAAAAAACAAAATCAGATATGAAATTCATGTTGATACAGTCATTTTTATGGCTTGTACATAAGATGTATTTACTTCCTGTGTGGAAGGTGTTATACAAAAGTTACCACTATGCAAAGCACAAAACTGCAGTGAACAGAAGACAATGGTGCCTTGGTTATCTAGGAAAATTACCTTTCTGAAATTTTACCCAGCTGAGAGCTCCGGATCCACTACCATAAAGTGTATACATAGCAGTTTTGTGTCACAAGCCCGTCATATTCCAGTGAATAATTCCTATCATGTTGTGATTAGTGCTATATTAGATTTTTGTTTGTAATTTTGAGTTTGTACAAAATTACAAGTCCTGTCTCACTTGAAAAGACAAATACCTAGGCTACTGTTTCTGTAACGCTTTAGTGTTTCTAAATGAAAGTTTTAGAAATTTTTTCTCATTTATAATTTTTTGAGATTTGTTTCTTTTTTATGTGTTGAATTCCTAAAGCAAAATAAATAGTAGAAATTATTGAATAAATGTATAGAGAATGAACCACAAGTCTCAGGCAAACAGTGGCAACACCAAATTTACTAGACTGCAAGGCTGAAAGTGCTTGGCTTGGGCTGTTAAACCTTTTCCTCAGCTGAGTAGTTTAGAGGCCTTTTGAGCATTGGTGCCTAACACTGCATTGCATATATAGACAATGTAAGAGTTATTTGCACTCTTCTGGGATGTTTCAGATGGGAGGGGATCAGGAAAAGGCATCCTTGTGAGTTCTGCAGTAACTGTCACTGAAGTAACTACTGCTCAAGAGAGGATAAATGATCCTGTGACACCTTTAACGCTGAAAGTAATTTAAAGAGTAAAAAAAAAATACACAGAAGCCTTAATTGTTTAGAGAAAATTATTGCTACTTAGCTAAGAAAAGAAAAAAAACACACCCTGTAATGAATGATAATGGCCTCAGTTGGGTGCAAACAGTGGTGTGCTGAAGTCTGTCACTTTCATCAGTCTATGAGGCAATTTATTTCCAAGAGCATTAACTGAAGTATGTGTAAAGCATAGCAAGTACTTGAAACTTTTCCAGTGTATTATGAGATTTGATTTACTCTGACACAACTGGGCTTTGAATAATACAGCACTCAAGTGTCATTAGGTTAATTAATAGGTAAGAGGAAAGCCAATGCAGAAGGCTTTTTTCTGTAAACAGATTCTTTATAACATTTTTTAAAAAAGTTGGAGTTATTTTATGGAACATTTATTGAAATTTTGGGTTTGCTTCATAATCCTTAAATGATCATATTGAGATTCTTAGTTTTTAAAAAAACTGAATGTGAACAGGTCACATTGACAAAGAACACCAAACATGTGAAGTTCTGGCTGTGGGATGTTTTTATTTGAAACTAGTGTTCCATCATGCCACATTTCAAGCCAGCATGGTCTTAACTGTCTTCATTTACAAAATATTTAATTTATTTATTATAGAAAAAATCCTAATGTATTGAGAATATACATTTCATAAGTACATTTCTGAAAATTTTGAAGGTATTTCATAGTGGCAGGAATTTTGTACTTGGTGAAATATGTAGATATACAATGTTAATATATACGTGTAGTCATATGATTTTCAAATTGCATTCACTATTCTTATCAGTCCATATATGCAAAGGATTGCAACTTGGTACTTGAGGAAGGTGAAAGTGTTTGTGGTCCTTTGGAATTTGACATAACAGGATTTTTGCCTTCCTGCCATAGCAGCCCATGTTTTGAGGAAGACTTGAAACTTTTTTTACCTCCTTTACATTGTAAGTTAGAGGAATTATCAGCTTAATAGAAATATGAGAATTGGTGAACACAATAAAGAATTAAGGAAAATTAGGTATTTTTCCTTGTGGTCATATATGTTCCATGCTTTTAGTTCATGCTGCATTTCATCCCAGCATAATCCAAAAGATGTATGCATGTTACAAACCCTAAATACGGTCACTTTAGCCCTCTGTTGGATGCATAGTGATGTGGTTTGGCATTAAAATCATCTATAGTGCTCAAAGAGTTTAAAAAGGTGGTACATCTAGGCAAGAAATCAAGCTGTGGAAGCAACAATGAAGATTCTCAACACAAACCCACAAAATGCCGTTATCTCTGAGTAATGTCTGACAAAGTTGCATCCAGAACAGAGGATTTTACTGGTTTTTACTGATCTGCATAGATTGTGTTGTGCATATGTGTACACTGATGCCAATCTTTAGTTATATTTTAAGAATCTGTATGTGTATTAGTTATGGGGATTTTTAATTCATTTTGTAACATTTTAGGACTAGACTTCATGATTTTAATGTAAGTAACCTAAAGTTAAGTATTTATTTGATATTGAAATTGAATAAGAAAAAAGCATACTGAAATGGACAATTTACCAATTATATAAGTTCGTAATTTATTTCATAATTTAAATAGAATTGTTATATATATATATATATAAATACACTAAGAAAATTTATAAATGAAAGCAAGGCTAAAATTTCTAAGTGCGTAATACATAATCATCTTCTAATACAAAAGAGTTTTAAATTGGTAATAGAAGAAAACTAATTTGTGATTTGGATAGAATTTAAGTGCAATTTCCTGTTACCTTTTCTGTGCCTATTGCCTAAGTTCATTGTAGATACTGCATCTCAGAGACTGATTATTCAATGCAAAGTTTGCATTTTATTCTCCCAGCAGAGTTGACCTTCACTAATATGCTCTTGCATGGTTCATATCATAGTGTCAGCAGACTACTTTGACTGAAATACAGAACTTAATTCAATTGAGGTCATCTATAATATTATATAGTCATATTCCTCTATTTACCACATATTGTGCAGGTTAAATCAATATTAATTGCAAATAAAACATTAAGAATCCAACTACATACCGCATGCATTAGTATGTAGGATCTTAAAATTCTCTTAAACTGTTTTTTTCCATCATAAATACAATTTCCTTTATTTTTATTTTTTTTTTTTAGTATCAGTAAAGTTTTACACTCAAGGTTTCACACATCCAAACTCTATGAAGAACTTGATTTGATTATCTAGGGCTTAATCCAAATTGCATGTGGTAACACAGTTCATTGATACCAGAGTTGGTAGAGGAATTTGCAGCTAAATTAGGTAAATGATGCCTTTGAGTCTTTTTCCACATGGAAAGTGTATTTTCGGAATAAATAATGTAAAAACAGATATCATATAATAACTCAAAAATTTTAGCAATATTTTCAGTTTAATCCAGGTCAGCATCCTTACCCAATCAATTCTATTTTAGAGACTTGCAATGTGTGTAATTAGGTATTTAAATGAAAACAAAACGCCAAAGCCAAACCCAGTCTAAAATCCTTATACACATATGCTGCTGTAAATTAAATCTTTGTACATAAGCTTTAGGTATATGGGGAGTGTGACAGGGTTGATGTGTCACATTTTCAAGTTTTGGTGTATATGACATAATTGTTTAAGTAAAAAAGTTATTTGCTAATGTAAAGTTTACTAGTGTATGACAAGATTTCACATTGATATGTGAAGATTTGAGAGACGTGCTATAAAATAAAAATCAGATATTAACTGTGGTCTTACTGTAGTTTTCTTTATAGTTATAATAATAAAAATAAAATCTACATTATCTGCAAATACAAAACAGGCATTTTAAAAGCACAGTCAATTTAGTATCCCTAACATACTTCCTTTAATTCAAAATGTGCCTATATCTTTTGGTTAGTTACTTAAGCTACAGAGGAGATCATGCACCTTATTTTATCATACATGTTTTGCAGCAACAAAGGTGGAAGCTGCAGACTGACCTTTCGAGTTGTGGATTATCAGGGTTCTCTCTGTGCTTTGTGCATTTAATTTCCATTCCAGATGCTAATTCAATGGTTTCCTTGTGTATTTTTCATAGAAACTTATCTTGTGGCTGAAAGCTTGTATTCAATTAGCTTTAGAACTACTATTCTCTTGGGCATAGTTCAATATATATAATATAATTAGTATTTTTTTCTGATAAAGTAACTTCTGCCATTATTATGCGGTACTGAAACACTGCTCAAAATTATAGGTATATTGGGGTTTAGGCTGCTAAGCATATCTGATGATTTAAGTACAAATCTGTTCTACAAAATCTTATTTTCATTTCTTCTATGGAAAAAAAAACCCTGAGTATGTGTTTGGTTCTAGATGATGCAAAATTCAGCCTTGTACTGCAATCTCCTCTGTTCTAGAAGTTGACCATTGTGCAATGATGGTTTGTATTTTTTCTAAGTAGTTACAGGATATGCGTTATCTTTCTTTCAAAGGACATATAATGAAATAGAATAATTCACCTTACGTAAATGCAAAGGATGTGTAAAGTCTAGTATGACTATTGGAGCATGGGTATATGATTCTACAACTTGAAAATTAACTTCACTTTCTCTGTCAGTGCTCAAATTTTAGAAAGCCACCAATCTACTGTCTTACATGCTTTTTGCTTACATGGTTCCCATTAGTTCTTTTTTATTTTGTTTGTTTCCAGTATTGTACAATCAACACTGAAGTACCTCTTCTAAGTATTGCAGTGTATCTGATTTCTTAGTTGTTCCTCTCACTTCCTCAGGAGATGAATGAAAATACAACTTTGGATTTTTTCTTGGATCGGAGTACTTTTGTTACAAAATTTCAGTAATAAAAGGAATTTGAAAGTTATTGTTTCCTTTGCAATTCACCTTCTCTTTTGACAGTTGTGTATTTATTTGGTCTTTTGGTTTTGAAACATTTGTGGTGAAGCTGAAATTACATGAAACTTTTTATAGTTTATCTCTTGATATCCATTCAAAGTATTTTCCTATACTAAAAGAATTCCAGGCAAAAAAAAAAAAAAAGTAGAGTAAAAGAGAATTTTTCATATGCTGTAGTAAAGCTGTTGGTATGTAGCTATAGGTCAAAGTAAGTTACACTAAAGAGAAAATGTTCCTCTATCATTGTGTCCAAGAAGCTCATCATGAACACCAAAAGTACTGCAATTTTTCTGTTGAAAAAATGAACTGATTTTGTGCAAAACCTCTTCTTGGAGTATGTCTTGTAGCACAGAGGATTTTGATGACACGAAACACAGGATGTACAAAGGAAATGTATGCTTTTGGGACAACTGCTCAATATATGCACTGTTATGCTTTTGTTCTTGTATCTTAGTATGTAATACTTTAAAAACAGCTTTTCATTAAATATTCTTTTATTTTAGAAGTTAACCAGAATCAATATGAAAACAGACTTTTAAAGCTCTTAGGTGCCATGCATTTTTAAAATTTAATTTATGAGAAATGAAAGTAGCAAGTGGCTTCATATTAAGCACTGCAGAACACGTGCTTTGCTTCTATCACCCGAATGCAGACACATAAGACTTCTGTATTAAAAATTATGCTACAGGACTACACAAAATTTGCTGACTTGGAAGCTTCCATGGAAGGAAGAACAGTAATTAAATCCATTATCCTCTGGAGAAAGTTAAGAGGTAAGATGTGCATAATCCTTCTATTGTATATGGAATGGAGAAACATGGGTTTAAAGGAGATTAGAGAGTGAATGATGGGTAAATGGAATAACTAAAGGCAACAAGTACTATAATATAACTGATAGTTTCTCTGCAAAAATTTCCATACATTTGCATTTTGAATTTGAACTTGAAATTTTTAGTTATAGGAACATTGGGTTTTTAAGCATTCAGGTGTAGATGGAGCTTCTAAAATGATGTATTTATACTGCTTCTATGTAGAAAGGTTTTTTTCATTTTTCCAATATTTACCAAATTTATATATATTTCACTTCACCATTTTATTAATAATGTTCATTTTATATCTTTATGATGAAACTAATTAAAAATAAAAATATTATCATTTAATACATATTTTTAATACTGTATTTCTCCTCTTCATGGAACAGATCTCCTCCTTACCCTATTTTTTTGGTGCAAATACAGTAGATATTACTCTATATTGTTGTCAAAGTACCACTTTTCTAAATTTTTCTCCTTTAAGGTGGTCTCCAATTGCAGAGTTAAATGCACTGTCATTTTTATGATTTACTATTTACTTGTGTAACATAATTGCATAAGGTTGTTTCCATATTAAACTTCATACAGATCTTTGCCACTCTTCAACTAATACTAGTTTTCAGTATTACAACTGCTTTGCATAGAACTAATATGTAAAGAAGTTTGGTGTCTAAGAAAAAAAACCCCGAAAAGCAACAAACTAAACAAAACTCAAAGCCTAACCTACAAGAAGACAACTTCTCCTATTTTTGATGTCACATTTTTCTTTTCCAATAAGCTTGTTAATATTCTTCAGAAAAGCAAGCTTGCTTCCAAACTGAAGATTATGTACATCATTCAGCTTAATCTAATTTGCTGCTCTTTTCATGCCAGACTCTATTGGCATTGTATTCCTTATGTGCTTTGCCCAAACACTGCATAATTCATTTATTCTGCTTCATATTACTTTGGAGTTGATTTCTGTTGTTTTTGGGAACAGGGAACCACATTGAACACAGTTGGTTAAACAGGTTTAGGTATTCAGACCTCTAAAAGACACTTGATTCTCAGTAGTTTGGCTCAATACACATACCTGAATATACACAGAGAAAGCAACAAAGCAATGTATGTTCTTGTATTACTCCAGTATCTCTCTTAGAAACACAGAAAACAAATTATCTAGTTGCATCATTTACTGTAACGCAAAGCGTGACATGAACACAAGAGTGCCTGTGACTGTAAATGTATTTTTATTTAGAAGAGGATAGAGGGAAGTACTTTTTCCTTCAGTAGCTTGAAGTTCTCAGAAGGTGGTAACAAAAAGGGACATTATAGGTTGTAGTTGATGCATAAGACAGGGAGCATCCAGAAGACAATGAAGAACAATAAAAAACAGTTTTGTGTTGCAAGGATGTTAATAAGGGAGGGAGTCAAAGTCAGGATTGTAGCGGAGACCAGGTAGGAATAAGGACAGAAGTAAATCAACTGTAATATTTAGATGTTATAGGAGTCAGTGAATGCAATTAATATTTTTTAAACACAGTTTCTTAATTTGTGTTCGTTTTGGTGCTGTCTAAAACCCGCTCTTTTGAGAACTTGTAGAACGGTGTGTTGTTGTACATGTAAATAAGCACCACTACAGAAAGAGCTGTATTTATTTAATGACAAAAAATTATATGCCATTGCATATTTTTAACCTCATTTAAAGAACTGGGAATAGAGATTTGTGGGTTTTACTCAGAACAAAGCAGAATTCAATGAATTTTAGAGTTACACTGAAAAATAATTCTGAAACTCCCATTTTACTTGTGCTGGACTTGCTGTCTGGCATTTACATAGCAGCTGGTCAACCTTAAAGCTTAAGAAATACTCATACATTTATTTTTCAGTTGTCAGATGTTATCTACGTTATTCATGTAACCTATTGATAAAAAGGATTTTTTAAAGGCTTTGAGTTGACTAAAGAAACAAGATTTTTCATTTTGGTTTTGAAATACAATGTATATTTTGGTATGTGCACAGTTTATCTTTCCTATGATACTTTAAGTGTGTAATAGGATTAGAATGGCAAGTTTGGAGGAAAAACGTGTAAAGGAGTAATGTTTTATACCTTTTTGATCCTAGATTTTTTATTATTTTAATTAATTAAACAAATAATTTTTTACTTTGGTCAATACATGTTTCTGTACCGAAAATATAATTTCAAGGGTCTTGATAACTTAGACTTGATAACTTTAGATTTGAAAAATCAAGACTTCTGGTCAAATACTGCTGCAAAAATATAATTCCATATCAAAGTATTTTAAATCATGTAAGTCTTCTTACTGGAGGCATGTAGGAATGTAGCTGAATTATGTTTCTGTTGAAATAAAGTCTGAATTCTGATGTGAAAACAAAATCAAATGTTTAACATTTTTTCATATAAAAACTTGACATGTCAATTTATATACAGTGTATGTGAACAAAAAAAAGATTTAAAGAAACTATAGTACATAAATACGACTTTCTCTGACAAAAGGATAGAATTGTATATTTTCTGCTGTAGAGTTTGCTTAACTTAAATATTCATGAGGCAGAATAGTTTCAAAACAAATCAAATTTAATTGAATTATGTATTTTCACCACTTACAAAAGGTTTATTAAAGGTTTATTTGCTCATGCAAATTAAAGTGTTAGAGTAAAAATCCACATGAAACTTGGCACTAACAATTAAAAAAATATTGGAAGATTTCTCGCCTCACTGGAGTATTTTGCCGTGTTTAAACCACTCAGCTTGTCTTTTAGAATCTTTAATGAAACCAGGGAGGAGGCTATTTATTTGCATAATAGGACATAATTTGCTGTGGTGAGGTTTTAATTATTTATAGGCTATCTAAAATATTTAAAATGGCATCACTAAGGAGCATGAAATATTGGATAATGCCTTCATTTCAGGTTTCGTGCTGATTCCTTTATGGGTCAAGCATTTTATATGTACTTAGCATATAAGCATAGTAACTTTGGAAACATGAGGAAAACAGATTTGTTCCAGTACAGTTGCAACTTGAGCAATTCAAAACTAGCAAAGGTCATTGGGAGCAATCAAGATAATAAACATGCCAGAGAGGGGCAGCCACAAGGAAAAAAGATTGGTCAAATGTGCAAAATAGATCTAATACATAGTTCTACTCAAGCACATCTGTATCATTACATGTTTACCTCTCCACCTCTGTATATAATTTTATACAGTATTTGCCTTTATTTTCTCGTTATTTAGATACATTGTAATATACCTGTAATGCATATAGCAAAGGTTTATTTTTTTAAAAATAACAAGTTTTATATTGTTTCTATTTGTACCTTTATCTAAATCCAAATTATTTATGCGTTTTAGGGATTTCACTCACGTAATTCAGAAAACTACCTGCTGTTTGAGTCTTCATTATAAAGTGTTGAAAGCAAGGACAAGAGGGACGAATAGGAGTTCTTGCTTCCAGGGAAATAAAATGAATGATACAGTAGATGTTCCTTGTGGCTTGAACATTCATGCAGTTATATATAGACTATCACATGAAATATAATAATTTTTTCAAAAGTAGCTGTGCACATTTCTCCATCAGAGATGTCTGCAGAGGGGACATGAAGTTAGACTATGGAGAAAAATGGAATGGCTCAGAAATCTTTAGGAGAATTCTGTCCTGTCATGAGTTATAGTTGGCCTGCCCTTCTAACACGGTTAGAACCCTCTTCCCTCAAGTATATTGGTTACCCCCTAGTTTGATGTTATCTGCAAGCTTTTTACTTGACACTAATGTCAAAATAACTTCCTCAAAGTCCATTTTCACCAGTTTTGAGTCTGTCAGCTGCTGAAGGAAAATTAGTTACTTCTGTAATTTCAGTTCAATGATACTGTCTCTCATCAGCCACAAATTTTTAGGTTGTCAAAACAAGTTGTGGATGCCCCATCCTTGGAAGTGTTCAAGGCCAAACTGGACAGGGCTTTGAGAATCCTGGTCTAGTGAAAGATGTTCCTGCCCATAGCAAGGGAATTGGACTACCTGATCTTCAAAAGTCCCTTACAACCCAAACCATTTCAAAAATCTAATTCTATGAGTCTTCTCTCTGGTGAGTTTCTTGGAGAAACTTAAATAATTCTATTAATTTTCATTGTGAAGCTATAGAATTCCATCTTGAGCTCAAACATTTTCATGGAATTTTGAGCCTTTAATTTTCTTTTTAATACACTCTTCTTTAAAAGCCCCAGTTTAGAATCACATTGACCACAGATGTGAACCAAAAGCCAAATTTGACACTCTTCATTTCATGTTTTTTTCTTGAAGCAATTTTTTCTCTGGAAAGGCCCGAGATGAAAATAGTTTCTGTAATAATTTTACATATAAATAATTCCCTTAGTTATTTACTAGTTTTTTACAGTTTATTTTTTATTTTTTTTTAGTTAGCCGAGAGCAACTTATCAGTTGTGACAGATCATGGACAAAATACCTACAGTAGAATATTAGCTATCTTATAGGAGATAAAAGAGGCTAGTTGTAGCCAGGCAACTGACCTCAGTTTCCTAACTCCAGATCTTTTCCAGCAGTCAAGAAAAGTTCTGGGGTCAATTTCATTCTTACCTTAATGGCAGCAATGGCTTTGGATAATTAGTTACACAAATTTGAGAAGCGAAAATGTACATCAGGCTACCAAGTTTATTGCTATGTATTTTTATTCTCTGTAACACCTACATAATGATACATACCCCAAGTCACATTTTTATCTCTAGTCATAATTAAGAAATTTGTGATTACCCTGTTAAAAGAATAGAATTTTTAACTTAAACTCTGAAAAGTTCTTTCTAATATTTAGTCTTTTAGAATAAATGTGATTATTCCACCAGACTTCTATCAAAACTGTCGTTATTGTGTTTCCTGGCAGAGAAACTTGTCTGCTGATTGTCTGACTCCTTAGAAAGTTCTTTGCCTTTGAAACCAACCTTTTGCCCACTCTGAAGAAACTGGAATATATCTTAGACAAATTTGGCATTAGTAAAAAAAACCAAAAAAAACCCTAATATATTGGACATTAAAAAACCCCAAAGGTTAGGGGAAGAAAAAGATAGTTTTCAATATTAAAAAATCACACACAATTTCATTATTCTATGTTCATTAAAAATTGCTGTTGGTTTCTTTATCTGAAGCCGCTATAAAAATGTCGACACTATCGAAGAGAATTTAAAAATTTGCCTTATTATTAAAGCTACCCTTTCTCTTAAAAACTGATTTTACTTTCCATATGATACTTCTTTCTTAATGCTAATTTTTTTGTTTGCTTCCATTGTTTGTCTAAGTGTAAGATTTACATTTGTCATAAAGGATGGTACTCTTGTGGTGTTCACTTTTTTCAGTTATCACTCAAAAATATTGAGTAGAACAGACCAGTATTCTTGCGTTTATGTATTGTGCAATGGGTTGAATAGCTTACCCTGTACAGGAATAAAAGAGATGTGTGCCATTTATTTTACAGTGTATAAATTGAAAGTTGGTCCATATTAGAAAATGAGCATGCTAACCCATAGATTTTAACTCTGTTGATGTAATAACTTGGAAAAAAAAAATTAACCAGGATGGCTACTCAAAAATATAAAAAATTCTAAGTGTAGCTCCAAAATTAATTGACCTTACTTGACCAAAGATCCCTTGTCAAGATAATGAGAAATGAAGCAAGAGTTTCAAACGTGCTATTGTGCTATTTGCTTAACATTTAGGAAATCAGTCGGGATGCTAAACTGATACTCATTAGAATATTCAGTGTGAACATAGTGAATGTTTGCCTGCCTAGAGTATTGTGCCAGCATTTCTCATTTATATTTTTGATTTATCTGATTTTTGTTTGTTGTTTACAGATTTATGGATCTGTTATTGCATAGTAAAGTGCCACCATCATAAGTATCTGATTAGGTGAATGTAAATCAGACCCGTATGGCAATTATGGTTATCCTAACCCTTGAAACATATGACAAAAATAAGACCATGATGACATAAACTAGTACTATGACTCTTTAGAAAAGCTTTAAAACACCAGAAATAGATAGCTATACGGTTATAATGAAGATAAATGTTAGCATTTTTAATAAAATGGAAGGCATTATGCAGCTTTTAACTTCATCAACTGATGTTCCCAAGAATTGACGTCCGGTGCATTTTTATTATTTTCTTTTAGATACGTAGTTCAATTCTTAATCCAAAAATTCTCTTCAATTTTCATTCTATTATCACTATGGTTGTTCAGAAGCACTATGTTTCTTTAAATTTGAGCCTCTGCAATTAGCTTCATTGTATTCTCCTTCCATTAAGATAGCCTCATTTATAGCAATTCTCCTTAGTAAATTAAAAAAATGACATTCCACTCCTTTAATTTTTGAGTTTATTCTAAAGATAAATTGCTGTGGTTCCTTAAAACTTTGAAAAAAAAACCCCTTAATTGAAATGCGCTCAGATTTTTATGCAAGCCTCAAAATTCTTGTATTAAAACTGTGTTTGTTCTGATCACATTGTAAGGTTGAAAAGCTTTGGCAAGTGTAGGTTTTCTGTTTTATCTGAGCAAAACCATTAAAAAATCTGTTCTGTGTGAAAGTCCAGAAACAGGGATGAACTACTGAATTGTTTTGTTTTGATGAATCATAATTTGCAGCATGTGAGAGGATTATAGATTAAAGGCTTTCTCTGTCTGGAACTATTTCTGTCACTTGGTGAGGAAACAAGATATGGAAACAAAAACCAAGATGGTATTCTTTACTTTCATATCCTTACTGAACATTGCACAGGGGCACAGAAATACCCAGGATGAACTAATTTTGATTGTTGCAAGCAAACTGCCTATTGAATTATATATGTGCTAATTTGAAGAGTTTCTAGTGGTTCTGTCCCTTTGCTATATTCACTATCTATATCAGTTATATGTAATCAGGGAATTATTGGAGTTTTACAAATTTTTAAGTTTTATATTCTTGCAAATTTGAAATTGTCTCTTCCCCTTGAAGAAAGAAAAGCAGATAATAACTGTCACATGAGATTCATTAATCTACACTGATGTCACAGTTTAGCATTGGATTGATAACTGAAAATACTTTGTTAGTATACAGTGATGGAAAATTCGTCAGGGCACCATTTTTCCTCACAAGAAATACACTGTTTTCCAGATAAGACTCTTGTAAAGTTTGCTGATTTTTGGCTGGGGGAGATTTAATTTTCTTCACAGTAGCTAGCATACTAGCTGTATTTTGGATTTGTGCTGAAAGCAGGATCATAATACAGATACAGTTTTTTTACTGCTGAGCAGCACTTACACAGCATCAAGGCCTTTTCTCACCTCATCCCACCAATTAGGAGGCTGGAGGCACACAAGGAGTTGGGAGGAGACACAGCCAGGACAATAGACCCCAACTGACCCAAGGGATATTCCATAGCATATGGTGTCATGCATGGTATATAAAGCTGGGGGAAGAAGAAAGAAGAGAAGGGGTACCTTCAGAGTGAGGGTGTTAGCCTTCCCCCGTAACTGTTAAGTGTGGTGGAGCCCAGCTTCCATGGGGATGGGAGGGAAGTGATGAATGAATTCCTTGTTTTGCTTTGCTTGTGTATGGTGTTTGCTTTACCTAATGGGCTGTCTTTATCTCAGTCCACAAGGTCACTTTTACCCTTCCCGGTTTTTTCCCCATTTCACCAGCAGGGAGTGAGCAAGCAAGCGGCAGGCGTTAAGTTGTCAGTGGGGGGTTAAACAACCGCAGTCCTTGCACCAAAAAGACTGTTGTGGTTTAACCCCAGCTGGTAATGAAGTATCACACAGAGTAGCTAACTCTGCCTTTCACTTCCATACCACTGTGATGGGAAGGAGAATGGAGAAGGAAAAGAAAATAAAACTTGTGAGTTGAAATAAGAACAGTTTAATAATTGAAACAAAGTGAAATATAATGGTAATACTAAAACTAATAGTAAGAAAAAGGATAGAGGGAAATAAAACCCAAGAAAAAGAAGTGAAACACTGTGCAATTGCTTGCCACCCATTGATGAAGGTCATGTTTATTCCTTGAGCTGTGATCAGCTGCCTTTCCATGTAACTCTTCCTATTTAGATACTGAGCGTGACATTCTGTGTTATGGAATATCCTTTTGTCCAGTTCAGATCCACTGTCCTGTTTATGTTCCCTCCCAGTTCTTGTGTGTGTGTACCCTGGCAGAGCATGAGACACTGAAAAGTCCTTCATTTGAGGGAAGTACTGGATAAGTAATAACCAAACCCAACATTATGCACGTACTGGCTCTAAAACACAGCACTGTACCAGCTACAAGGAAGAAAATGAACTTTATCCCAGACAAACTAGGACATAAAGCATCCATACCTTTCTCACGCTTCCAAGTAAGGTGTCGCTATAGTTGTCCAAATGTTGGGAACTATTTTACCATGATTGTCCAAACAGGTATCAAACAATGTTCTTTCTCTAGATAATTTAAAACAAGTTTCAGGATAGGGGTTCTTTCAGAAAAAAATCGTTTCTTTCTATCCTCTAATGATCATGTTTATTATAAAGGTGTAAAACTTACATCTGATGGCATTATTACTATTTTGTATTACTGTCTTTTCCCTAACTCCTCAAATTTGTTTTTTTCTAATACTGCTTTGATTGAATTTATCACTTTCTTCAAAGGCTGTTATAGCTCTTCTGTTCTTAAAGACCTTATATCAATAGCCACTGTTCCTCTAAAGATACCTCTGTCTCTTTATGTTACAGGCAGATTTCCTCCTACGGCAATGCTTATCATCTGTAGTCTTTTAAACGTTGAAAGCTTGTAGCAGCAATAAAAGAATACCATGACGAAAGTAGATTACAGAGGCTCTTGGCAGAGTTACTGTTAGTAAGCTCTTTTGAAAGAAAGATGGTACCTAAAATAACTACCTCCTGAATAAATCCTAGGAATGAGCTGTAAATAACACTAAGAAAAATACAGTGTTAGCAGTGTGATGCATTCCAAAATCTTAAGTCCACTCTAAATTAATTTTAATCTTGAAGTTTAGTGTATGTATTTGTGTGTAAGAGGGAGACAGTATTTTTAGCTTATGTAAATTTTAATTTACTTTCTGCTTTTGAGGAAAAGAGATACACTTGAACCACGCTAGCAAGTATTTTAAAGGGAAGCTAATTTTTGTATCATTATGCTTTAAGGTCTAGTCTTAGCACAAATATCCCTATGTTTAGCAGTCATGCCAACACTGTTACATGAAGGAGAGGTTATTTTCTCAACTCTGCAAAGATGAGAGTTTATTTGAATGTTCTCCAGAAAAAATCTACACTGTGTATCATTATTCTAAAATCGTGAGTGGGGAAAACACCTTACCAATTTGTAAACTTTTTTTTCTGTAAGCTGAATTCATATACCTCTGCTCCAATGGCTCACTGAATTATTAATTTAATTTTCCTGCAGCAAAGTGGTTTTATACATCTCAGAGAACTTCTTGTTCAGAGAAGGTGGATTTTGGAGTTAGAGAAAGACTAGAATTCATTTCAGCCAGAGGCTAAATAGGTGCTTCTGGCTGTAGAGTGTGCATAGTGAATATAGTCATCAACGTGTCTCACAGCCATCTTGTCACATTCTCCTAGCAGCTAGCATGTTCTTCTGTGCGTCAGATAAGCCCCCGTGGGCTGTTTATAGAAAATGTGTAGGATCTTTCTGTTGCTGTGTCTTTCACATGCCCTCCTGGCAAGCTGCATCATGGGTATAGACAGCTAATGGTGAGCAAGTATGAGCAAGCTGTTCATCTCCAGTGGGACACACATTGCACACTTTCCCTGTACTTGGGTGAGGCCCCTGCCCTTAAGTCTTACTGTTGCTGAACCTGCCCTGGCAATAGAAACTTAATTCCTTTTAATCCACTCTTGCAGTAATTCATGCTTACTTATACTTCAGTATTTCATAGGTACATGCTGTTGTCTCTGTTGAGGTACATATTGTTAACATACCCACTTGGAAGACATAATTCTGAAACCATAGTGTCAAAGTCTGTTTGGATCTCTCAGATTTACAGGACAATGTACTCTGTGATTTAAACTTTATTTTATGAGCTAATTAAGAAATACAAGAGCAAACAACGGCTCAATTCCCTTTGCCCAGACTAGTCTCTCATGTGAATTCAATTACTCACCACGCAATTCATGAGGTTTCATAAATTATAACCCGTAACTCTCAATTCATGCACTTGTGAGAAAAAATTAGTTACCTAGCTGGCAGTGAGAGTGCTGATTCTTGCTCCTCCCTCACAATGCAGGCATTCCCTGTCTCTCATTGGGAGGCTGGAAATACTCAGCAGTCCAGCTGTTGATGGATCTGCTTCAAAAACTTTTTTGAGTAAGTTGATGATTTATACCTTTCAGCTTTGAAATTTGGTCTTTACCATTTCTGTAAGTTAGTAGATTCTGAAGAAACTGCCAGACAATAAATATGCCAAGATGATGGCATCAGGTGACAGCAATCTGAAGGTGATAATGGCTGCATAATGGCTTTTTAGCTCTTTCAGGCCACCCTTCAGCCTACATGGTATGCTTAATTTGACGTAATTGGCACTGCTTCCAGCATATGTCAGCATGAGTTTTGTTAGCCAAAATCCAAGCAGGGGCTGAACGAACATTCACTTGGTCGTAGTTGCTTTCTTGCTTCTGTCAATGTAACAAAGAAATCGAGTGTCTTCAGCTCTCTGAAGTTAGGTATCTAGCGTCTTTTCAGACATTCTGTAATACCAAGGAATCACACAGATGTGGAAGAAGTGATGCATGCAGTTCATGCGGAATTAATACATTTCTGTGACTGTCATTGTAAAATGATTTTACAGTAGAATTTTAGTGTTTTAGTTTTTTTCCATCTGAAAAAGTGTTTTTAATTTTCCTATACCTTTGATTTCACTGACTAAAAACACATAAATATGAGCCTACCTTTAAGCATAGTTAAATACTGCAGAGACTTAGTATACATTACAGAAACATTGCTAGATTTTGTTGCTCACAGTAGCAATCACAAAAAACACAATGTGAATTCAATGTGTGATTTTGTTATTACTCCATCTCTCCTCAAATCCTGTCAGCTGTTTTTGAGTACCTGAACTTTACCTCTATGTTTTAGATAATGTATACTAGACTTAAAAAACGTGATTGTACAGCTTATATACAGTATATATCATAAAACCAAGAGATATAGATGTTTTATTAATCTAGATTTAAGTCTTCTTTTAAACAATGATTCTGCTTTTTTGATATGAAAGTTTTATTTCATTGCAAATAAAAGTATTTTGTCAAAATGTTAGTATGCTTCATCTTTTCAGTTAGATTGTTATGAAGTATGAAATATTTTTGATACTGAAATGGGATTTGATTTTATTTTTAATCTCATAAGATTGCATTAAGTCAAAATAGCTCACACTTGGATAAATCTAAATAAGAATTACTCAAGTAAAATGATTTTTATGATTAGCAGCACAGTTGAAGTGGTGTCATAAAATCACAATTATGATTCATGTCATTCTGAAAAATTTACTAAATGTTAGAACTACTGAAGGCATACAGATTAATGTGTAAGCCAAAAGTATATATATATGTATGTTTATAAAATAATTGCTAGAATCAATATGATTAGATTAAATGGTGAATAAAATATTTGAATTTTTATTCTATGAAGTTTTTACATAGTTATGCTAATAAAAGCTATATCTATGAAAATGTAAAGACATGTGGATGACAATATCATGAGAAAGATCAAATTATTTTCATGTATAAGGGATTAAGGTCTTCTTTTACAGTTACTCAATTTGTATTATTTTACAGCTTTTTAAATGTTCTCTGTTCTCAGTGTTCTTGTAGTATGCTTAGAAGATAATGATTTAAGGAAGTTTATTGAGAGTTCACTGACTGCTTTGTCAGAGAATTATGGCTTGTGTTCTGTTTTGTTTATGTTCCGTTCTGGCTTGGGAGTGCTTAGCTAAACAAGTCGTAAGTGGCTCATAGCACTTGTTTGAATAAAGTGCTTACCAGTTTAACTATTAATATGTAAGATCATACTGTGATCATGGCTAAGAGAAAGACAAGAAAATGTGCATTTTAACAATAATTAAAAGGCAGACTTCTATTTTTCTATTAATTATTCATTGCAACATAGTTAAATACTGGCTTAATTTTGCTCTGTACACTAATTTATAGTTAACCCTCTTGTCATTTGTTAGTGGTGGTAATTTCCATGGAGTCCTGAGGAAATAATACTTTGCATTAAAAACCCATCCTAATTTTCATTGTAAAACATGCAAGTAGTCCTTTCAAAGTCAAAGTTAAAAATTCTTCAAAGAAGACATGCTGTGTTAGACAAGGAAATATAGATAGATACAGATATTTTGTACCTTTTGCAGGAATAGATACCATATATGTGTTGCTTCTGAGTAAACATGTATTTATTTCAACTACATCTTATTTTTAGGCAGTTACTTATATACATACAAAAAAATGCAATCAGTCCATCCATATTGATTGGACTGAACATTCATCCTGTCATGGCCTTGATTGTTCAGTCCCACAGGATCAGCCCACACAGGATGAAGAGTCTCAGGAAATGGGACTCTGCAATAAATCTATTATGTAGACCTTAGGATAGAATAATCAGTGTTCCATCCTCATTTTTAGAAACCGAGTGGATCAGTGTCCCTAAGTACTGTTAACACTCTGAAAAATGAGAATACTGTTCTTACATAAGGCCAGGTTTTGGTCCATTCTTGGTTTCTTCCACAAAGACAGTTTTGAAAATAATGCTAATATTTATAAAAATAGAATGTAGAATGATCACTGACAGCAATAAAATAGATGTGTGGGAAACAATGAAAAGGCAGCATTATAATTCATGAGCTAAGAAAATTTGTGTTTCTGCTTTTTTCCCTGCAGGATTTCAGATTTCCATTTATCTCTGGAAAATAGAACCAATATGCTAGAGAGAGGTCTGTCTCCATTCCAAAAGTTTGAAAATCATTTCCTTTAGACCTCACAAGAGACCGCTTCTCATACAAGTTTTTGAAAATTCATTTTCTATAATTAATGTTGACATTTTTAGAAATACTCATATGGCTTCTTTTAATGATTATTGTGAAGAAAATCAGTATTTATTACTGATTAGCATTATATGCTTTGTTGGGGGCTCTTAAATATTGTAAGAGGTTATTGGAGTTACTAAGTGACAGCCATGATTATACGCTTCACACAGGGACTTCTAAAGACGTTCATTCCTTATGTGGGCAGTATTGTACAGCCGCGTAACATGAAGCTTTCTTAATATTAGCATAATCTGAAACAGCTTTTGCCAAGGTTTCCTAATGCTTATTCTGACAGAATGTGCTGCTTGCTTATGAAAGATGCCTTCAGAAATATTACTATCCTCTGCATAAATAGTTTTATTAAAATAAATTTAACTAGGCTGAGAAATTGCTAGAATTAAACTTATGAATACCCTTACTTCAGGACTCTGTGCATGTGCATTAGAACAGTTTTTAAATGCAATCCCTCTTTTTTTTTTTCTTTTTTTCCTTTTTTTTCCTTTTCTTAACAGGTATACATTATCATTTATGTATCAAATTACAATGATTACTTAAGGAAAAAAGTATTCATTATTCAATTTTTGCTTTCCTTCGTTGTTTACTTTGTGTCAACATGTCATATTTATTGTATATTATGTAAAGACTGCTCTGAATATAAAATGGTCAATTCCTTAATAGGAGAAGCATAGCTGTTGTCACGTAGGTGCTGGAATACTTCATGAACATTAATAACTCTGTAATAAACACAAAAATTAATAAACACATTAATATGAGGCTAAGGGATAGTCTATTTTAAAAGTAAAGAAAAGAGAAATAGGGAAATTAAATGCAAAACCATCCTGAAAATTTAGTTAATGACCTTAAACTGTACAGAATTTGCTTTTTTCCATTTGCTTTTTTCCATTACTTACCTTTGTGTATCGAATTTTCTTGGTCACAGTGAAGCTTCTGTTGGTTGTAGGTACTCTCCCGTTGCATGGCAGTTTCTCAGAAATCAAAGTCCCGGCTATCAAGTGCACTGTATGTGCCCTGAACACAGGAAGTAGTAAAAAAAGTAACAGTATTTATTAAATCTTCACTAGTGCAAACTGTGCCAGTGAGAAGATGACTGTAGAGGTCAGTGGTAATCATTTTCCCTTTCATTGGCACCTCTTAATAAAACTCATATCATAACATATAATTCATTTTGTTAAGGTAGCTAATGCTTTGAAAGAGTTGAAATGTTTTTGTGAAAGATCTGGAAATGCTCTCTAGCATACAGGGACCAGGACTTTATTATGTGTGATTTCTTTTCTTCAATATGTTTTGTGTCTGGCACATGATTTGGGCTAATATTAAGTGCTCTGGTATCACATGCAGATAATCCAGTTTGCAAAAGCCAGTAGGTCAATGCTGATGCTTGAGGACCCTCTCAAAATTGAATAGAGTTGGCATATGACTGTGTGCAATGGAGTTTCTGTATCCTTCTGGAAAACACAGAAATTGCTTGTGAGTCTTGGGACAATTTGAGTAGCTCAAGTTTGATCTTTCCAGTCTTTTGAAACTGTCATAAAGTGTTTTGGAAACTATATTAGAAATCTTACTGTGAGCAGGGTATGAATTTTTTTTCCCTGTGCCCTATGTTGCATTATATCTACTGGAAAGGGATCACTAGACTTCAACTTTTATTAAGTAGGAACTTTATCTGTATATTAAATTTTCACCTAAGAATATGACTTGAATTAGAGATATTGAACTACGTTTTCTTTCTTTGGTTAGAATTGATACATTCCATTTTAAGTATGAAAGGAAGATTGCATTAAAAATACAGTGATTTCTACGTTTTGCATTGCTGTGTAAGTGACTTAATCGATCTGTCCCCTTAATTACTTTAATCAGAACATAGCACTCTATTGAATTTTCTTACACTTGTTTTAGAAAATAGTGGCTATAAAATGCCAGCAGAATGTAGAATACATAATGATCTAGCACAGGCAGGCAATAAATAATACTTATCTGTCCTGAAATTCAGAACTTTAAAAAAAAAATAATGTGCTGTGTAAAATAATGTGCTGTGTGCATTTTAGCATGGATATGATGTGGGTTTCTGAAACTAGAGAACCACTGGGGCCTTTAAACTTAATTTTCTTTCCTTCATTGATGCAACTTTTAAAATATGTTATAAAATATTACAGTATCTGCAGTCTTGTTTATTATCATTATTATTATTGTGTGCTTTGTTTCAGCTCAAGCAATTTTTTTTGTCTGGCTCACATAAAATAGTTACTCCAGATCTGTTCTGTTCTACTCTTAACCATTTGTTAGTGCTATGATGAAATGTCATGTGAGAACTAAAAGATCAGACAACCGCTTAATGTTGCTTAATTTTTAAAATGTTTATGGCGTTGTATTGGGATCACCCTTTGTAGGGTTAAGGGGGCTGTGTTAATGATGGTCAGAAGAGCTCAGGCACAGCAGGCATCAGAAGGCTTGATCAGAAGGCTTACAACTAAGAGTTTATTTTTAGTTACAGCTACACTTTTTATATACTCTTATATCCAACATGTCATGACACTATTGGTTGGTCAGTTCACCTAACATACATACTGGTTACAAGGCACCACACACTCTTCAGGTAGTTCTCTAGTCCTTAAAGGGGGTACTCCAAACTGCTTTCATTCAGGGATACCCTCTGAACTGCTCTATATCAATCTCTTCATACACACACGCACACTGTCATCCCCTCAGTGTTGTACAAATTCCTTAACAGCTGCAGTGCTCTGAAAGTGTATATTGATGCTAGTATTCATAAAGTATAGCTGTTACAATGAAAGGAATCATATTCCAGATACATTTCTGGTAACTCAACTTCAATCCAGATACCTGCAAGAAGTTACATGGTAGAAACCAAAGCAGATTTTTTTTTTTGACATGACAGTTAAATATTAATTTTCATGCTACTGCTTTAGGCAAACAGAGTAAACATGTGTGTATGGTTTTGAAATCTGAGATTTTGAACTATAAAGCCTGTTCCAACAGGAAGCAGAAAATCTTTCAAACTGAATTGAATTCACACTTCCAAACAGGTGGATTAATTCAGATACTCTGTGATAAGCATATAATTTATGGTGAATGAACTCTTTAATTTAATAACAAAAAAATCCCTACACAAACAAAAAATGATGAATATTACATAGTACCTGAACCTATTACAAGTATTCTTATTTATGTGTCATAAATGTATGTGCCAACTTCATTTAGGTTCCCTTTATGTTAATGGTTTCTTGAAAAGTTACAGTATCAAGATGTATTGCACATTCATTATGTAAATCATGTATAGTGCCATATTTATAATTTACTGTGTAACATAATGCAAATCATTACAAAACTCTGGGGCATAATTTATAGATAATGTTTTGGTCTTTGTGGTATATACAGGTTATTAGAGAAAAAAAGTAAGAAAACTTAGAATATAAAACTTTCAACTTAAGCACTCCAAAATTAGCAAAAAATAAAACTTGAACTGTTATAGCAACTGTAGTTCAGCTTCTTTACATGTGCTAAGAAGCATCTGTTCCTATAGGAAGTTCTCTGCTTAGTGAAGAGTGGGGTTTGTGGAGAGACATACAGACCACTGAAGTCTAGAGAGAGCTGCCACCCATGGCCATCTGAGGTCATCTCAACAGCTGAGGCTGTGACTTAGCATTTCAGTCCCGAAAACAGACTAGCTTAACTCCAGCAGTTGTTAAAATAATTTGTCAGAAACAGTGCCTCAGCTATCAAAGTGTGAATTAGCGAGTGGCAGAAATAAGCATGTATATTCACATGATTCTTTCAACATTTATCTTTTAGCTCCTCAGGTAATGTAAATTTTGAGATTTCGTGTGATGCATGATTTACACGATTTGTCTTGAATATAAAACAATTTGCAAACAGCCTAGTTTAAGATACCTTTATCACAGAATCTGAATGGTTATTTCACAATGGGAATATTTCCAAATCATGTGTGAAGTTTAGAGATGTTGCAATAAAAATTACCAAATGTCTATTCATTTTGAAAGTTTATCTTAGTTATTCTTATTTTTATAGCACTTTATAATCAAAGCATGATTTTAGTTGCAGTTGTAAATACTGAGAAAATCTAATCTCACAAGCCAAAAACCCTTTCAATGCACCTGTTCATGTTCCACTCTTTTGCTCTTCAGTGCATGTTTTTTCTGTCTCCCTCTGCCCTTGGCCTTTGTACTCTGCCTGTCCTTTCAGAGGTCCTTCAAGTCCTGTGAATGCTGAGAAACTTTACCATCTGCAACCCAATGCCCTGGTATTTCTTTTCTTTCCTTATCCTTCCTCTAACCTGCTGCTTAGTTGTCAGAAAATAAAGGATTTCATTTTTCTGTTTTTTTAGTCCCTGAGTCCCATGCCATTTTAACTTATAAGAAAGAATGTCAGAAAAAGATAGTCCATCCCCTGCACATGTAAAATGTAGCATGCTTAGTCCTTCATTTAATAATGAGTCTGCATTTCATCCACAGTGGGATCTATAGGAAGTTGAATTGTCTTCATTATGGACAAAGTCATTGAAGAACATAAGAATGTAGCTGTCAGACTAACTTCAGCTGCCAGCACATATGAAAACCATGCCTTTGATATCAGTGCAACAAATCCATGCTCCAAAGCACTAGGGCTTCTCAGGTGAACTGGATTTTTTTTGTTTGTTTGTTTGGGTTTTTTCCCCTCAAATTATTGGGGAATAGCTTCCTTTTCCCTTGTATAAACTGAATTTTGTAAATTATGCCAGCCTTTTCTAATTTTTTTTTAGAAAATATGAAAACCATGAAGTTCTAAGAAATTGAAGACAAAGCTTTACAAAAACTTCTCCTAAATTTAGCACGCAAATTTTCCGATATGGGTATATTATAGAGTTAGATTAAAATATTTTTAGTTACCGCTCTGCATCTCAGTTCCTATAGGAAATGTCTGATTTCCTTGCCAAGCTTTGCAAACTGAAACTAGCTTGCTTCATTCTTGCTTCCTTAAAGCATATTTTCCCCTTATATTTTCTAGTGATTCCTTGGCTGCCAGTCTGTGATGTTGTTGACCACTGGCGTACTTAGCAGGTTGTGTGATGTGTGGCATGTACAGTCGTCTCCATATATGCCCTCTTGGGCACTGTGTCCACAAAATTACTGAGTTTTCAACTCCAGATAAAGTAAAAAAGTGGGTTAACAAAACGTCTATCTTGGACTTCCAGAGGGTGGACTCTGGCCTGTGCAGGACACTGCTTCACAGGGTCTCTTGGGAAACAGTCCTTAATAACAAAGGGGTCCAGGAAGGCTGAACCTACTTTAAGGAGATCTTAAAGGTGAAGGAGCAGGTTGTCCTATGTGCTGAAAGACAAGCCAGTGGGGGAGAAGACTGGCCTGGCTAAATGGGGAACTCAGAATAAAAAAGAGGGTTTTGACCTGTGGGAGAAGGGACAGGCACAACCCAGGAAGAGTACAAGGATGCTGGTAGGTCATGTAGAGAGAAAATAAGAAAGGCTAAAGCTCAGCTAGAACTCAAATGTGGCCATTGCTATGAAGGATGATAAAAAGTGGTTTTATAAGTACGTTACCAACAAAAGGAGGGCCAAAAAAATATAAGTCTTATATTGTACACGGGGGGAAAGCTGTAAATAAGGATGTGGAAAAGGCTGACATACTTAGTGCCTTCTTTGCCTCAGTTGAACAGAAATACCAGTTATTCTCAGGGCAATCAGCCCCCTGAGCTGGTGGACGGGAACAGGGAGCAGAATAGACCCTCTGCAAGCCAGATTGAAGTAGACCTGGTGTGTCTCTTAGATGCTCACAAGTCTATGGGGCCAGGTGGGATTCACCAGAGAGTACTGAGGGAGCTGACTGAAGAGTTCATCAAGCCACTCTCCATCCTTTGTCATCAGTCCTGATTAACTGGGGAGGTCCCAGATGACTGGAGAAGATTAGCCAGTGTGATGCCTGTCTACGAGAAGAGTTGGGAAGGAGGATCCATGAAACTACAGGACTATCAGGCTGATCTTGGTGCGAGAGAGGTAATGAAACAGACTATCCTGAGTGTGATCACACAGCAGGTACAGGGCAACCAGGGGATCAGTCCCAAGTTTAGGAAACACAGGTCCTGCTTGGCCAACCTGATCTCTTTTTATGACCAGGTGACCTGCCTAGTGGATGAGGTAAAGACTGTGGATGTAGTCTACCTAGACTTTAGCCTTTGACACTGTCTCCCACATCATTCTTCTGGAAAAGCTGGCAGTCCATGGCTTGGACTGGTGCAGTGGGTTAAAAACTGGATGGTCAGACCCAGTGGGGGTGAATGGAGCTCCATCCAGCTGGAGCTCAGTCACTAGTAGGGTTTCCCAGGGCTCCATATTGGGCAAGTCCTGTTTAATACCTTTTTGCAATGATATGAATAGGAGGATCAAGTGCATCCTCAGCAAGTTCACAGAAGACAGTAAGTTGGGCAGCAGTTGATCTGCTGGAGGGTAGAAAGGCTCTGCAGAGGGATCGGGGCAGGCTGGATCAATTGGCTGAGGCCAATTGTATGAGGTTCAACAAGGCCAAGCACCAGGTCCTGCACTTAGATCACAACAGCCCCATGCAGCACTACGGCTAGGGACAAAGTGGCTGGGAAGCAGCCAAGTGGAAAAGGACATGGGGGCGGTGGTTGACAACCAGCTGAACATGAGCCAGCAGCATGCCCAGGTGGCCAAGAAGGCCAATGGCGTCCTGGCCTGTATCAAAAATAGTGTGGCCAGAAGGATTAGGGGAGTGATTGTCCCTCTGTACTCAACACTGGTAGGTCCCACCTCGAATACTGTGTCCAGCTGATCATTACTGGAGGAAATACTGTGTCTGCTCATTTCAGGAAACACACTGAGTTGCTGGAGTCTGTCCAGAGAAGGGCAACAAAGCTGGTGAAGGGTCTAGAGAGCAAGTCCTATGAGGAGTGGCTGGGTGAGCTGTAATTGTTAAGTCTGGAGAAGAGGAGGCTGAGAAGGGAGATGTTACCGCTCCCTACAACTACCTGAAAGGAGATTATATCCAAGTGAGTGTTGGCCTCTATAGCCAGTCAGTGACAGGACAGGATGAAATGGCCTGGACCTGTGCCAGAAGGGGTTCAGGTTGGACATCAGGAAGAATTTCTTTACAGAAAAGGTGGTCAAGCTTTTGAGCAGGCTGCCCAGGGATGTGGTGGAATCACCATACCTGGAGGTATTCAAGAAACCAGTGGAAGTGGCACTTATTTCTGTGATTTAGTTGACATGATGACATCTGCTTAAAGATTGCACTGGATGATCTTGGAGGTCTTTTCCAATCCTAATGATTCTATGATTCTGTGATAGGACAAGGGAAAATGGCTTTAAACTGAAAGAAAAAAACGTTAGATTAGATATTAGGAAGAAATTGTAAACCGTCCAGGTGGTGAGGCACTGGGACACGTTGCTCAGAAAAGTGAATGCCTCATCCCTGGAAGTGTTCAAGGCCAGGCTGGAGAGGTACAGAGCAACCTGGTTGATATCCGTGCCCATGACAAATAGGTTGGAACTAGATGATCTTTAAGGTCCATTCCAGCCTAAACCATTCTATGATTCTTTGATTCTATGTTTAAGAATAGGACAAAATATAAGGCATGATATGATAAGTTACATTATGAAAAAAATAATTCTGTTTCGAGCCTTTCATTTAGACTTCTAGAAGTTCCAAAGCATTTCTTTTGTAATTAGTGCATAGAATTAAGCTTTCTCTCATGTTGACTGAGCTGTCTGTTTCTGTCTCAAATACCTAGACTGAACTTTGGTTGAAAATTATGTAACTTCTGTAGTTACTGCATAACATTTTTTTTCTGGATGAAGTCTGAGGTATCTGAGCAAAATTTCTTCTCAGTTTTTCTTCTTCACACTAATCAGAACATTTATTTCTGAGATACGTGTGTGCACCTAGAGTGTACTCAAAGGGTATATGCCAGTCACACACCCTCAGTTTCTCTGCTTGCCATCTGTATCTCTAGAGGTGGGCCTTCTGCCTGGAACTTGTGTTACTTAAGCATGTATGGTATTTTTCTCAAAAGCCATCATACTTTTGGCAATACTTGTCAGCTTCAACATCAGCTGAAACTCTGAGCAACTTGCCACCTCACTAAAGGCAAAAAGTTGAATACAAGATACTTATCAAGGTAAGTGGCTATAGTTTCTGCTGTAACATGCAGAAATGTGTGGATAATGAGCTCCAGGTTGCAGTAGTTCTGAGTCTCGGACCAGTAGTTTGCAAGCTACTTGGACGCTTTGGAAAGTACTGCACTTTTTCTTCTTGAAATCATCCTCTGTTTATTTATAAATCAATGTATCAATGTCTTCAATAACATCTTGTATCCAGATGTCCGTTTGGCATTGCTATGAAAATAATATCATTACAGATTATTTAGTCTGTCAAACTGCTTCTGGCTGTTTTGAATAAATTTACCATTTATTTATGTAGAATTCGCAGTTTCTTTCTTTAGTTTTGAGTCATGCCGTAAAGACAAATTTCTGAATGTTGAAACCACCACATACACATTCATCCATCTATACACACACATACATATGCACACACATATATGTGAAAGTAAAAAGGGTTCACTCTTAAACTGGAAAACCAGTAAAATGAAGTTCTCAAGTTCATCACTGCTGTGGTTGAGAACAAGATTTAATTTCAGACTGAGTAAATGTATATTTGCAACTTAAAATCAATGCTGTGAAATTATTACTCTTTTTAATACTATTCATTGGGGAAGATAATGTGGACTTCATACAGCTCCATAAACTTAAAATAATTTTAGATCTTAATATATTTCTAAGGGATGATGCCTCGAATATATATGCATGTAGATTCATATTGCTAGTCCATTTTAATATGCCTATAGTAGTCTAAAGGTTTTAGGAGTTTTTACTTTTGGATATGACACAGAAAGATAATAACTTCCCTTCAAGACTGGTTTAATTATTGATGGATCTGTTACACTAAGTTAAGATGCTTGATAATACGTACCAATAAAATGCATTTATTATTTTATTTTCTCTCTAAGAAAAAAAAAGAGACCTACTGAAGTAGGCTAACATTTAAGTCATGAAACTGAAGACAGAACACACAGGATGTCTGAAGAAGTATTGTCTCAATTACATGGTTCCTCATTGTTTAAACCCCTGGTTAACCAATTTCAATTCTGAATTCTACATATTAAGCCCAGTTACACCCATGGTTTATGTGCTGTGTGTGGTGGATGAATGTAGTACTACCCTAGCAGGGAGCTATGAATTCTATAGAACAACAGCTTTGGTCGTGAAAAATACATGTAATTATTTCTCATGTGTGATATGAATTCAGGTCTTCAAGAGATCTTCTGGGCTCATGCTTCTGGGTACATGGTAATCCTGCAGTAGAAGTTATGTTCTGTTTCACATAACTTGCATTCTGCCATCAAAGGGCATAACTTTGTCATACTAATTTACTTTTGAAAGTCTATTGATGTGACTTCATAATGAATTTATGACTTGCATAATTTCACTTTTCTGAAACTTTTTACAGACCTTTGATACAGATGTTTGTCAGAAAGTATTTATCTGTGAAAACAATATAGTTTATCTCTATCTTAGACAAAATTTCTAACTGAAATTAAGACAAACATAATGATTCTCTGTTTATACTTCAGAAAACCATTTTATAACCACATCAAGTGTGTTGAAGAAATTACATGGGAATTCAAAGCACCTGAATCACAAACCCAAATAGGAACAATTAGTGAACAAATTATTTGTCCAGCTCTACTGTAGATTCTCCAGTTCTAAACTATTAGCATTGAATAATTTAAATCTGTCAATGTCTTTAACTTTGTGAAGAAATCCATCATGAGCCAACTTCACTAACAAGAACATAATGTGATTTTTATCTGAATACCTTACCATAACTTTTTCTTAGTTTAGTATACTCCCTGTAACTGATTCTTTTCTGTGGTAATTGTTTTACTGGCCATTCTTTCTTTCAGAATCAATGTTTGTTCTAAGAAATAAAATTAATAAAGTTATAGCAGTCTCAGGTAATGATTAATGAAAACTTGAGTTGTAAAGAATCTTTTACACAAGGACAAGTAAATTAAATAAATTCTGAGAAAAGGGAGGTAATTTCCTATGGTGCTAATATAATTTCATACTCAAAACAAATGCTTATATTCAGAATCCACCAAAAGGCATTCCATTTAACTAAATTTCAACAGGATGTCAAGTAAGTTGCAGTAATGAAGACTCACAAAGTAATTTACAATAAAAAACATAACTTGATAGTATTGATCAATCTTTACTTAGGTCTCCTTTGCCACATCAGTCTCTGATATATTTGATATTTTTTAGTTTGAGTGGACTTCTACTCTGTTAAACTCCTCTGATACTGTCTCATTCACTTACTTTTCCTGTGATCTGTTCTGTATATACTTGAGTTCTTTTCACTTTCTTTTCTTTTTGCACTAAATTTTAAGTTTTTAAATTGCCTATGCTATCCGCTAAACTCTTCCTGTAGAGATGCCAGCACAGCCCACCCTAGACAGCAACAGATGTTAAGACAAGGATGTGGGTGTTGAAGGGTTATGTGTGAAGGGGAACACCCGAAACTGTCTGAGACAGTGTTTGCCTGAAGCTGATGGTGTTAAAGAGTAAAACAAAGCTCAAATTGCTTAAATGGTAACCAGGGAATGATGAAGAGATTTCTGAAATAAAGGAGTGAGCTTTAAAAGAAATATGTAAAAAGGAAGCCAACGTAACATGTGGGGAGATACCTTGCAGTGGGAACAGCAGCAGTTGAATGTCTTTACTCCCAAAAGTCTTCCATCGTGACACTACAAGATGCAACAAGTAGGGACTCACAGCTCAGATGTATGTGCCCTCTGTGTCCACTGCCATGTAGATTAGCAACCTGTAGGGAGATGTACAGCTTCAAACAAAACTAGAGCACTCCTCTCTCTCACACAAGGTTTGTATGAATAGGGTAACTTGCCCTCCTGGGGGAGAGAGTGTTTTGCTTGTAACCCAGATGGTGTCTGTGTTCCCATAATTCTGTGGATGTCAGTGCCCTTAGAACTTTGTGGGATTGGGTTTTAGAAATTAGGAGGTGTTTATCAACATTTTCTAAGTGTCTAGTATTTTGCTTTATCTGTTTTATTGTTAATCATGAATATAAAATTCACTGACTCCTAGTTAATTATCTCATTAATAAATCAGAAAGCTGCTTCAACCCTGATTTGAGCTATGTAGATTGAACAATATTTATCTGCAAAAGTTAACCCATTTTTTGCATCCAATTTACATCCTAGCAGCAGTTGCAATACAAATTGCACAGTTTACATGACTCAAAGAAGTGAGCCTTACATGTGAAGACAAGAGGCTTTAGTCTAATAACAATTTAACCACCTAAACAGAGAATTGTTAGCCCAGTTACAAAGATGCTACCACTTAAAATACAAATTACTCAGTTTTTACAGCTTGTTCCTGGTAATGCCAGTTAAAACTATTTTCTGGTATCTGTACAGTATCTTTGTGTTGTGCTCAGACTTCCATTGTTTTACTTGGTCCTGAAGTTGGTAGCTTGGTGAAATGGGGAGAGGGAAGACAGTTGATTGTTGGATTCATTAGCATTTTATAACTTTAGTTATGATTGTTTTGGAAACTTCAATTGTTCTCTTAATAGAAAGCCTGTGGCTTGTTACAAGTGATATTGACACCATGTTTAGCAGTTACAAGGCTACCGGTTCTGGAGAAACTGGACAGAGATTGTCTTATGTGATTCTCTTTATCTTGTGATCACTTTTCAATAGTGAGGCAGAACTTCAGGAACTGTTACCTTTTGTGTCCAAACTTTCAAACTGTAAATTTACACTTCCCCCCCCCCAGCAGAAGGTTTATCCATGTAGCATTTCTGTAACTAACATTTCTTTCTTTTTTCTTCTTGTTGTCTAAGAGGTTTCTGATAGTGATAGAATCAGCATTAATGGAAAGCTAGTCAGATAACCTGATTCTAAACATCCTGTTTCAACAAGCAATGCTTCTGTTTTTAAATGACTTATCCTGTAAATTGATATTATCAAGCATATGTGCTCTACATCACAACTGGTTTTTTCAAGCTTTTCTGTTTTCTGTATGATACTGTCACGTGAAAGGGAGGGAGACAGAAATACAGAGATTTCTAGTCTTAACTGTATTAATTAAGTTATTAGCTGT
>JAOXXN010000471.1:37157406-37179291 GCA_026770055.1 Myrmophylax atrothorax
TTTTTCTTCTTCTTTGAGATGACTCTTCCACATCAAGCATTCCACCGAGTGCCCCAGGTCGTCAGGGCCACAACCCTCATTGTAGGTTCCTCTGGAGAAAAGTACCTATTGCAAGCTTTTCTAGACTGAGACACCTGAGGATCCTTGCTTTAGTACATTCTTCCTCATTTAAAGATTTCCAACATGTCATGTTCCTGTCTTCAGTTGTAGGCATTCCTAAGAATTCTCACTTTCTTTACACCAGATATGCCATATTTTCTCATTTTCCCCTGGTACCTAAAACATGTTATCTGCATTCAAACTAAACTCTATGGGGAATGTACTGAAACATGAGCTGGAAAGGATATAGCAGTATTGTATCACTCATAGATTAGAAAAATGCTGCACTCAGAGAAATTCTGTGCTTTGAACAGCTTCATTTAATGAACATTTTTGGAAGAGTAAATCGCAGTTCCAGTTGAAGAAGCTCTGTGTGACTTGCTGCTGCTTGTGGTTTGTTTTTTGGGTACTTTGTTGAAATCAAATAGGATTCTGCATACAGATGTGCACAGTTTCTGCAAATTTAGATCTCATTTACTATAAGCTTGTAAAAGGGTCCTAATTCTAGTAAAGAAAATACAGCTAGACATATATGATGATATGAACTGTGATGCAAAATTGAATAAAAATATTTTAAATAAGGGATGAAAACTATTTCTGCTGGTGAGATGCACATATATATAAGATTAAAAAATCCCACTATCTACATGGACTTGTGCAGGACCCAACAGGTGTCTGATGTTCTACAAAAGTTTCACTAAAAATGTAGCCTTATTACTATATTTTACGTCTAGTTTAAAATTGTAATTTACCTTTAAAGAAAGCTTACTTATGCTTTTATGTTCAGTTTTCATGTAAGGAACCTTGAGACAATTATGTTCTCTCATACTACAATGGTAAAACAAGAGTAAAATGATTCCCTCAATTAGCTTAAATTACGTGCCAGAAAAAAAATATGAGAAAGTAATGCAGAGCACTATGCTATCATTAATATATCTTTATGCTTTTTAGTTCTTACATATGCTGTAGCCTGTCTGTTTTCCAGACAAAACAGAGCCGTGCCCTTCTATCTTTCCTTACAGAGGAGTAAAGGTTTGCCTGTGCTATTCTGTTGTCTATCACACTAGTGCATATGGGAGTTACTTAATCCTTACTTCTAAGACTTCTGAAAATGTCTTAGAGCAAACCAAACAACTAAAGTACCAAAGCATAAAATACGAGCCAAAGTAATAGATGCTGAAGAAGGTATTTCAATATTGCATGGATCTAGGAAATTAAGCCTATGCAAGAGAAGCAATTTGAAGTCTGAAATGAAGTCTGGTCTTAAGTGTTTTAAAGTACTGTTTCACCTGGTTTCATGTCTGACAATCTCCTGTTATTTAGTTGGGTATGATTTTCCTTTGATTTGGTTTGTTTTTTTCTGAGTGACATCACGTTTCTCTTTGGTTGATTCAGTGACTGCTTGTTTTCTCTTCTTTGTTGATGCAATCTGCATTATGTGTCTTTCAGCTTGTTGCTTCAATTAGCTTCTCAATGGACCCCTTGGTAACTTGCATTGTCTCCTGTTTCCTATTGCCTTGCTGTGTTTTATCACTTCACTTATATTTTGGTGATCATTAAACCCTGCTTAAGCTATTTACAGCACTAGTGATTCCCTGCTGATTTTATCACTTTTTCCCTACGTAACTTTTCTTAATCTTGTCTTTTGTTCTTTATTCAATTTTGATACTACATTTCTGGCTGTGGGACTCTATAAACCAAGTCCAAAGTACCTTTCCCAGAACAGTTCAATCTTTTTAGAAGAAAATTGCTTTTCTTTGAATTTCAAACATTTAAAGTGCTTATATCAGACCAAAAAATCCAATTAAAAGGAATAAGACTGACAATATTTTTTTCCTTTATGACTATATTCTTCCTGTGGTTCTTTTTTGTATTTTATTGTCAGTTACCTGTAAATTATATGAAGTAAACTCAGAAACCAGAAGTGAGTTGTACATATGTCACAAATATTTTAGTGTAAATTATTAATAATATTATTCTTGGGTTTTTTTGCTAATCAGTTTCAGTCGCTCTTCATCAAGATGTACACATTTCAGAAGCAGCTTCTTAGTTCCAGCAAAGAATGTTCCAACAAAGAAAATAGTGGCTGGAAAAATATGTTAATTCCTCTATAGGATGCCTTTTTTCTCCTGTTGTTACTAAGATTAAGCTTGCGGACAATATCTGTCCATCCAGCCAATTCCTTATACACCAAGTGGTCTATTCCTCAAATCCATGTGTCCCCAATGAGAGGCAAGGATATTGTGAGTTACAGTGTCAAATGCTTTGCATAAGTTCAGACAGATTCCATCAGTTGCTCTTACCTTGTTAACCAATCCTGTAACCTTGATCCAAATTTGTCAGGCACAATTTGGCCTTAGTGAAGCCATGTTGGTTGTCACCAATCACGTCCTTATTTTCCATGTGCCTATTGTAGGGATTATGTGTATTTCACTAGAGATTAGTGTCAACACTTGCATTAGATAGTTCCTTTTCAGAGGACAAAAGTCCTCTATTGAGGCGTGTGGTAGCTTTTAACTATAGCTGTATGGACATCCACAGAGAAACACTCATGTGCAAGAGCCCAGCTTCATTTTTTTTTTTGGAAATTATTCTGAGAAATAGCATACTTTCTATTTCATTGATAAAAGAATTTTTCTTAATTCTGTCACAAATTGCTGTCTCCCTAATACAGTCAGACATTCAGAAGAAAACCAAACCAAACCAAACCATACCAAACCTGGAAACATATTTTAAATATGTAAAGTCTACAGAAACACATGTAGTGAATAGCAGTGATCCAGTTGTCCTTCACAGGACACCATTCAATGAAACTTTGTATTTATTGGCACTATACAGTCTTCTTTAACATTCTAAGTAAAAAAAGTATATTACGGGGTATTTTATTTCTGTCTGCGATAACATGTACTAAGCAAAAGCCTGCACTGTTTGTTACCAAAACACAGAATCTGCACTGGACAAGTGAAATCTCATAGGAAATTGTTTGAGAACTATGAACCTCCAGATTAAATCTCAAGATATGTTAAAGACTTCATCTGACAATATGTTTGTAATGTGTTAGAATTGTGTAATGCTGCCATATTTTTGTTGCTGAAGTCAATATAGACTTGCCAAGGTGAAGTGTTTTGTTAACTATGAGTCTAGATTGTCAGAGCAGGTTTACATAAACAGCAAGTGATGGTTATAGAGTTTTATACTGCGGATTAACTTCGTATCAATGCCAATACCAAGTTGTTTTACAGTATTAAGTGTTGCCATAAGCTTCTTTCAGAGCAGAAACAAGTCCTTTGCTGCACCTCATTGTAAATACTGAGAGTGAAATTGAAAACTCAGGGGTAAGAACACATAGTCATTTCTGCACTACTCATGTTCCACATGCATTTGCAATGATGACAGTTTGGATCTGAAAGTCTTCAGTGAATGTAAAGGGAAAGGATATGGAAATACATTTAGAGATTTCAGTCTCCTACCTGTTGAGGATGCTCATAAAATATGAGCTAGGCAGTTTGCAGAGTTTTGTAGTGTAGGTCTGATGTGGTAGTCTGTCTGAAATTTCAGCTGGATTTAATTGATTGCTTGTCAGCCAATATTCACAAAAATGCATCTGGATATTATAATTATGACATGGGAGAGTGACAGTATTTTCCTTCTGAAAATGCTTAAAGGAACAACACTGTCACTGGGGAAGGACACACTTATGGAATGTATAATGCTCGGTCTGAGAATAAGCAGCCAGCTTGGGTTCTGTTGATAGCACACACACCACATGAAGATGAGAAGAGACTCTGTATGAATATCTGAGTGAGTCCAACAGTTGTAGCAAACATTAATCTTAATATACTGTTTGCCTCTGTTTCCCAATCTGGAAAATAAAAATATCTTATCTTCTGTAAACTGTGTATGTGTTACTGTCTCAAAAGTGCTATAAAAACTGCCTCACATTAGTGACATAGATGATATGAAAACTATCTCAAGTTAGTGACATGGAATTTATTCTTTATTTTGAATTTAATTTATAAGAATGGGATTTATAAGTACCTATCAAAAGGAAACTATAGCAAACAATTCTTTTCTATGAAGTGAGTACGTGTTTGATAGACATAGTTGCTGCTATCTTCAATATTATGAATAGTAACAGATTTCAAATCCTTTTTTTCAAGACAGAAGGTTTTTCATAGAATCAGATGGAATTTTATGTTTTTCTGTACAAGAAAATTATTCTAAAACCATCAAAAAGATAAAATTACTGTGTTTTGTTGATTTGTTTTGTAGAAACCTTGAAAATATCAACCAAATATGAAATCTAAGATGATGTTAGTCGTGTGGCTATTTACTTAAAGGTCAGGTAATATAATTATGATGTATATAGTAAGAAAAACTGAGTTGCCACATCAAAGAGGAGTCACTTATTCTCCTGTGCAGTTATAAAACCTAGGGCTCCGGTAGAAGTTCTGAGTCTAAGCTATCATTGCTGTTATTTCTTGGATAAATGTAGAAAGTGAAGAATAGGGAAATTACTCAGAGCTAGTAGAAACATAAATTTTCTTGTCTACATGTTTTGCTACAATATGATCAGCATTAGTAACTCAGGTCTAGATACAGCCACAGTAGTAAAGCCTTGAGGCTAAGTATGTACTTCTCGTATAATCTAACAATAGATCAATGCAGCCAGTTTACATCCAACCCTAACAGATTATATATGAAGTTGTGCTCAGCTAAACAGATTTACTGTCAGTTTAGTGCATTTTTGTGGAGATACTCATACATCAATAATGGTCCCTATCTAAAACAAGTAAATATCAATGTGTTTAAGGTAGTGTTTTCAGTCTTCTAATACTACCAGCTATTCCTGTTGTTACTTGTTATACTTCACTTTGATTTGTTTGAGAGTAGTCTCTACACTGAAGTATGCATATCCACAACACTGAGGAGTCTCAGAATTCAGATCCACAAAATTACTCCAAGCTCAGTTTCATGAAATTTATTTTCCTGCCCACAGCGTATTTGCACCTTTTCTTCCTGTAACTGAAATAGATTCTCCATTGTATTGCATGGTTCTCCTTGTTCCTCTCTGAACTTCTCCCAACACTCAAATTTTTATTGAATGTTAAAAAAGCGTACATGGAGAACACTTCAAAAAATCAGAAGCCACAGCTAATGAAGGTTTCAAAAGTCTTACACTTATGAACTATTTTTTTAGTTACACTAGGATTTGAGATTACATTGGTTGGTTTGGTTTGGTTTGGGTTTTTTTTGTGTTGGAACTATGAAAATGGATATTAAAAGAGTTGCTTTAGTATGAATGTCAGTGTGGGCCGAGTGTGTTAACACAGCTACAGTGATAATTGTTCAGATTATACTTTCACAATAAACAAATTGGGAGTGAATCCCTAAAAATAAGTGAACTGACTATAGGTTACACCATTCCTGAAGTTAGAATACTTACAGTAGCTAATTAAGTCAAGCTGGACATAAATAAAAATATGAAAAGGGAGAATTACTTATTTTCTCCATATAGCTTAAATATGTGAAAGATGTGTCATAGGACTTAACAATTGCATTAATGCTGTTGGTGCACCTTACATTGTAACTTTACTGCTACAAACATGCTTAAATTTCTTTATGATTTTATTTAAAATTAGCCATTTAAGTATATACTTTATAACAGTAATATTTGTATTAAAGCGTGCTGGTTGCATTGACCAAATTTCACTCATCATAAATAGAAAATAAGTGTTACAGAATTCTGATACAGAACATCATATTAAACATTAATTGAACTTTAAATTGTGCATTTCATCTTTTTGCCATAGATTATAATGATTTGGGAGTAGGAAAGGATTTTAATAGATATCTGTTCCAGTTCAGATCCTGTAGACTTAAATGCATATTTTCTACTTTTGTATTTTATATAGTTTAGAGGGTTAGACTGAACAAATGTTCATAAAGCAGTTTTTAATAGGAAAAGAAAATAAAAAACCTTGTTGATTCATTTTCTTATAAATACAGGGAATAGTTAAAAACTTTGATCACAGCTTAACTTCACTATGTAGGTGTGACAATGTAACTTAATAGATTTATGTATTTAATGAATACTATGGATTAATTTGGAAATTACTAGAATTGCAGAAATAAATTTGTGCTTAAATAAAAATAGGAAAGTTCTAGTTTGTAAGAAATAGTATTATTATTCAATCTTTACATTTGCTGTGTTTGTGTAAATGTTGCAGAACTGTTGCCAGGATTATTTCAATCATGATACTTCTGTCTTGTCCTAGAAAATATAGTTTAGTCAAATAATAGCCACACACTCCAGAATTCCCAATTTCCTCACTAGACGCAAAACAAAAACCTAAGATTCTTCCTCTGGTTTTGCAAGATAAGAATTTTGCTAGTTTTTCTGCGTAAGTACTGAGTATGTTGCTAGAAATAAAAACAGAAGGTGAGGTGCAGGCAGGTGGCACTTCTCTCAAGGAAAACAGATCCAAGGCCTCTAGTATCAAGTAAAATCACAAAACTGAGAATTCTTTTCTTTTTCCACTTGTAGTGTAAATGGAAATAGAAACTTGCAGAACAAAGGCATGATGCAGAAATTGTTATTTTGTTATAGTGAAAGCAGATGTTTGCATAACCCCAAAGAAAGATCAGACTTAGGCACTTAAGAATTCTTTTGTCTGTGGAATAGAACATGCAGAGAAGCTTCTGGTTCCTTTCTCCTCAAGCTTCTTCTTCTGTCAAGGCAATTGCCTGCATACTCTGAGATAAAACTCATCTCTTAACCAAACCAGAAACGTCTAGCTCAACAGTTAGGATTTTTCTTTTTTTTTTTTTTTAGTTGAAAAGTGTTCTCTTAAGCACCATCTCCTTTCTCAGATAGTCTCATTCCTGTGGGAAAAGACTCTACTCACTGAAGATGGTACAAATGCCTCATCAGGACCAAGCTGAGCTGAAGATGCAACAACAGTTAAATTCTTCTTAAAAAAACAAAAGCCATTTGAAAACATCTGGTTTTTCAAAGAGGGATATATCTGGCTCAAATAATGTAACTGTCAAAGAGGATATAAGAAGAGTATTATGTACCTTTGGATTTTCACTCTTACGAATGCTGTAGTTTTATTTGAACAAAGTTGAAATAATGTATTTAATCTACTTAATTTTCCATGGTCAAAATTCTGTGGAACTGCATTGTACTTTTAGGTATACGGCTACACAGTTATTTTCTAGGTAAATGTTACCTAGGCAACATGCAGTTAAATTATTGTAACAGAATGCCTTTTCTTACTCAATTTTATATCTAGAAATGAAATAGTCACAGAACACTCCAATATTTTACTTCACATAGATGAGGCATAAGCTTTAGATCCTTTTTCTTTCTTCTCTTTTTATTACATTCAAGTGATTCTGTCCAAATATACTTCTCATTCTTACAGCTTGTAGATGGACAGAAATCATCTTATGACCCTAAACCTTTAATAATGTATGGCATATAACTGATATTCAGTTCTAATGGTAGAAATTGCTAAGGACAGATCTAATAGAAGATTCCAGCTTTTATCACAGACAGTACTACAGTATAGACAAATTCTCCTCTACTAGGAGCATTACTATTGCATAATTAACATCAAGTTAATCCTTTGACAATTTTTTGAAAAAAGTGTAATCCTACTTACTAGTTGAATATATCCTTTAAAACTCCTGTCAGGTTGTTCCTTTGATGAAGAAAGTCCCAAGCCATCTTTATTTAAACAACCCAGTAGTAATAGGAAGGTTTATTACAATTTATCACAAACAACTATTATGTTTATCATTAGATAACCTAAAAATCATTGCAAATTGTATAGATACCTCACAACAACCTACTTATGTTATTACAAATCCATTTGCCTTGTAGGTCTTTCCTGTGGTTCTAAATAGAGATCCGGTGTCTATTTTATTAGGATATTTGGAGAAGTAATGAATGAGAATGAGATCTTAATGTAATACCTGCTATTTGCAGTGGTAGGTTATGAACCTTTATGAACAAAAAAGAGGAAGTGAGTGGAAAACTGAAGCAGTATGGGTTTCTGATGAAGCAGACTAGGTATGATCGAAAAAAAGTAGGTGTTTGGATGGGAAAAGTGGAGTATGTCAAGATGCCTCAAGAACTTGACGCACACACCCTAACAATTGCAGTTCCCAATGTAATCAGCTTGATCTCCCTTAAACTTTATTGTTCTGGAGTCCTCCCTCCACTACCCTGGTTCCCTTTCTTCCCTTTCTACATCACTTAAACACTTCATTTGTCCTCAGCAACCTTTTTGAGGCTGCTGTCAGTCCAGGTTTCCCGAGATCTGTTTGCATGAATTCTATCAGTAGTCTTCCTTCTTTTACTCCTATTAGATATCCTTGCTTATCCTCATACGTTGATTTTTGACTACACAGGATATGACCACAGAGATCAACCTTGAGGCATTTCTGGATCTGTCTGTCTTCTAAATGCTGTCTCAAAAAAAGAAAGCTTCTTAAAGCACTGATCTGATTCTCCCTTGTGACCTTCCAGATTCATGTTTCTATGCTGTTTTTCTGTTATATCTCTTAAACTGGCAGTTTGTACACATGAGGTCATATGGTCAATTATGTGATTAGGGTGAAAATCAAGTTTAAACAACAACAAAGAAATTTTCTTGGGTGGATCAGCCCTCCAGGTACAGGCATGCAAGTGCCTACTGTGGGAGCAGCTAGAAATTCACAATGAAAGAAAAGAAGAAAGACTGTTTTAAACTCAGAGATTATATTCATGATTTTAAGAAAGTGAATTTGATTCCAGTTTAGGCCCAACAGTTTATTTTAGCCTTAATGTTTCACTGTGAGAATCTATGCTTAATAAAATGAAGAATCTGCAATTCCCACAGGGCTTCAAGCATAAAGATTTGGAAAATAAATTAAGTCTTCCTGTTGTCTCTGAAAGAGCACTCACAAGAGTGTAACATATTTAACATGCAGGAGTGTTTTTACTAAATTGTCTTTGATCAAGAAATATTGTCAAAAGAGTGGTTGTACCACTAAAAATTATATTTTTCCTAACTTGTTAGAGAAAATTTTGAAGTTGTTGAAAGTAATCTTATTTTTGTTGTCCATTAAGAAATTAAACCAGGTTCAGAAAAAATCACCTTTGAGAGTATCTTACCTGAAGTCCAAGAGAATGCTCAAACCAATTTTAAAGAAATAAAAATTGCAGAATAAGAACATTTGTGTTACAGTGTAATCCTTGGAAAATCAGCAGAAAAGCTTGTGAGACAAATGTGTCAATATCATATCTTGGGAAATAAAATCACATGTCAGTCAACATGAAAGACTAAAAATAATGATCTAAGTAATACATAATTAGTGTTGTAGTATGACTAGCAATTGAAAATGATGAAAGAAAGCAGGTTTCTGACCAACTTGGCTACAGTTTTGCATTAGATATGATATTTCTTTCATATTTAGCAAAAAAAAATACTATATAGCTCCATGTGATTACAAAATATAAGCAGTTATATTCTCTACGTATGCATTAGGTTTGCATGGCAAGGTTTTGGTGGTAGTGGAGGGAGGAGGGCTTCAGAGGTGGCTTCTGAGAGAAGTTGCCAGAAGCTTCCCCTATGTTCTATGGAACCAGTGCCAGCCAGCTCCAAATGCACCCACCACTGGCCAAAGCTGAGCCCATCAACAACAATAGTAATGCCTTGGGGATAACAGAGAAAAAAGCAAATGTTCAGAAGAAAATTGCAGCCAATGGAGCTCTGCAAAAACCAAGATCCCTGCAGAAGGAAGGGAAGGAAGTGCTCCAGGTGCTGGAGCAGAGATTCCCCTGCAGCCTGTGGTCAAGACCACGGTGAGGCAGGTTGTGCCCCTGCTTCACAAAGGAGTCAGTGCTGGAGCAGAGATCCACCTGCAAGCCGCAGAGGAGCCACCAAAGGAGGCTGTGACCACATGAGAAGCCAGCACTGGAGAAGGCTCGTGGCAGGACCTGTGGACCCATGGAGGAAGTAGCCTCTATGGAGCAGGTTTGCTGACAGGACTTGTGACCCAAGGAAAAACTGGTCACCAGAGAGAAAACATCAGTACCTGCTCTTCCACTTCCTCTCCTAAGAAATTTGTAGACTGCATTGATGTTTCCCCTCAGTCTCCTGTTCTATCAGGCTGAACAAGCCAAATGACCTCAGCCACTCCTCATATGGCTTTCCATCTAGACCCTTCAACATCTTCATAATCCTCCTCTGTATGCTTCCCAATAGCTTTAGACCCTTCTTATATTGTTGCACCCAAAACTGCATGTAGTATTTGAGTGGGCCAATCATCTCCTTCAACTGGCTGGCAATGCTGTACCTTGTGCACATGATTTTTTTCCAGGGCATTGATGGCATTCGACTTGCCATCAACCAGGACCTCCAGGTTACCTTTCCACAGTGCTGGTCTCCAGCCTCTTGTTCCCCAGCTTGTATGTACATCCTTAACCAGAGGCTCTCAACTGTGCTGTTGCCAACTGTCACCTCCATAAATCCAGCCCTTCCATTACATGCAATGCCTTCCCCTGCCTCACCTGCCTGTCTCATCTGCCCCTCCTGTAGGGCCTGAAACAATCCAGCACAGGACTCCTAACATAAGACTCATCCCACCAGGTTTCACTTATGCCAGCGATGTCGTATCTCTAGGCCAAAGTTTCGAGCTCCTTCTGTTTGTTCCTAATGCTGCCAGTCTTAGGATAGAAACATTTCAATTGTGGTTCTTTGTAGAGAACACCTCATGGAGCAGATAGAGGGATCTCACTAGTGCTCAGTTCTTTAAGTTTTGGTGTGCCATCCTATTGCTTATCACTGGCAAGCCTGGTTTTGTCCCTTTATCCCTTCCAATCTAGTTGAAAGCTCTTTTGAGGACCCTGCTAATTCCTGAGCTTGAGTCCTTTTCCCCCTTTGAGACAGGACCCCATTTGTTGCCAGCAGGCTGAGTGTTGTATAAACTGACCCATTTATCAAAAAACCCCCAAAGTTCCGTTTGGAAACACCAGTCTTGAAGCCAGATATTCATCTGCATGATCTTCCTGTTTCTTGACCCATTATTCCCTGCAACTGGCAAGAGAGAAGAGAACATAACTTGTGTTCCAGATCCCTTGACCAGTTGACACAAGGCCCTGAGGTTCTTCTTGATTGTTCGCAGCCTTTTTGTTGGGACCTCATTGCTTCCTACCTGAAAAATCAGTAAAGGATAACAATCACTGAGCTGTGCCAGGCTGAAAGTTTCTTTATGATGTCCCTTACCCGGGCCTCAGGAAGGCAACACCTATCCTTGCGGGTCCAGTCAGCTTATTTGGCCTCTCCAAAGGGAGTCACCCATAACTACTACCCTTCTTTTTTTCTTAGTCGAGGAAATCGTGATGCCTGGTTCCACCAGTGCATCTCTTCCTCAGAATCTCCAGTACGTCTTAGTCCTTCCACTTCATCTCTTAGCTCTGCCACTAGGCTGGGGAGATCATTGGCCTGATTGCAGTTCAAACAGCTGCTGTCCCTGCTGCCCTCTGAGAGCAGCACCAGGCTCGGGCATTCCCTACAGCCAGAGACCTGGACTGCTGCATGCTTTAGTGGGTATTCCATCTGGGATGCCACATGTTTTCTGGTGTGCACAGACAAAGGAACTTTGGTCTGAGCAGACACCATACATGAGCTCTCTTGGTCAGGGCGACCTGCTTGCCCTGCGAGAACAAACTGCCACACCACATTCCTCGTCACCCATGCTCCCCGGGGGCTGCTCTTGAGCGGGGAGCAGCAGGTGGGTTCGGACCCTGATGGTACCGCAGACCCTGGGTCAGAGCTGCCTCTGGATCAGGGCTCCTCCACTTCCTGCTCAGAAGGCAGGGCTCAGGCTCCTCTCTCTGCTCTAGTATTGAGGCCAGGAAGGAAGGCTCACCTTTCTCTCTCGTCATGGTCCTTGGCTCCCAGAGCACTTCTCAGTTCCCCTCAGAGTCTTCACTGATACATTTTATCAGATTGTCAAACTGTTACCAAGACTGATAATTGTATCTTGCTAAAATCTGTCTTTTCACCTGTAAATACTCCTATGAAGCCATCTCAAACATCTCTTAATTTCTCTCTATAATTTTTTTTTCTCTGTGTGAGTAGTTCAATAACTTACCTTACTGTCTTATGCAAAAAAGCACAGTTCATATTTTTTTTTTCTCTTTGCCTGCAAAACCTTTTGTGTATAGTAGCAATATACTTCACATTCTGTATGAGTTGGTGACGCTATGCACACTGGAAAACTAAATGCAAATACTACAGAACTCGTTCTCAGAAGCACCTAAATGTTTCATATTTACATAAGACCTGTTCCTTGGCTGAGAAAATATGGACATACAGGTACTTTCATTTATTGGAATTTAAATGACGTACACTGAGGGCTTTGTCTGTCACTTTGATTTTGTGGTTTATATTTTCTTAAGCATACTGCTTTCCTTACAGCAATTCGTTCCGCACTATGTGGTAAATATTTTAAAAAGTGCGAAACTAATATTACAAGTTGTGAGAACAACAAAAATGGATCATGTCCAAATCTTAGGTTGTTAAACACTTTTTGTGGGTCCTTGCTGAGAAGCATAATTGTGCATCATTTCCAGGCCATTGACTCAATATACAGTTGGCAGTTGTCAAGACCAGAAAAATGTACTTTGATTTTCAGTAATGGTCTTATGTTCAATAAGGGTGTATGTTCTAAGAAAAACAGTACAGGAAAGCAGTTGTTCTTACAGAGTTTGACACCTTCTCTTTGCTATGTCTATTGGATTCTGCTTTTCTAAATGCTGTGTACAAACCAACAACACAACAAACGTGTTACTGGAAAATATAAACCAGATGAATATTTTTTTCCACAGTCAGTGTGGACATAGTAGTAAGTCAGGGAATTCCAAAGTCAAAATGCAAAAAACCACCTCATGAACTCTGGGCAAAGATAACCTTTTGTTTGTTTTGCTCTCAGTGAGATTGTTCTTACAAAACCACATTTATAAAATGTCCTTTTTTGTTGTTTGAAATTTGATTTGCTCTTATTTTATTATTTGAAATCTGTCATATATTGATTGCAGATATTTTCAGGGGAAGGATTTGTCAAGGGGAGTTTTGGTGGAGGACAAATTAATTCTCCATTAATAATTGTCACGTAGTACATAGCCATTCTCTCTAGATTTTTTTAAACAATGCTGTAAACATTGACTGTTGGTGCAAATACACAGAAATGGAAAAGAATGTACACAAACATCTGACATATACTTCTATGGGGTTTTGTTCTGTTTCAAATCATCTTTTTGGTAGAGTAAGAATTGGATTTGTAGCTCTCTGACCAGTTAGAGGTCAGGCATAGAGTTTCAGGGAAAAATAAAGGGGTTTTATGGTCTTCTGCACTTTATACTTTTAAGGAAGAACTGCTATAAAATTTCTGGCAGTAATATATAAAGCTAGACTTTATAAAGAGAATTTATGATTGAGATAATCTCTTTACATGAGTATGTCCACCCATTCATGCAACCATTGTTTATTATTTTGTATTCTGTATCTCACAACCAGAACTACATATCTTCCTGTAAGTTACCATTTCACTGATGAAAATACTGCCTTTTTTTCAAGGAGTTTGTAATACGGCTGCTGGAAATATGTTTCTTGCTATTCTTAACAACTTAGGTTTATACAGCTGTGTAGAATTCCAGACTTCTCCTGATAATGTTTAGATTTTTTTTTCAATTGTTTCATGGATATTGCATTCTTGAAGAAGACAGCTTTTCTGAAGTTGACCTACTGCTGCATTGTTTCAATCCACTTTTTCTTCTGCATACAACATGTTTTCAAGAGAATTTCAGAGTACAAATAGCAAGTGAACATTGAATTCCTGATTCAACAATTCTTCAGAGGTTCAGTGTAATAGTTGTATCCACGAGTGTTTTCATGAATCTAGTCTTAGTTGTGCTGAGAATTTCACAATATTCTGCAGCTAGAACATTTGCATTTCAGAGCTTTGTTGTAATATTTTTTTTGCTTCGTTTCTTTTATTGACACTTGTATTTTCTGTTCTTTACCACCAATGTTGTCCTGCTGGGTACATATATATTCACACAGTAAAGAAGCTAAGTTAATTTCCTTATATGAAATTTCACTACAGCAGTGGTTGCTGCTTTGTCAAAACCTCATATTTATCTATGAATTTTCTGAATTTAAATGAATTGAAGAAACTTGGTGATGGCATTTTGTATTTGTTATGAGTTCTAAAGATCGAGTAAAAGAAATCAATTTAGCAAGATGTTTCAGGTGTTTATACTTATTTTTTCTGAACACACTGTGGAGTTTTTTAAACACAGTTCTGAGTTTTCTTTGAAGAATTGAAATACGTATGCAGAAAAGATGCTTGTATGCTTGTTATCTAATGTTTTCCTAACTGCTATTTAGAGATGCAAATAGTTAGATTCCAATTTGCACTTTTTGTGGCTAAAAACAAGGGAAGCTATCCTTTTGCATTTATCTGTCATATCAAGACACCATCAGACCCCAAATTTCCTTTTCAGTAACTTCTGCTTTATAAATAGCAAAGATTCAATGTGGATCAGCAGAAAAGTGATGACAGAAGTCTCATTTGCAAAAAGTATAGTCATTACTTGGCAGCACACTGAAAGGAGGTGAAGGACATCTTCATCTTCATAGAAGTCCATGTATTTCTTCAATACTATTAAACCCAAGAGCATATGTGAAAATGGCTAACAAGTTTGATTGAAGAGGGAAATAGAGCTATTCTTGCCCCAAACAACATCCTCCTAATTTATTTAATATGGGATTAATACATACAGAAGGTATTTTAAAAATGCACTTGAGACTGATACTGTATGCAAATGTATGTTGTTACTCAGATCCCCTTGCTGAAATGCCATTTAATATTTTCCTTCTGATGTACACAATATCTGAATGTTTTATGACAGCGAAGATGTAAATTAGAAACAGCCATATATATGTATTGCAGATATCTATGATGATTTTGCTGAAAGAAGGAATCATATAACAGGAAATGCCCAGCTAGCCTGTAAGGCAGCTATCATGCTAAGAAGGAATAGCAAAGCTGTCAAACTGTCACTTGGAAGGGAAGCTTCTTTTGAACATGGGCGTGGGTTTGAGCATGATAATTGCAATTCTGGCCTTAAATCAGTAAAGCACTTAGAGTAACAAAATTCAAATCTTATGTTTGCAGTGGAGTATTTGTTGAGTTGGGGCTTCAGCAGGTGGCACTATTCATTCAGGTGAGTTTAGTGGGAAATGCCAGTTTTGACCCTTGTTTTCCTTTGGTGAAAACATGTCACTTGAGGTTCAATACACGTTCTCAGCTGGTGAAGCTGGCAGAGCACCATGGACTAGGGCTGTGACACAAGGCAAACTGGCAAAGAGGGTACTGATACTTGATTTTAGCAACTGGCTGAATTCCATACTAAAAAAAAGCACTGAATTTTGAAATCTCCTCAAACAACCTTCTCTATTAGTGGTAAGGAAAAGAAAAACATTTTAAAAAGACTGAGAAATTGCTTTGAATAACATACACAATATTTAAATACTCCAATAGAAGAATTATTTTAATCGCTATGGAGTTTTCCATTCAAAATACCATTAATCCTAATTAGTTGGGTTTATGTCCTGGCATGAATGTTGTAGCTACTACATTTTTTTTCAAAGCACATGTGTTTGTAATAGTCACATATTTTTATATGTGTATGTACTATATTCATGTGTCTCTATATTCTATATATCCTTTTATAAATATATTTATCCTGTAATTTTGAAGAGTCAGTATTTATATGCAACCTGCTCTCACTTCTGAAAAACAAATGAAATTTTAAAAATTCACCTTGTCATAACAAAGAAGTGTGAAAATATAATTTTCAAAATAGCACTTACTTCATTGAAAAGGATTAGGTTCCTTTTTATTATTAACTTATACAAATATAAAGAGCTGGGGTTGGGGTGTGCTGCAGCATTTCCTGCACTTCCTGCACGTTCCTGCATTTCCTGTGGGTTTTTTTACAATAATAATCTCTGCACGTACTTAGTAACTCATCTGAAGAAGCAGCTTAAAATATATTTCTTCATTTGAGCTAACACAACATGGATCAAAATAGAGGCATTTAGTATATTGACCTAATATTGAAATTTTGCAAGAGTGCTTTCCAAGTCAGTAATTACAATCTCATTGTAAAGTATATGACACTGTATTGATTTAGGGCCCATTACTTGTGTCCAGTCTGGCATCTGAGCCTGCTGATGATAACACTGACATCTGCAGCAGGTAAAAAGCATTAGAGAATATGTTGTTTCCTTCTGGTTTCTCAATTCCTGATCATTAGTTTAGTTATGTGTATTTCTGTACTGTCTTGAGGCACACAGGAATGTTTCAGTTGCAAAGCAGTTTGTGAAAATGTATTTATTCAGTCTGTTAGACTGAAGTGATACTAAATACAAAAGTTTTTTTGGTTATGATGCACTGTGGAGAATGACTCTGGAATTGTATTTAATGCTTTAAATGGAGCATTATAACATAAAAATTAAAATACCAAAGTCATATTCCTATTATGTATATCCAGTTCAGCTTTTCAGTTAATTACTTGAGGTGAAATATGCACATTTATTACTCTCTAAAAAAGCTTTTCATCATTTTTATTACTTCCTTAGCACAATTAGATTAATGTCATCATTTGCACATGAATTTGTCTTTTAATTGTGTACAATATATAGCATTATGATAGATGGTCACCATTGCCTTGGAAACAGACTCTGCCTACTTATAGACAGGTAAAAGATTTCTATGTTTGCCATATTTTGTTAAGCAGCAGTGAAATAATTTTAGATTTTTGTACATGAATACAAGAGAAAATATGTTTATGAATCTCAAATCTAGAATATTCTAGTAGAGGATCTTAAGTTGAAGGAGAAAAAAATAATTACTACAGCATCTTTAAAGAGCATGCATTGGCACTCTTGTTTTTTAGTCCATTATCAAATATCTTCTGGTCAGTTTTCACTAGAACTGTGATACTTGATAAGAAGCCTTTCAATGTTTTTGTGTCTTAGCACAGCTTGTAATGTAATTTGACCTACATTGATCTGTCCAAATTATATTGTGTTGCTCTTCATTTTCCTGAATTTCACTTACTCTAGTCAGGTTAATAGCGAACTAAATTAGCAATTTAGAAAATATGTCAGAGAATAGGATGGTACTGTAGCTACAGTTCAAAATATAGATAGAGTTCTACCCTTAATCTTAAAATCTACACAAGTGCCAGAAGCTTATAAATTGATTTGTGTGTCTATAAAGTATGATATAAAAGTAAGTTTTGGATATTTTTCAACCCAGTTGGGTTTTCAGACCAAAGTTGTCTTTTCATGAGTCAATAACAAGGCTTATTCATAAAATTCATTCAATTTATATATTTACATTCAGTATTTTGTATCAACTTAGTTTACCACCTTATGTGAACAGAGATACTTCATACTAAAATGTATACAGAAAAAAATCATGCTATTCAGAGTCAAGGAATCATTAATAGCTGAGTACAGTAAATGGCACCTAGTCTTCCACACTTACACTTCAAAGAAGAAGATTATTATCCACAGTTAGGTGCAGAACTACCTCTAGATGCCTAAGGAAGAAATATGGTTTGAGGACACTACATGAATCTAAATGTCTCACGTTTGAAGCAAAAAGAAGTATATGAAAGCATTGGCTATGGGAAATATACTGGAAAATAGAATCTTTGGGAGTGGGAGTCAGGAATTCAGCAGGTTGGGCAAATACTGGAGCAAAAGATACCAGATCCAAAAGTGTTTTAAAAGTGTGATCTTTCATCACTGTATGTAAACATTGGCTGTTAAACAAAAACTGGAATTTGCATTTTGCTTTTATTTGCCTTATGTTAAAAATGTTGTGAAGATAAATGGCATTCTTTCCCAAAGATCACAGATTAGGTGTGAAACTGAAAAGTGATGTGGATGCACATTTGAAACCAAGATCCTGAGGGAAGGCTTACACTTCGTGTAATACAGAAACTTTCTCTAATACATGAAGCATTTCTGCATCTTACTGCCATTCTCTCTCCTTTTTTTTTTTTTTAATGGCAACATGATTAGTGTGGGAATTATGATCACCCTGGATTTCCGCTTACATAAAATCTCCATGACAGCAGAGCTCCACAGTAGGGAAGGGATTGCAGGAAAATTCCCCCTAGTCTGAAATAGAAGGTACTCCTCTGCTGGACTGCAAGTCACTTCTTCCCAAGCTCTCATTTCTAAAAATGATGCAGAGTTTTTCTCATTAAATATGTTTATATAATGTAAAGCACTCGTATTTCCTGCTACTATTACTGCATGTACAAATTATACAGTTTACTATAACTAAGCAGAGATAGCATAATAGGTCTTACAGATATCTCTAGTTAGCTAACCATCATGATGCCAAAAACTGCTATTGTATGGTAATTCTTATTGATGTGAGACTATTACATGTAACTCTTGAACATCTTGTTAGACTACAAATAGAGTCACAAAGTGAAAAAAAAAAAAGAAATACTTGAAATTACCTATATAGACTTTATTTTTGTGTTTGTTTTTTTTTTCTCTTGTTTTCATACCAATTTTCAGATATGGGCAAATATCAGCTTTATGTGTAGGGATAACAGAAGTAAAAAGATTACAGTTTAATGTTGGAAGATAAGAAATCTGAAGCTTTTCATTGGTCAGCGGCATACCAAGAGCAAGTGCCACGACTTATTGCAGACTAATATTTTGAGATATGTATCAAAATATCTTTTAATTTTTGTTGAGAAGTGATAAATTGCTTCATTATGAATAATATTTTGATTAAGACTACATAATTAATTTTGGCTGAAGAAGAACAATACTCTATATGCCCAACACTTAGGTATATGTTTACTGCAGTAAGAATTTCTATTATCCTGTTACTCACAGAATTTAAATCAGGATCATGACCTTAGAACTCATTAACTGCTATAAATAAACAGTTAACATTATGCACTTTTGAGGATGAAACTACTTTCACCTGCTTGAAGACATAGACCTAAGGTCAGTAACTATATTCCTTTCCTCCTAATGTAACTTTCCTGCAATCATCTATTACCCAACCTCAACGACTGTTGTTTGTTATTGATAGCATCAAAACTTTTGTGAAAATAAACAATTTGTCTCTCCTAGTAAAAAAGTTGCCTTTATTTTAGATATTTGCCGTTCTGACTTCACCCTGTACTGTATAAAACAGGACACATTACCTGAAAAGCCCTTAAGTTTACATAATATGTTACAACACTTTTCCTCACTTATATTTAATATATCAGTGTATTTAAAATAGCTTTCACTAATTATTTCCATGTGAATATTTAAAAAAATCTCAACAGACAGTAGTGTACCCTAAGTTTTAGAATACAGTTCACATTCTCTGCAGTTTTCCCTTTCTCTAAGCCTTCAGAAGAGTAATATTGTTTTAGCCATGTTAGATTTTTCCATTAGCTGTGTTCATCGTAGGTGGTGGGAAAAAGCAAAATATTTTCCCTTGAACTATCAGTGTCCTTGCCATCGTTTGATATTCCTCTCCTAAATTGTGTTCTTTGGAGGGACTTTTAGAGCAAATAGGTTTTCTATCCTCTGTAAGAAGTCCACTAAACCTCCTATAGTAGGAAGATTTTATGAGATTTCTCTTGACTCTTAATGGTTCTTCAGTTTTGAAGTGTAACATATGCAATTGATCATCTCTTCACTACCATTTCACCTATATCTGGAATACAGCTGAAGTAAGGGTAATTGAGGAGTCAAAGTGGGAGCAAACTTGCAGGAGACTATTTTGTTTCATACATCCTCAATAGTCTTTCGTTGCCCCACTCTTTAACCTTCACCACACCAATCCTCTCTTCTCTCTCAGCCTTTTCAACCATCTAAATCTATCCAATTTCTTCAGTCATCCTTTTAAAATACCTTCCTTCTTAAAATACTAATCTTATTGCTAACTTTAGTATCTAACATTCACAATAGCACATCAACTAAATTTTATTCATGACTGACTCACATATTGCTCACATTTAGTTTAGCTGGAACATTAAACCAACATCATATCCTTGTATTTTACTGTTGTTGATATCTCTGTATCTACTGAGTACATGCACACCTGCATTAGACAATCGTATTTCTACCATAAGAGCTAAACACAAAAGATGTAAACAATGGTTGTGTTTACCAAATGCATAATACTTTTATGCTTTATTATAATGTAGCTACTCAAATTAATCAAAAAGAATGGATAACATTTTTTTAAAAAGTAACAGTATCTACTTCTTTTGAAGGTATCAGTTCTTCAGTTGCAGAATTTATAAAACACTTTCTAAAGCGTCTAGTTTGCTGAGAGGAGAAACTTCTAGTAGTTAACAGCTTTGGGAAAAAACCCTGAATCTGCTTTCATTTCTCACAGCCCAAGACATAAAAGTGTCAAACTGAAACTTTTTTTAATTCTTTCTGTGAAACTAATTTTGCTCTGCCACAAGGCCTTTCTTTATGATAGCATGAACTTGAAACAAAAGAGGACCATGTAGCCTTAACTATCTAGAAATTTTAATTTGTTTTGGAATTGTATTGACATACTAAAGCAGTGCAAGTGACCTGCTCTTTTTCTCTGATCATTGCAGTTTTAGAGTGAGCTTCTGTCTAGCCTCCCATCCTGCCTCAGCTTATCAATAGGACTCCAGACCATTACATCTTACACTAAAAGATGTATAAAACAAACAAACAAACCCCACAGAACTTGTAAACATTCCATGCTCATGTAAAACTTAAGTGGATATTAGCAAAGGGAGTCTTCTTCACTATCAACTGGTAGAAAACTGACAAAGTATTCCCAGCTTTCTTCAGAGCTTTCCCTTTCCTCCATTTGTAATTCTAGGTTATTAAGAAACTGGTTTCTGTGGGAAAAGTACTAGCCATGAACACCTGCCAGAAGGACAATCCCAAATTGCCTTGTTAGACTCTATACATAAAATTAATTTAGAACTTGGGCACTTAATAAATCCCTTTTTCAAACCATCTGTTTGTTGCTCCCAAACAACTAGGGATATGCCTGTACTGCAAAAATAAAGATCCTAAACTGTTTAACCTAGGAGAGCTTTAGTGAAGAAGTTTTAGACAGGGACATTTAGTTCTTTCTCTGAAAAGCTGATAGAGGAATTTACTGAAAACTTTGTCTCACTAGTAGCAGCCCTGAAACTAGTTGAAATATATATTCAAACAATTCTTTCCTATTACTTCTTGACTGTCCCACATCACTGAGGACTAGTTTGGTTTTAGATACCACCATAGTTTTCTATTGCTGGGAAAAAATTATTATCTAATACTGATTTTATAGTGTTTTGCTATTTGCAATTCCCAGTGCTTTTCCAAACCTTTACCTTCATCCATTTCAAAATCACAGAGAAGTGACTTATGTTGTCACCCTAAGACTAATATTTCAGGAATCACATTCCTTAACCCTGCTTTTGACTCGAATTGTATAGTGATTATTTCCTATGTATGTGTGTATATATATATGTGTGTATGTGTGTGTATATATATGTGTGTGTGTGTGTATTTATTCATATATATTTACATGCATATGCATATATTTTAAATATAATACATGTGCAAAAATGAATGTTAAAATTGTATAATGTACGCTTTTTTTTTTATTCTTTCCCTTGTTGAAAGTTCCTTTATCTAAGTG
>JAOXXN010000471.1:37187023-37211977 GCA_026770055.1 Myrmophylax atrothorax
TATACAAACCTTGTCCCATAAAACAATAGACATTCAATTCCCAACTCCAGTGAACTACAAGGTGTTTGTGATGGTCTTGTTGCTTCTGACTTATGTACTGAGATCAATCACTTCTAAATACCTGGTCTATGCTACAGTATAGACTCCCATGCTGCCTTTGTATTGTCTCTTAAATTTATTGCTGCTTAGTGAATTTAGGATTTAAGGTATCAGTAAATTCCTTTCAGTGTATTAGGCAAATTTTTCACTCCAGCTTTAGGGTAAGCTGCGAGAAAATGTCTTTCAATATGGAGATTATATCTACTCACTGAAAAGCATTAAAAGTCTTTCAATTTATGAAAAAGTTACAGTAGCTTACCTCAATATTTTCTCAGTTTGTGAATCAGAAGACTGCGGTTTTACAGTTTTCGTTTTACATATTTTTTTTTAATTAAAAGAGAAGATCTTGGAACCTAAACAAATGAATTCCTAAGTACCTGAGTAATATTTACTAAATTGTTTGGGCTGCTCTGGCTATCATCCTTTTATTTTAACATAACTGTTATGAAATAGATATACAATAGAAGTTAGATGCTTTTCTACTTGTCTACTTTGTCTTCCGTAGCCTTTCAATTGGTGTCAGGCAACAAGAGTGTGAAACCACATTGAATCAAATTAGTAGAATCATTAATAGGGTGAGAATAATTAGCTTTATACTCTAGCTATATTTTGAGAATCATATTAAAACTGATTTGTACTATCACAGTAAATCATTATGGTGAAGAATTGCACTGTGCAGGAAAATTTCTTGATAGAATAGCACACTGTACTGCCTCTTAAACCTTCTGAATACAAGAGATTTAAGGAGATAACTTCATGAAGTCATTCCAGTAGCTCAAAATTTTAAGGATATTAGATTGTCTGCTTAGGGTTGAAAGCATTATGAAAGATATTTCAAAAGCTACTTTACTAGGCAGTTCAAGCCTCTCCTATATTTTTTAGATTCCTACACAATAATTTGAAGAGAGCCAATTTAACCAGGTGGAAGCTAGCCATCTGATAATAACTTAACAGTCATAGCAAAGGTCTCACAGCCATGGCAGAATTTGTCATTGTTATCTTGCCTGAGAACCATTTGCTAATCTCAGCATTGGTATAAAATAATTGAGAGAAATTAAAGTTTTCTGATTTTTTTCCAAGATCAAGAACAGTATTAAAACCAAGTTTGTGATATGTGTCTAGATGCAAAACAGTTGTTTAGGCTGTAATAGTTTGCAATGATAGAAGTTCTTTTGCTTGAATCATTTCAAATTTTATTTTAAGAAAGAGATTTCCACTGACAAGTGCTGTAAAAAGCAACTCATTTACTTCTGCCATGTATATGTATGTATATTTTTTTCTTAATTTTTATGCATTATTTTCCCTTTAATCCTTATTTTTCACCAGTATCTACTTGAAGAAAATACTTTATTCTCACTATTTTCATGTGTTTGGTATCCTGTTAATTTATTTCTGTAATTCCTAAGCACAGGTATAATATGCTCCACCTTTCAAAAGATTGATCTTCTGTTCAGACTAATCATCTACAGCTGTTGAACCAGATGATCATTTTTGAGTCCCAATATGAGCAATAGGGAAGGAATAACCATACTAGATTTTTAATGAGGACTTTTTTTTTATAGATTTACTTTACATTTGCAGTCTCTAAAATAGTGCTTGCTAATATATTGCCAAGATGTTTCTTCAGGTTATTAAACTTGTTGCTGAAACATTTATGATAAACAGTATCAACTGTTGTGAATCCTCACTGAATAAAAATGAGTCTCTATGTTTAAAAAAACACCTTCTTGTAAGACAGGGAAAATTTTAAAGATCATAAAGTTTTAGTTTGGATTCTTCAGTTTTATTTGTTTGAAGGCACCAGGCATTTGCAGTGTTCTGGTAAATTGTGAGCTACAATTTTATTGGGTTTGCATGGTAAGTATTTAGTAGCAGAGGCTGTGAGAAACTGCCAGAAGCTTCTCCAGTGTTCGATGGAGCCAATGCAAGCTGGCTCCGAGATGGACCTGCCACTGGCCACGGCCGAGCCTATTAATAACAGTGGTAGCACCTCTGCAGTAACAGTGAAGAAAGGGAAAAAAGACCTGCACCATTACAGCTATAGAGAGAAGTGAGAATATGTGCAAGCAACAGCTCTGCAGACATGAAGGTCAGTGTAGAAGGAAAGGGTGGACTGCTCCAGGTGCTGAAGTAAAGATTCCCCTGCAGTCTGTGGTGAAGACCATGGCAAGGCAGGCTGTGCCCTTGCAGTCCATGGAAGTCCACAAAGGAGCAGGTGTACACGTTCAGCCCACAGAGAACCCCACGCCAGGGCAAGTGGGATGCCTGAGAGGTAGTGACCCCATGGGAAGCTTCTGGCACAACCTGTGGACCCACTGAGAGAGGAGCTCATGGAGCAGGCTTCTGACAGGGCTTGTGACTCACACTGAAGTCAGTTCCTAAAAGACTGCACCCCAAGGAAGGGACCTTCACTGGAGCAGTTCCTGAAGAACTGCAGCCTGTGTGAAGGACTCATATTGGAGAAGTTTTTGGAGAACTGTTTTCCATGGGTGGGACCCCATGCTAGAGCAGAAGAGTGTGAGGAATCCTTCCCTTGAGGAGGAAGGAAGGGCAGAGACAATGCATGATGAACTGACAGCAACCTCCATTCCCTGTCCCCTTGTGCCCCTGATGTGGGGAGGAGTTTGAGAATTTGGGAGTGAAGTTTAGCCTGGGAAGACAGGAGGAGTGAGAGCAAAGATTTTTTTTAAGATTTTGTTTTATTTCTCATTATCCTACTCTGATTTGCTTCATAATAAATTAAACTGATTTCCCCAAGTCAAGTCTGTTTTGCCCATGACAGTGACTGCTGAGTTCACACTCCCCACCCTTACCTCAATTCATGAGCCTTCCATTGTATTTTCTCTCCCCTGTCCAGCTGAGGAGAGGAGTGAGAGTGGCTTTGGTGGGCATGTGGCATCCAGCAGGGTCAACCCACTACATAATATTTTATATTATTTTAACAATATTGTTTAAACAATTTTTACATTAAACTCTTTTGTCTGTTAGGTAAATCATTAATCTTCCTGTTATTTACACTTACATTAACTTTGCACCAAGTCTTAAGAATATAATCTTTATACACTCAATTTTGTTAATAAACTAGCACCAGAATCAGCATACTAGAAGAATCTCATGCAAAAATTCTATATTCACATGAAGATAAGATTAAAACTGTTTGCTAGATTAGGAACATCCATCAGTGATTTATTTCAGAATAAGATAAAGCATTAGCAAAAGGCTAAAATACGTACCTTGTAAAGCAGAAACCTTATTTTAGTAAGTAGGTATGTAACTAACTGGCATTGCTCCAATGAGTGCTTCATCAAATTTCTACATTTTCATCAAAGCCATTGAAATCATGACTCCATTTCCAAGGTGATCACCAGTCATGAGATTACAACTGAGCTCAGTGAATTCCTCTCTGACACAATAATGGGTACACCAAAATTGGTAAGCTTCTACATAAAGGAACCAAAGAACATTGTTTCTAAATCCACTGAAACTAATGCATGAAATGTTCAAAGAGAACTGGATTCTTGTCTACTTCTTTCATGCAAAGCACTGAAGTCAGTTTCTTTTTAATGGATTTTCCAAATAGGTGGGATTTCAATGAGTTTCGTATGTGTTTGTCTGTACTCTAGCCTGGACTATTACAAATCAAAATACAAGGCAGTTGGAGCCAGTGTTTTTACTGGACTATCAAGCCACAGCCTGTTTATGGCTGGAATATCCTGAATTCTTTATCCTGCCCGTGTATTTAACCTTCTGGTCCGGGGGAACTGTTTGTCCAATGCTTCCAGGGACACTTTTTGTTCCGCCTCAGAAGAAATTGTATCAGCACCATATCTTTATCTTTAGAAAGATCCAAATAGTGTCTTCTTTTGCACTACTGAAATTAAACTGTATGTTACTGTTCAGGTTTGGGAATGGATGGCTCTGTAGTCTACAATATCCCTAGCATGTCTTCAGATCTTTGGTGGAATGCTTGAAAACTATGAGCTGAAACAGCTTGTGGCAATGAAGCTTAACTGAAAGCAGACACGCCCCTGTTGTGAAGCCCTGAAGGCTGTTTGTCTAAGGCTGGTTTTGGTGTTATCTTTTGACAAAGGTTAAGCAGCTCCCTGCTAAGATTGTGTTGGCTATTACAGACCATATTGTTTAGGAATTTTATTCTTCCCTTGCTAATACAACTGCAGAAGAGAACTACCTAGCTGCCTAACTTGGACATAAGCATTCTGCCAGAGACACAATAGAAAGAGTACTATTCCTAGATAATCCATGAACAGGAATTTAACCTGAAGAGATTTAATCCAGAGATTTTTCAGCACACTAAGAAACTGTAGAGAATTTTTCAGTGATTCATATGACTGGTATTTTAATTATTTTTATGGATATTTCTATTTTTTAAATACAGCAGATGATGTTTTACCTATACATTTAGCAAGAACGCTGCTCATTTTGTAAAGCACTTTAATATTAACAAGCATTAAAATAACTATCAACAATGATGAAATTTTATGCATCCCTAATGAGTTAATTAAAATGACAGTAATGTTTCAATTTTAGTAAGAATTCTGCTGTTGTCAATGGGATGAAAGTTTTTGGCCTGATTTTTAGCATCTTACCTTGGTGCCCAGTGGACATAAAAACAGAAATTAAGCACAAGTAATTAATACCAACAGAAAAAATAATTGTAAAAGCGATAATTGCCATCTGTTCTTGTCAGTATTATTAATGGGCATAGAATAGCCTTTATAACAAAAGAGCTTACAAATGTAATGTTGACCAAACTTGTTTCTTTCAAAGTAGCTGGACTTGCATTAAAGAAGGTATGGTGGGCAAACAAATCCAAACTGTTAACACAGCCTAAGAGTTTTGGTGTATCAGCCAATTTATAATTAGTTGCAGTTTGCAAGGAATACAGATCTCACAGGAATAAAACCATAATAATTCTTATGAATAAAGTTTTGAACCACTCATGCATTACAATTTGATACCCTTTAACTGTTAGAGTTAATCTGGCAATGTAAATTTGATTTCTTATTTTCTGAGGAAAAAATATGCCTTATTTCAGTTTCCATAGCTACTAGTTTTCAGCTAATGTATTTGCTATGCAAAAATAAGCCCTTTTTCAGTTTTGTAAATTTAGTATACTCTGTATGGCAAGGCTTTTGAATCATTTTCTAGGCCTAGAAGGAACAATTCAGTGCTGTTTACTAAAATGATACTTTAAATTAGTTGTTATCAGATTCTCTTCTAACATAGTTTCCTAAGGCTTATTTGTGTTCTTAGGTTATCACCAGATCCCTACATTCTCCCGAATCACTTTCAAATCTTGTAGCTAGATTCTGCAACTTGGCAGAGGAGTAGAAGTCTCAAATATTAGGTTCTTACAAGATTCAGGTTTAGGTAAAAAAACCCCATGATTTAGGTAAAACAAATTGTTTAGGTAAAAAAAAAAAAAAAGTTAAAACTGGATTTTATTCATTATTCTCCATAATACAAAGGGAGGATGTTCTGTAATCTGAGATATAACACACAGCAGAGCAAGCCAGTTGCTATTGGTCAATGCTTGTAGCTCACAGAACATCCTTAGTGAACCAAATGCTGTTAGTTCTCTGGATCATTGAAGAACAACTGCTGGATTTTTTTTGTTAGCACAGAATTCAAATTAGAGGTACTACTAGTTTATGGAGAAATTAAATATACGTCCCTATTCAGGGTGGTATTTAAGCAACTGTATAGCTTCAGGTAAATGTTTAAACTCAAGATTTTCCCATGCTGAAAAATGTTTGAAATATTTTCTAAACAGAGGCGATAGAAATTTGTCTCTTGAGGCAGTGAGTTCTGCAACTTAGCAAATTCAGAGAGAAGTTCGGAAAGCTTTAGACAGTGAAATTGAGAGACTTGGTCTGAACAAACAACAAACAACAAAATCAGCCTTTTTGCTAGCTTTGGACAACAATAATTTCTGTTTCAAATGTAAGGGAGTTTGGTTTGATTTGGGGGTTTAATGTGTGTGTCACTTCACTTACTTCTGTATGCCCATTGTGTTATCCTGGTCATACATTATCGTCATTAATTTTTTTTTTTCACTTGAACTTCAATGCAAACAGCTCAAAAGAAATGCTTTTAAACAATAAGATCTCTAAGAGATCACCCAAGTGTGTTTTGAAATGTACTGCTCTAAAACTCTCTTATGTGCTTTGGTTTTCTCACAGTACATATAAGATTTAATTTTTCAAATGGTTCATCATTGCCACCATCCATTTGTATACATGGGTAATATATGACACCTTTTTTTCTATGATGATTTTCACAAGATCATTCAATAGCTGCTTCTAAAGTGTGATTTGAAAAACATGAAAATTGTAGGAAATTAGTTTTAATTAATCTGAAAAGAATTTCAAATTAAAAAATGTTCAGTTCAATATATAGAGGCTAATGATCACAGAAGCTCAATACTTCTAGAAATTCTTTTTATATACTAATTTCAGCCAAAGAGATAAAATGCCAATTTTAAGAGAGAAATAGTGACATTTCTTAGTTCAGCATTCAGAATCAGTGAACATAAGTATTTCGCTGATACTAACAAAGAATTCCTTTTCTATTTGTCAGCTTGAAAGGCAACAGTAATCACTAACAGAAGTTTATAATCCCTAAAGCTCTGGTCTTACCAAGAAACTGCCCGCAATAAAAGATCTTAGAAAACTTCAACTTACTCAACTGTTCTGTGCTTTGGATGTCTTCTTGCACCAGAATAAGAGGATTTTTTTATTTGCAGTACTGAAATAGCAACTTAGGTTGGTTGATGTGTCTGTGTTGTATCTCTCTTGTAATTCCTATCTCACATAGGTTTTTTTGAAAACAAATACAGTGCCTATCCATTCTGTTTATGATCTGTTTTTATTATCACACACTCTGCACATAGTTGCTGGGCATGGGCTTCCATGGATTTTGTTTGACAGTATTGGCTTCCAAAAGGTTTTCAAGACTTTAGGTGCTTTCTCTGAGGCTCTTCAAGACTGTTGCAGTTTGGTGTAGCTAAGTTCACAGTAAAGTTTATTTTATGTGGGAAGTTGAACATCATGCTTCATATACATTGTGTGCATAAGAGTCAGAAAACAGCTGCTGACAAAGGTGTTTCCAGCACTCATGTGTTTGAATAGAGTTATTCCATTGCATATCAAGTTTTAAATGATGCCTCCTCATCACAATTAACTGCTGGGAAATAAAATACCAAGATGCCAATAGTAATGCACTTGCACACCTCATTACTGTTTAATATTTGATCTAACACAAGTGAATGAATTTATACTATTTTCAAGTGTACAAAAACTATGGTTTATGCCAAATATAAACACTTGCTATGTCATCCTCAGGAGATTAATTTACATTTTTTTTGTCCATATATTTCTCAGATACCTCATGGTTCTTACCTTTTTAATATTGGTAAGAGTGTAGAATAACAGAGCTCTATTTTTAAGGAATCATAAGATCATCATAATTAGAAAATAGAAGCATAATAAGAACATAATCCTGGTTTATGAGCAGATAACAAGTGATGACACAAGATGCTGTATTTTGCTTTTATTAAGGACCTTCAACTTCTATTAACTATAAAGTTGCAGAAGCAACATGGTAGTCCTGGCCTATAAAAGCTGACTATCCATTCTTAATTAGTAAATGGTCATACAAACTTAAAAAATTAATAAGGAAATTAAAAAGAATAAAAACCAAGAAAGTTGAAACAAAACGAATGCATTGCTTTAATAGACCACAAAATAAATGCAGATGAAATATTTCTGATTAGGTTACACATGGAGTAGATGTCAGTCTAAACTGGCCAGTCTAACTGACCCTAATTTTAGTAGTATGTCAATAGGTTGTTCTCGCTACCATAGGGTAATGATTAACCCCACAATTATGTGCAGTAATTCTGTAATATGATGCTATATTATTTTCTTAAAATATATGGCACTTATAAGTAGTTAGACTTCTATAACTTCATAAATCCATGTACTAAAGTCAGTACAGTTACGAAGTTATGTGAGTTTAGGGCAAAGCAGCACAACCAAGCAGTTATGTGAGTTTAAGGTATACACTGTCTTCAAATATTCAAAATTTATGTAAAGGGAAATGCCCAGACTTGTTACTTGGAATTCCATTAAAAAGTTCTTTCTCTGGAAGATTTGTTCATGTAGGTGGTAAGTTTTACATTTAACCTTTGTTCTTCAGAGCAATTCTGTGCTTTACGTTGAAGACCAGGAATACCACCAGGTGATCTTAAAAGAGCGTCTTGGGTTTGATGGTCTTACAAGGTCATCTGTTTTTTCTTTAAAAAATATGTCTGTAGATGAAGTTCTTATCACTGGTCCAAATTCAAAATGAAGAGAGAATTCTTCATTGCTTAGCTTCTTAAAAAATTACAAATGCTAGACTAGATTCATAAAATTTACTATGCCATTTGTTATCAGACCATACTATTTGTTTCCTATACTTAGCATAACTACAAAAACAATGAACAGACTTGCTTTTGTAATGTAAGCAGTCCCTAGTTTTCTCCAGGAAGCTGTCTGGTTGCTGGATGTCACTGATAAAAGTGAAGGAAAAATTATCAAACTTCTTCTATTTCCTAGAACATAAAAAAATAATTGAAAAATTCTAATTGGGCCTTTTGCTCCTGTTATGCTGAACTGATCAATGGGGAAAACAGACAGGAGGAGACCTCTCTGAAGACCATAGCAATTATGTGTGTTGTCAACCTACACAGATGTTCATTTTACATTAATTTTCTGTGTTATTCAAGCAGCTTTCAAATTAGTGTAATCAAAAACATTAATGACCTTTAAAAAGCAAAGCAAGTATTAGCAATGGAATGTTGAAGATGGAAACCTTCTGTATTTGATATCAAGCTGTCTATCAAACTACAAGTATTTGTAAAATAGCGGGCACTAAGAGAGAGAGTAAATTCATTAACCAAATATTGAAAAAGTATATCTGTGGCAATAAAAATTTCCTTCTCTGATTTCATCTTCATTTCCCCCAATTTTAGGCTGTATGCCCTGATACAAGCATCTCCTAATCATAATTTGTGTGTAGTGTACAAAAATACTTTGCAGGTGCTGGACTTAAAATTACCACTTCAGCTACCGTTCAAATGAGCACGGGAATGCAATTTCATCAACACTATAAACCCTTATGCTTCCATTGTCTTTATGCAGCTGTCTTGAGGACCATATGTACATGTAATTATATAGCTGTATTACACATAATTTTTCTTCCTGTTTTATTTGTTTTCTTCTTTGAGTGTGACCATTACTGTTGTAGTATTTTTTTTTCTGACACTTCTCTATACAAACCAAGATCAAATACTATGATTTTCAGAGCGAGACATGGATGGAGGCAAGATATGATACAGAGTCAAGACTGGAGTAATAGTTACAGAAAAAAAATATTTAATGACCCTTATACTTAGATTTTTGACACTAGTATTTTCTTCATTGTCTTATGCTTTTATCATATGAGTAGTGATTTCAAGGGCTTCAGAAGGATATAAGTAGCATGATTACAACATTCTTTTTGTATTACAATGCATGAGTCAAATTACAACAGTGAGCATCATCATACTTGGCTTCCTGTGAGATACCTCTTACTCATTCATCATCTCTATCACATATTTTGTAATTGCTTAAGTGTTTCATGCATTTTGACTAGGTTATATTTATGCTATCAGTAATGTATAGATAGATGTTTTCCTGTAAGTCTGAACCTCAATATTTCTATACTACTTTACTGTGTGTTAGCTAAACAAAAAAACAAAACAAAACAAAAAAATAATTTTAAAAAAGAGAAGAAAAATAATGAAATAAACCCCACAAACAAGCAAATTGGACCAAACCCCACCAAACAAAAAAATGAAAACCAAACACAAAAAAGCCCACTAATAATGTCTGGAGGGGTTGTTTTTCATTGTGTTGAGTAATACTTTGTTTTTCCTTACAGATGATCTTTTGTTAATGTTAGTGTAATGCAGGGGGCGGGGCGGCAAGTGTCTTTTTGGTGTTTTCTTTCTTTTGAGACTGCAGATAGAAAGGGATTGAATATTAGTTATTGTTTTACCACTGCAAGTGTTATGATCGTAAGGTTTTTTCTGAACTGATAGCTTCCCCCTCCCGCTTTACCCCTACCCTTAGTCTAGAGCTGCAATATACAGATATTTCTTTCCATTCTCTTAGTTTTTCAGTAATCTAGACAGGTTCAGAAAGGTTCCCTAAGGTTTGTGTAGTATTTACAAGTAGGCTTCTTGTGCTTCTCTAAGGAAAAACAGGGAATGCTTTGTATGTTATATTTATCATTCTTAAATTTTGTTTTCCATTTAATATGTAAACCATTTTCCAAGGGGAATTATCATTTCATTCTTTAGCTTTCCACTTACTACTTCATTTCAGTTGTAACTCATCAGTGCATTTGGCAATTCTACAGCTAGTTTCTCTGTCTGGGTAATTTATGTAGATTAGAAGCAATGAAGATCTGAGAATTGACTCCCCTGTGGTCCTTTTCAACACTTTACTTTATAATCACTTCACTTTAATCAGTTCTTTATCTGTTCCCATGTTTAACCTGAATCTTTCCTGCTTTCAGTTTAAGATGAAGATTATCATTTGAGACCCTATCAAAGGGTTTATGTAAATCAAAATTATGGTGCTTGTACTCCTATTATCCATTTTATGTCTAATTTTCTCAAAAAAAAAAAAAGTAAATGGTTGTCAAAACCTAAATTTCTTTAAAATTTTTGTGAAGGTAAACTGTTTTAAATTATTGACAATTATTTAACTCTCATCATCTTTAAATGTGTTGCATGCTATCATGTAAACATATTGAGGCAGAAGACAGGTTCAGCCTGTCAACTGATGCTGGCAGATACAATGGAGTCTCCCCTAACTTTTCCCCCATTCTCAACTTACTTTTATACTATTTCTTTATGTTTAGATGGAGCTTGAGTGACTTTAATCATTAAATACCTTTGTTACTGATTGATGTAAAATTGTCTCTCTTTGCTATTAAGATACACTCAAAAAAAAATACAGAGTGCCTGCCCAGTGCGGGGTGGTCATACCTTGGAGGCAGGTACTTTTGGGATGGATGTGTGTGTTAATATTACAGCTAGACTTTAATGAACCAAGTTCATCTGAGAAGGGCTATTTTGCCACAGTGGTTGACTCAGCAGGAGGACATCATCTCTCTCCATTGGTTGACAGGTGCTATGCAGTTTATCAGCTGCAAAGTACCATCGAGTTCCCCTCCCTGCAAGGATTTACATAGAGCCGGGTTGAGGTGACTCCATGCCATCCCACCCTCCGTTCCATCCGCCTTAGCAGGTGCTTACTGTCGGAGCAGCCAACCATGTTCCATCCAGGCAGTAGCAGCTGCATTTTACCCTGTAATTTCTGTACTGTTACAACTGCTGTTAGGATATGAATATTACTTGTCAGTTTCCTCTAATTTTACCCCATCCATCTTTCCACAAACTGCCATTAAACAAAACAGATTATCTTTCAATTGTAGTGATGCCTGGGTTCCTGATGTTTAGTGAGGTATGATAGAAAATCTGCTTTCTAAAATACACAAGAATACTTTGCATTTCACAGTATGTAGAATGAATACATTTGACAAGAGTAATATAGATCAACACATTCTGAAATAACACTTCAAAAACTGATCAAAATGTTTAAGGACAGAAGAACTCAGTAATGTTTTAGAAAGATCCTTTTGTTCACTCTGCTTTGATAGAGTTTATACTGAATGGCTACCACAGTAACATACTTAATTTAGCAACCTTTAGAACTACACTGGCCCTCAATTTTATGAACCTCTTTTTCAACAGAGCAATGTTAGAATTATAATTATATAATTGCCACGTATAATTATGGCTCTTACTCATTTTAGATAATAAAAAAATCCATCAACTCTGTATTTACCTAGCAGCACATGCTTATGTGATAAGGCCCATGCAATCAAAAACATATGCTCAAGCTTGGAATAGTCATATTTCCTTACACTGAGAATGTCAAAAGTCACTATTTACAATAAAAGTATTCATTCTGTTCACTATAAAATAAACCCCAATATCCCCAAATGGCACCACATCAATGGCAGTACCAAATAGTCAGTAAAAGAAATAGGCAAAAAGTTAAAAAAAATAAATGCAATTTATTGTTCTTTTACTATGCTATTGAATAAAAAGTGTACTTTTATTAAAAATACTTTTTTTCCTGTGTAACAAGAGAAGTGTGAATTTACCAGTCTGTTTTTCACCAAATGCTTATATAACTTTATCTTTCTTAACCTTCAGACTACAATGTATTATTTTAGCACTAACTTTCTGGACAGAATAGCTTTGTTTCCAGCTGAAAATATATGAAGCTATCCCTTCTGCAATCCCCAAAATAACCAGTTTATCTATTCTCCAATCCCCAAACCAAGCAATTATCTACTCAGAAGCCATTTGATGTTATCATTGCTAACAGAAGAAGACTTTGTAAAGCTAAAAGCTGATTGATTTTAGTTCATAAACAAGTACATTTTTTTCAATAGTAAATTTTAACCTTCATGAAATACACATAATCTGTATATTTCCACATTTTTGTTTCTGTAAACATTTGTTTATGAAGGTTGTTGATTTAGAAGTACCTGGATATTTGTTACTTGATCAGCTTGGGATAGCTATGGATATCTCCTTCAAAATCATGCTTCTACCCCAAGCTAAAATTGTAACACTTGTCTTCATTGTTTGTGCATATTTGAAGTTTCAGCTCAGCAGTTTCTGGTTATTTTGGAGTATTCAATGGCAGATAAGAATGTTATTGCAGGAAAAAAATTATAGACATTCCTAAAGTCATGAATACTTCAGAGATAAGGGACAAAAGCTGTATTAAGTAATAAACAGGTTGTAATACTGAACATCCTTCTGCCAAAATAGGTTCTCAAGCTTTCTGAACAGACGTGGGAATCTGCAATACCTCTTTTCATGATATTCCAGTTGGTATACAGGGCTTTAAATGAAACTAAACTCCTTTTTCTTATTTTTCTTATATTTCTCAGTGTTTCACCTTATCAAGGTAACATACTGACACAGAGTAGTTTTGTAAAGCTACCCTATTTTTTACTACAGCATAATAATTTCTTTACTGAAGATTATTAACTTACTTTAAGGAAGTTTTAAAATATATTTAACTGTGATTTGGTTTATAGCATGTATATGAAGGCATCATGGCTCTTACAAGCAGTTATAAATAGTGTAGGAAAGAGTGAAAAACTTCTCTGTTTCCTTATATTTACAAATACTTTTTTTTTTCCTCACCCCTGCTTGGACATTCCCACTCAAGTACTTTGCTTTTTTCTACAATTAAACTCTGGGAACACTGTCACTAAAAACTTTGTTAATGGCAGAAAAGAAACCAGTGTGTTTTTTACCACTAGACTCCTGAAAATTGTGCTTTTGGAATAGAGTGAAACATTGCTATCATACACATATGCAATCTTGGGGGTATTATTTCCTGTTTTCCCATTGAAGGCAAAAGGAAAGTTTCAGTTACCATTTTAGTACTTTTAAAGCAATGAAAATAAATGAAAAACAACAGATGCACTGAAGTGAGACAGTAAATTTTATGTGCTCTTATCAGAAAGCTGCATTTATGAGACTTCCACTCTATTGGGATATGCCTCCAAATGCTACAACCTAACAGGAAATAAGGCAAGATTTTTGAGAAATATGTACTCTGTGATTACTGAAGTCATGAAGAGAATGAGAAATAAGTTGATTTTAGTCCTAGAGCTCTGGAAACAGATTTATTGCTTTGTTGTTTCCTGAGTCTGTAAATTAAGATTAACTTATTTGATGCAGAAAATTTAATAAAATTTTTAAAATAGATCAGTAAATAGGAAATATGAACTATCAGTTAATACTTAAGTCTGTGTGCATACCATACAACACTACCATATGCTAAGTTGTGTACATATGCTGGTTTAAAGGTAAACTGGCATGAGAAATAAACCCAGCACGAGAGATTATAAGTCAGAGTTACAATTTAATAATAATATTACAATAAATGAAATGGCACAAAGAGAAATTGTTTTTAACCCACAAAACCCAGAAGTATAACCCAGCCCCCTGGAGCACAAACACAATGGTGTTTGTTAGCCTCTATGCTGAGCCCCATGTGCTTCCCACTGAGTCCAAAGCAAAAAGAAGTGAGAAACCTGTTGGTGCAGATAACAGTCGCGGTCTGGTTGAGAGTGGTGATCTCCTCCTGTCGAGGTTCTGGTCCTCCTCTGGATCTGACGAATAGTCCCCCAAGTCCCCAAAACCGCAAGATTATACCCCCTCAGGTCAAGGCGGTACCACCCAGTACCTCCCTGAGGGCGGGGAATTACACACTGGGTGATCTCACTCTGTGAGTCATAGGGTATTTTGGAATTGTTGATGGCCCATCAGCAGACATGACACCTCAGGCTGGGTGTGGAGGTGCTAACAACTTCCTGGAGGGGAGTTATCACAACTCTTATCTCACAGGTGTCTTTCTCACAGGTCAGGTGTGCCCTGGGCAGCTACTGCAAATGGTCCATTGTTAACAGTTCATGGGAAATGAGTAGAGGGTATAGAATACATAGCTTTGGTCACACCCGCACAGTGATAAACTGGTCCCACCTGCTGAACTAGGACAGTACAGTATTTATTTTTATGTATTTAGTATTGTAACACCTCTGAGTCAGAATTCTTGTTGTGCAAGACATTGTCAATTGGAGAAATAAAAACTGGTTCTGACCCACTGAAAATTAAACCAGTGCTACACAAGAGACAAGAGGTGAATAGGAAAGGAACAAGATACAAGAAAATTCTGGACTACAAAATTCTCAGTAGGCATAGTCACTTGCATTCCAGGCTTTGTTGAAAATTCTGTAACTACCTCATAGAACAAGTTAATAAAGGTGTTTTGCCATAAATGCAAAAATAAGTGGTAGGTCAGCACTTAGGAGCTACCCAAATCACATTGAGTATAATTTTCTTTAACCTTTTGGCAATTCCAAGAGTACATGACATTTCATGAACCCTGCAGTTTCCTTGATGAGGAACATAGAAATACATGGAGGGGAACTTAATTAAGATTTTTATATATATATATATATATATATATATAAAACTAACTAACAAGTGTGGTTTACTTAGTGTGTACATTCTGAGATATCACTAATAATACCTTATCTTCTTTGAACAGGTAAATACTCCATTTCTGCAGATTGCCAAAAGGAACTGCAGAAGACTTCAAAGGTAAGGACCTCCTTAAAAATAATGCTTCAAATGATCATTCTTTCTGGTTTATGATTTAGAAGAGAAAATGGAGAATGTTAATTCTTTTGCACTCTCTGGCTGATAACAGAGAATTACAGATGACATGAATTGACATGGACTTTGACTTCCTGTTTGTGAAGCTGTTTATGTATAAAAGACAAATTTTCACTTTACTCTTGCTTGAAAGGATAAGTTTAATAATTTGGTAACTGTATGAAAAAAGGATTCGTGTGTGAAAATAAAATATCAAACTCTTGTAACATCTTTATCATATTTTTCTTTTTGCAAGATTGAAAGAAGACTGTTAGGCTACTAGAAAATTAAACTTAGTTATGATACTCTTTTTTCAATATGAAAGCTTGCTAACTTCACTTTTTTTTTTTTACTTGATACAACTTTCATTCATTCCTCTTAAGAAATGCAGATTTGACTTTATTTTCAAAGATTTAGTTTCTTTTCAGAGCTCTTTGGTTTTAGAATACATTTGTTTTAACTTTCAACTGGGGGAAATAACTCAGTATCATATTGTGCTCAGACTGTTGTTTGTGGTACTTCATTGTTCTTCAGCTACGTCTCCTGTAGCAATAGTTGACTTTTAAATTGTTCTGTCCACCCTTACAGAAAATATTCTTTCTGTCAAGGACATAGGTAACAGGACACAAGGTTTCACTAAAATTGTTATTTTTAATTCATGAAGTCAGAGCAGATGACAAGGACATTATGGTCTTCTCTGAACTTGGATTTAGTAACCAGAAAGAAAGCAAGAGTAGTCATCGTATTTATTGTTCCAGTCGTCGTATCTGTGCCTACTTTACTTTAAAACACTGGGTACTTTAAGAGCCTATTATATGTCATTTATGCATGTGCTTTAATGCATATACTGACAAGGATGGGAGACTCTCTATCAATTAATATTTAGCCATACTTTTCTACGTTGCCTTATAAAGCAAAGTCCCATAATTACTTTGGCCTCCAAAAACATATCTTATGAATTATAGATATTAATGGAGGAAAGGGAGAAATTCTGAGAAAGTTCCACAAGCTTTTTGGGATTATGCCAGATGTTATCCGAGTACTGGACTTTTATGGGACAAAAACATGTAAGTAGAGTATCTAAGCTGAGGAAGAAGTCAGAGGCTCATCTCAGATGATGCTGTATTCCCAGAAAGAGGTCTGACAGACCAAGGACTTCAAGCCTGGTCTTATGTCCCAGAAGAATGCCTGAAATATTCAGCCTTTCACTATTCTGGCTTTGGTACTCTTATTAATTTTTTATTGACTTTTTTAGACTTTATTTAAAAAAAAAAAAAAGAAATTATTTTTTCTTCTTGATTGAAATCCTAGCATCTTGTGAGACATGGGAAATTATTCACATTATGCCTCAATGTGTCAATGTGCTACCTAACCCTCTCTTTGTATTCTTCCAATACACCTGCAATGCTTAGATTGATCAAAAACCTCCAAATTTTCAGTAGTCTATAATACTTCAGAAATTATGAAGGAAATCATATTATAAAGTGGAAGATGTTTTTTTGTGTGTAGATGTGTGGCCAAGTTTGTTCCATTTTTCACTTTTTCTTTTCAGGTCTTGTCTTTATATAGAAATATAATTGATGTAATTTGTTACTTTCCCAAGTATCTCAGATAGACTTTGATCATCCATGATTTAAATAGCATTGACTAAGGGAAAATATTTCAGTAAAAGTAGGGGACAAAAAGAACTTTAGCAGTGAAAAATATGGAACAGTTAAAAAAAAAAAAAGGCATAGTGGAAAAAAAAGTGCTAAGGAGAAAAAAAAGACAGGGTGCCATTCACCAAGGTCCTATTTGAATGCCACTGCAGGTGCCCAGGAGAATCATCATTGAAGGACATAAAGTATGAGGATAAGAAAATACATGTCATATTTCTGACAGGTACATCTAACTATGAAAAAAAAAACCTATTCAGCATAGGAGGTTAAGGGAAGAATAAAACTAATGACATTACAATTCTCTTGAGAAGTGTTGTTTTGTTTATTAAATAAGCCACTCTAGTAAGATAAGTAAGAAGAACTGCTTAGTCTGGCAGTGTTAATTGATGCTGTCCTGGGAGTTTATTGTTATGTATTACTCTTTTTGTCCTTTCATGTAAAGATGTCAGCACATTGTATCTGACAGGATGTACTGTATATTATAAATTATTCTAATTGGGATAGAAAAATGGCCATCAATTCTCACTACTCTGTATATTTAATGCATGACTTTAAATTTGTACATAATATTAATTCCCAAGTATGAGGATTATTTTGGGGTATACTTTGTGAATACTTTTTCTATGATGTCTTCAGATGAAAAGTAGCTTATTCTAACCAGCTAATGTTTGACACACATAGATACATTTCCCCACACAAATACAGTGAACACATGGATACAACAGCTATATGATAGGAAATGAGAACAGGAGATAAAAGAAATAGAGCCATTCAGGGTTGACATGAGACACCTGACAGAGAGTTAAACATAGTCTTGCACTCAGTCTTCTTTTTGAGCACGACTAGTATTGACAGCATTGCTACAAACCAAAGACAAGGACAGGAAAAGGCAAGTATCACTTTATTTTCTTTTATATTATCTCCTGAATGCATGGAATGCAAGGATGGGCACACTGTATCTTGTAAAGGTGGGGGGTTTTCCCTTCTGTAATTCTGGGACATGTAAAGTTTTAGAGATTTTTTTAAAGTAAAATTAATAAATTTCAATGCAGTAAATTTTTAATCCTGAGAGGAATTATTTCCAAGGAAGATAGCTCTCTGTACATCTGAATTCCATTAGTATAGTGAGGCAGCTTGTATCCACTTCAATATATAAAACTGTTTGGGAGATGTTTTTTACCTCTCAAAAAAAAAAAAACCCAAACCACCAAAAAACTGGTGGACAATTTTTTTTTTCCTAAACTTCAGTAAAAAATTGACAAATAAAAATAAGTACTATTTTCTGTAGCATAATTGAGCAATTAAGTGTGTTCTGTTTTAGGCCAATCCTCTCTATGTTGAACACATTATTGCTCTTCCTGGTAAAATGTGATGGAAGTACTTTGAGGGCATGTATGCTAAATATTTATTTTTGACATGGCTTATTGCCTAACATTTTTCTCTTTAAAGGCACATATATTAAGTAGTAGGGCATTTCAGTTACTTGTAATTTAATGTCTATGCATTAGGAAGAATTATGAATTCAAGCATGGATCATGCATTTTGTTTAAAAGCTCATTTGCCAAAAAGGTATGTTTCTAATAAGAGAAAAAGATACTGTTCCCACCACTGCTGTTTTCAGCTGTGTGACAGAAATGGCTGTTTTGATGAAAAAGAAATAGACAGTCCGTGAAAACCCTTGACAGATGTATGTAGTGGTTTTCAAAGGACTGAATTGATTTGGGAGCCTAGTTTCAAGAAGAAGCCATGCAACTTAGGAGCTGATGTTGTCTAACAGAAAAAATGACTTCGGGCAAGATCCATAAACACACTTAGGCATTGCAAGACCTAATATTCAGAACCAGCTGTAGGCACGTACATTCCTTATAAAGTGCACAAAAAGGGTTAAGCACCTCTGAATTAGATCCACAGTCAAAAATGTATGAAGACATTTACCTATAGTTAGTCATTAGGAAATTCCAGGGTATGGTGAAAAAGATAGTAAAGTGACAGGATTTCTAATCTTCTCAGGGTTTAGGATTAATGCTACTAAGTGATTAAGCTGACTAAATCTTTTTCTTGTTTCTTTATTTTAGTATAGAACTGAGGTTACCTTTTTAAAAATGTAATAGGTGATTTTTCCCTGAAGGACACAATTAATATGCATTCTACTTACTGTACTCCAGAATCCTATAACTGATTGTATCAGGACCCAGGCAAGTTTTATTGGTAGCTCTCATGGTTTTAAAATATTACAAGAAAAGATCCTTTCTTTTACATTCTTTTGCGAACAAAATATATTTGCAATATATTAGCAGAATCAAGTGTCCACACAAATGTAAATTCTTAGCTTCCATCTAGTGAGAGTCATACTCATTAGGAGAGAGTTTCATTAGGCAACAATAATTTCTTCCTGGCCTGTTGAGTCAAAATGCCAGGTGCAGTTAACCAAAGAGAAAGAACTGGTTTGGGCTTAGTGGTTAAATTTGGAGAGCAGAGTTACAGTTCAGATCTATTACCATGCATATAGATTCAATATGCATTTTACATGAAATATGCACTAAATTACATAAAGTTTCACTGATTAGATGAGAGATACAGAACTTCCCTTGGCCTGTCTTTGGCCACTCAATCCTGTTTAAAAAATCTAGATTTACAAAAAAATCAGTAATATTCTACTTGTGATGTCATTACACACAGACACTACGTGATTCAGTATCATCAGTCCAAATATGTACAGTTAAATTGTTCTATCCAGGCTCATTCAGAAAGAAGAAAGATTCAGGTTTTATTTGCTTTTCTTTTTTGAACTCTGCACAGTCTAGCATCATACTGACACTGAGAACTGTATAAAAATTTGTAAATGTTTTTTCATTCCTTATCTATGAAATAAAGCTTTTAGCCTGAAAATTACTTCTTTGGAAAGTTTATAAAATAAGAATAAAACCCTAATCATCTGCTGCTTTTTCTATTTGAGGGACTTTGGATTTTTTTTTTAAATATAAACAGCTGCTTCTGGCAACTTTGTCTCATCAGCTGGATTTACATATATCCTGTACTAAGGAACAGGAATTGACTATAGAAATTCTCCTGCTAACCTCACTTGTCCAACAGAAAGAAATGACAGGAATCTATTCTGCCTTTTCCTGTTGGCATTCAGCATGCCAGTTGAAGGATTAAAATTTAGATTTCTACAATGCACTGGGAGAAAATAAGTAGCAGTCTCTGTCAGAGTACATAACTTCTCTACTTGGGGTTTTGCTTATTAAATCTCTCTCCCTCTCTCTCTGTGTATTATACCACCATACCTCCTATCTTTGGTATTTGGGATGTGTACTTTTTCACATAGTCATGTCTGAATCTTGTCTGCACCTGAGTTCAATACAAGTGTTAGGGAACAAAATGGTTTGGGGACTGCCACATATTCCAGGAAAAAAAAGTGCATATCTCTCCTGGCCCTTCTATCCTTTATACATTGTAAAGGGTTGTCAAGCTCTGGAATAAGCTGCCTAAGGAAGTTATTGAGTCACCATCCCCAAAGGTATTTGAAAGACATGTAGACACGATACTTAGGGACATGGTTTAAGGGAGGGCTTAGTAATGTTAGATTTATGGTTAAACTTGATGACCTGGTCTTTTCCAACCTAAATAAATCTATGATTCCTACTGAGTCCCACCGAAGCAGGAAACTCAGCGGGAGACAGTAAAACTCTAGCCTCTTCAGAGGGTTGTGCCTCAACTGCTCTCTTTTCTAACACATTCCCACATCTTCTTTCCTCCCCAACTCAAGGTACAAAATTTCAATTTTATTTTTCCCTACATAATCCCCCCCTTGGCTGTTCTTTATATTGCACAGTGAGGATTTCTTTTTGAAATGCTCTGCTATCCTCAGTTACAGGTGTGTCTTGGAGCTTTCTGTTATTTCACATTCATCTTTCTGGTACACCGTTTTTAAGATGCCATATGGTAATTGCTAGCACAAAAGACTTGAGAAAATGACTGTAATATGTTTCAAACTGTTACACAATTTTTGGACTGTACATGTCAGTAACCTAAGAACATACTCAATAAGAATCAGAAATAAATGACAAGTTATGCTTATTTTATGGCACATAATTTAACAGTTAAACTGTGGAGTAATTTAAAGGCACTACATTATTCTACCTGGAAAAAGAAAATTACTTATATTAATATTGCCAAGTTCTGCAATCCAGTCAGAGTGATATAAGGAGATAGACTAATATAGTCAACCAACAGTGTTTGCTTCTGTCACTCTCAAAATCGAGATAAGAGTTGTTATTGTCAAAGCAGTACTATATGTAACTAGGCAGTGATTAATAGCACAGGTAATGAAGCAACTATAACTTACTTAGTTGCATTCAAAATTTCTATATTTTCCAGTTTATTTCTTTAACTTCTATTTGCAGAAGTGCATTCTTGCTTGCAGCCCCAGTTTTGAATTGGTAAACTAGACAAGGGAAGGTTGATACACATGCTTGAGCTATTTTGTTTCACAGGGTTTTGACATTTGATTCTTCTGCTATCTCTCCTTACTCATTCTATCATGTATTTCAATTGAGCAAAACAAAGCTGAAAACAGGTTTGTTTTTCCCTCTCTTGTTGTTAGTATCTGGAGGTCCTATTTTCAGAGTTGTGCGTCTGTTTCAGAAATTGGGCATCTCTAGTTCACTGATAGTTGTAAGAACAACTCAGCACACCATGTAAGCTGTCAGGAGTGTCTGTCTAGAAGAAATGGAGCCATAATGCATATCTAAACAAGAAATGAGAAGCAAAGCAGAGCAAAACTAAAGTCCTTCCCCCTGAAGAGACTTGCTTATTTCAGACATAGGATGGGATTTAAATCCTCAAAATATTGCCTAAATATGATGCATTATCCTCTTGCCATGCCCCCATCCCCCTAATCTAAATCTGTAACTCACACACACAAAATAATACTAGCAATCATTCTAGCTCCTGAAGTAGTTTTTCATACTTCCTGGTATCCCAGGCACATTGCTTTTAATAAATATTGCAGTTTGAGCTTTGGTCATCAAACTGTCTATAAAATTTCACAATTTCATCACAATTTACTTCTGCCCAGAACTGCTTTCTGTTGATGTGTTGCATGGTGTTTCCTTCTAGTAATAGGAAATGTTGTGTATAGCATTGTAGTTGTTGCAATCCTGGTACTTTTAGGAGCTTATTTTCATTCTATAATCTGCATACTCTGCTAGCTTTCTATTGTTTTTATAAAATTCTGTTTTCCCTGATACAATCTGACTGTATCATATGCATTACTTGCACAGCTTAAAGATCATTTCCTTCCCATAGTCTGTAAATAGTAAAAGTATACTTCACCCCTTTTCTCTGTGTTTGGTTTTGGTCAGATTTTGCTTTGTTTGTGTTTCTATTATGATATTACTCTTTAGCATTAAAAGCATGAGCCTCTCACAGGTGACATATCTTTGCAGCTAGGACAGTTCTTCCCTCACTTCTGTACATTTCTCTACATCCTGATACCTCTTCTCTTATAAAATTTGTTTCTGACAACACCACAACCAATTGGTTGTCTCCAAAGACTAGGTTGTGTGAGTTCTCCATCAGACTCCTGCATTTAACCTGCTGTAGTTTGAGTGAGGCCGAAGAATCACACCCTCTATGCAAAGCAGAGAATTTATTATCTGTTCAAGTCTTAATAATTTGTTCAAAGACTGTCTTAATTTTTTAATTATTTAAATATTTGAACAACATTTAATAATAATTTAAATAAAATTAATATTTTAAATAGTATTGATATTTTATATTTAAATATACAAAGCCTTATTACTAGTTCATTTATGATGTTAAGAATGCCTGTATTTTGAATTACATTTGCTTTAGACTAATAAACCCCTTCTAGTATCTCCCTTTTTCCCCTGGTGTTATATTCACCATTCTGGGGCCACCCGAGGTCTTAGTGGAAAGGTGCTGAGTTGTCACCATCCCAAGTATAAGTCTCATAGTGGGGAGGTTCCTTCCCTCAAGGAGGTATAATATTTATGAATATGGTTTCTTCTTCTCTTTAGGGTCACCACCGGGGCATTCTGGTTTTGTTAGCATGCTCATTCAATGTATGTATGTGCTGTGTTTTACATGCTTGGGTTCTTGCCCTTTGTTCTACTTCTTGCCCTTGAAACTGTTTTTTTTTTCCCTCTCAGGATTTTATTTCCTTAGTAACCAGAAACTGACTGTGGTTGAGTTATCTGTAATCTTTTGGTTTCAATCTATGTCTTTACTTCAAGGCATTTGCTATCATGCTATGTCTGTATTCCTCAAGCCATCATTTCAAAGAAGGGCCATAGACAGGTCTACACAGAACAAGGTCTTGATAGTACTATCTATTAATTAAAAAATACACTGGGCATCACACATCATAATTGTGAAGCAAAAGCTGAACCAAAGTAGGTAACAACCACTTGGTGATTGATAATCTTGATCATAGCTAAACAAGCTCAAACAGGGGTATAGGCAGGCGAGGACCAGTCCAGACAAAGCCTAATGAGGCTCTTGTAGTCAGTGTTATGCAAAGCCTGCAGCCAGTTTTCAGAGCGCTGTATTAGTGGGACTGCAAGATGGCATTTCCTTATTTCATGCTTTGGTTGATGAGTATTTATTGCAACAACAAGAACTTTTTTTATTTTGTGCGTGTGTGATTTTATTACATGTTTTGCATTAGGGATTTAAAAATATTTTCAAAGCAAAACAGTATAATTTCCCTGTTGCAGGATCACACTGTGACTAAATTTGATAAGGTAAACTGCTTTCTAAAATGGGCATTTTGTCTGACCGTTTAGTTATGTGATTTTGACTTTCACTGACTTCACACTTTCACTACTGGTTTGAAACATACACGTCAGAAATGCAATGAAATAAATTCTGGTCATGCTTATTTGGAAAATTTATGCCATCACAAGGCAAGTTCTGTGTTAACAAAGGCACAATCTTTCCAGTTATAAGTACATGTCAGGTTATTATGGAAGGAGTGGTGGGAGTGGGATATATGCTGGTTTTTGCACTGTGGTAAGTGAACAATGAAATTTGGATTATGGCGAATTCATTTAAAAACAAAACAAAACAAAGAACCCCTATGCTTAAGCCTAAATTCCTACATTTAGATTTGTATGCCAGAATAACTGCACTTGCATTTAGAAGTGTAAAGCAGTTAGCATCTCCTGCTAAAATCAGAGAAAGTTGCTGAAAGTATTCTAATAATAACAACAATGTTGTGATATGGAAAAGTAACATAGTATAGTGGTCTGGGCTTTAATCAATATTCAGGCAACCGGTTGCTTCTGAGCATTAAATACATCACTGTTTTTTACCATTTTACTAATTTTTAAAAGGGAAACAGTATTTACTACTTTTACTACCTTTACACAGAAAGTCTGGAAGAAAAAAAGAATTACATTTTAACACAGTAAAAAATACTACATTTTTGGCTTCAGAACTAAAAGAGGAATCAATTTTACTTTTCTCAAATTTTAATTAAATTTTACTTCTAACCAGATTATTTGGGTTTTGTTTCATGTATTTCTTCCTTTGTCTTCCTTCCTTCCCTCCACTCATGTCCTTTAAAGGGCCACAGTTCAATTACACTGAAAGTTCAGCTCATTATGATGAAGGGAAGTTTTCTTTTCTCTAGTGACAGGAATTTTAGCACTTTGTTCAACTGAAAAAAGGAATATCTGCAACTGAATGCTGGCTATATTTTTTTTAAAGAAGTATGATGTGTACATAATGAAAGTGACAATTACAGAGAAAAAGCCTCTTTGTTTTTTGTAAATTTAAAAAAAAATAATCTTGTCTCTTAAA
>JAOXXN010000471.1:37239640-37263679 GCA_026770055.1 Myrmophylax atrothorax
TGCACTTGAAACTCAAAGAAGATAAAAACATCCATACCATTATACATTCTCAATAAAAAATGATTACACTTTTTAAACAAACAATGCAATAATTTCCATGGGAGGTTTACATTAAAGGTACACTTAAACTAAAAAGTTCTCACATACCGTGGCAAAGTTTCTTGAGTCTAGCCTAGTGATGGTCAAATCTCTCTTCTGGAGGGAACTGAAAAGGAGGAAGGTCTGTTCTTAGAGCTATCAACCTGCTCTTCTCTTTGTCCTCCGTCCTTTGTATTTCTCAGTAGGAATATGTATTTCAAGATAAAAGGAGATCTTTCTCTCATTCCATACCAGGTTTCAAAGGCAGGCCCTATAGACTTCTGATTGCCAAGATATCTGAAGATGTAATAACTATATTCCTCTTTGCTTTCCTGACCTGAATACAGGTTTTTATTGAACTGTCCAAATCCTCAAAAGTTTGGGACTAAACTGATTATTTTGAATAAAACTGAAGGATTAAAAAAACCACCCCACACAAGGAATTGGTGAGAGAGTGCATATATTTCTAAATTAATTTCTGTTTTTCTAATGGATGAAATTTCTATGACTGTTTTTGTTGTTGGAGTTTACATTCATTGCTTTTAATCTGATTTGCATTCTGTAACTTATGGCAAAATGGTGTCCAAGAAGCAGATAAATTACCTCAAAAATTAATTTTCTCAACTAAGTGAATGAGAAGGGCCTCGGCCTCTGTAGTATGTCAAACTTATACAGCTGCTAATGTTCTACTTAGCATAATGGTTGATAATGATCCGTGATCATTATAGAGTAAAAAAGGACCTTTATAACATCACCTAAGTAAAGTAACTTACAGAACAAAACTTAAATCAGATTTCAATAATCATTCCAATTCAGACTGTGAGTAGTGTCTGCACTCTTTTCTCTCAGATAAATTGATTTGGCATTTAAATTTCACCAGTATCAAAAATTATTGTCATACTCATTGTTTTTTATTTTATTGGTGTGCATATACAAATAAGAGCAGTACTGGCAAAATTGCAGTCACTGTTTCATTTAGCTTCTTAGGAATATAGCCCTTTCTGCAATTTGTCATGTATTTGAATAACTAAAATCTAGTATAATTTGTGAATAGCTAATTTGAGAAATTTGTAATATCTTATTGACAGGGCCATTACTTCTGTGCTGTGATAGATTCCCTGCTTTTGCTATTTCTTCCTTGCATTTATCATATGACCACAAATTTTGTTCTGAGGGAAGAAGACAGAAACAGAAGCTGAGAAAGAGGGGAAAATAAGTAAGTGACATGAAGCACCATAATTAGAAAGCACGCTTCTTTAATGAAAGTGTTATTAAAAGAAGGAAAAAAAAGAAAAAGCTTTTGAAAAGCTGTGTTAATGATAAGCAGCATTGCTGAAAGGCTGTTTAACTTCCAGTTACAAAGATATACTTTATGAATGTGAAGTAACCACTATTCCATTTCTGGTTAAATGTTTGTCAATATCCCTAATTCCTTCCACAAAAAATAATTTTGAAGGCTTTGAATCTACTTTTTATGTTCTGTTTTCAAGACTATTTCTAAAAACCTGATTGTGCTTCTCCAAAATCTTCTGTTATCAACATTTCAAATCTCTAGAAATGACCCTTTCAGAAGACAACTGTTTTCAAAATTCTTTGTTCTTTTTAGTCAGCAGTAGCTAAAATACCTGCATTAGTGCATCTTTTCTACTTGCTAAAAGTGCATATTTATCTGCAGAAAGAAGTTAATTCTTAACAATATACAGCCAAAGTATTTGAGTATTACTTATTAGGTGATCCTGTAGTCAAACTAGTTTGTTTGACTACAATGTTTGCTCTTTCTACCTCTTTTGTGCCTGTGCCTACCTAGGACTAAGGAGGTAGAACTCTGTGTTACATCAGAGATAAATCTGAATGAGAATATCACTTGTTATTGTTGACTTCATCAAATAATGTTGTAATTATTATTGTGCAGTACATTTTCTTGCACTATAATGTTGGTTTGCTTTAGTATTCTAGGGACTTTCCAGCCACATTCAACCTGCAGATGTCCACAATTTTTTAATTATTATTTTTCATTTGGCTTGCACTTTTTACTATTGTATGACAGATAAATGGCATTTTTTTATAGCTACTCACTTTGTAAAACAGACAATCTTGTAATAGCTTTCCATAATAAATAGTTTTTATTCCTACCTTTTTTCTGCTGTGGGTGGACAGGGATAGGTGGATAGGGACACAACAAAGGAGAAGCAAACTTCCTCTCCCATATGCAAGAAACTAGTCTTTTTTTAGTTAGTATCTATCCATAGTGTGTATCTATTCAGCTCTTCATTTTTCATCCTACTAAGTCAGTGGGAAATCAGAAGGAAAAAGAGAAACTATATATTAACACAAATTGCACAACATCAAAAGCTGGGCTTTATTTGCGCTGTTTTTGCCAATAACTTCATAGTAATAATACTGGTTAAATAATTCACCAGAGCCTGTCTCCATTTCCAGCTCTGTCAATGGACTCTACATAATGAATTTTTCAGGACTTTATCTCAACTATTCCATCTATAACAGCAGATAATTACGTTCATTTTTGTACTAAGTAGGAATTGCATAAATTGCTGAACATTATTTTTTAAATGTTTCTATAGATTTAAAATTCAAATTCAAATCTTTATTTCTTTAGCAAATGCAAAGTTTCTCCCTAGCACTCAGAAACTGTACATTCATAAATGTTCATTTTGTGGAATCACATTTCTGATTCTTATCCCTTTTAATGCATATGTTTACTTATCTATTATGTGGAACAAGAATAATTCAACTCATCTCAAGATTGTTTTATAGCACTCAAAGTTCTCCAGGAGTACTTCTGGAATTTTTATTGCTTTCATTTTCAAGTGTGGGTTTGGGTTTTTGGTTGTTTGTTTTTTGGTGTATTTTGGGGGTTTGTTGGTTTTTTTTTTCAGATAACACGCATATTTATTGACATTAACATTTACTGACATGTCACACAAAGAAAATCTGGTATGCAGTCAGTTCTTGTGGAAGTCTGTGTAAAACCTGGACACTTGACTTCAGTTTGGGATGCACTTTGATATTTTCTAATGAGCAAATTGTAATGGCACAAAATTAAAGGTGAGCAAGTAAGTTGTTTTAAATGAAGCTACTGCTGTGGTATCTGAACTTTCTCTTTTTAACTGCTTTGAACAAAGTAAATATTTTCTGTTCTTCTTCTGTTTAAACAAATTATATTGGTTTTCCTTTGAGTAGTACAGTGTTCCTCTCTTGAAGTAGAGGTTAAGGTGTCTGCCTTTTGGGAGTTTTATAACGTGTTATGTGATGCATTTGAGGTAAATTCTGCCCTTTCTTACTGAAGGAGGTAAACCCTAAACTCTTTTGTCTTTTTTCAAAATTCTTCCCTCAAAAAGAATCTCTTCCACTTGAGTGGTCAATGTGGTACTACACACTGGATAGAAATAAGAACTTCACTGCCCAGGAAGCATTGAGTAAAATGAAATCAAAAAGGCAAGGACAACTGTAAAATAACAGCAGGCAAAAAGAGAATGGAATTGAAGGTGTTCTTGTCCGTCTGCCTTTTTGCAGATGTTCTACAAGGTTGTCTCTGCTAATACAGAAGAGCAGCAATAGCACATTCTCATGGATAGTAGGCAGCCATGCGCATGTCACACACAGAAGCTGCAGATGAGGCATAATATCTGAATTTAGTTTTATTGGAATGGCTTCCAAAGCAACAATTCAAACACATGTCAGGAATCCTCTAAGTGAAGAGCTGATCATATTTTCTGAAAGCACTTACTAAGAGAAACATCTTACAGGAGGAATAAACATGGAAATAATAACTGATTCTTGAACTGCAGAGTTGTGCATTGTTTTTTTGTCTGGAAAGGAGTTTTTCATTCATCGATAATGAATTCCCTCAAGAACCTTCACTCATACATTAAGATTTTTCAGGTAGCTGCATCAGATTTAATGTAACTTGTTTGTTTGTTTGTTTTCAGCTGACCTCACTTTTTCAGATAGCTGATTCTTTTTATTCACCTCTATACTTCCTGGCTGATAAACAATGAGTGTTTGAGGCAAGACATGTAATCTAGGTGCATACAGAGGATTGGAAATCACAGTATAGAAGCTATTCTTAGCTCCACTGATGACTTGGCTTTATTCCATGTGATACATTTGCAGGCTGAGGTCAGATTCAAACTCATACATGACTCTAACCTTACCATGGTTGGGACCATAGCCTATGGCATGAGAGTGAATGGGGTTGATGGCAGTGAAATCAGGTGAATAGATTGCTCATATTTAATCTCTAGTATTTCATGGCCAGGTAGTCTTAACTGTTTTCATAGATGTCACTTTCATGCCAAACACTGTACTGAACATAATAGCTCATATTTCACAAAAGTATAATGTGTTCATGCAAATGTATTTTCCAAAGGGATATCCAGTCTTGTTTCAAGTACATGAAGAGGCAGAGAATCCATAATTTTTCAGTAATTTGATCCAATGGTCAAATATTTTTTTTTTATTTTGTACTTCATGCCATACAACTTTGAACTGTCTGTAGCTGAATACCTTTGTTAGAATTGTTTTTCTTGAGGCCTGGAAAGTGTTATAATCACACAGCCAATATCTTTGTATCAGTATCAACCGGTATCTTTGAATTTCATTCAATATCTTTTAATTTCATGCAATGAACTGGAGTTAGTGGCCAGCAGTGTACAGCAACACATCAGCAGTTCCTGGGGAAATCATGTGCACTTCTGTCTCACATAAAGGCTCCAACCTTGTGTCTCCAGAAGACATCACCACTGCATCTCTTCCTCCTTTGCCAGTGAAGTCAGAACAGGACAACAGCCAGATCCCAACCTAAAAATTGTTCCCTCAAGAGTATATGAAAGTGCTCTTGCATAAAATAATTTGTTTCTGATCACACTGGCATTGTGACTAGCTGTATCTGTGCTTTCTGTGCAGGGTTCTCTAAGTAATAAAGACTCTGCATTACCAGGACTTATGCTTCCAAGAAGACAATTTTACCTTAAATAGGTTAAAATCCTCTTTGACATACAGGCAGTATTTAGTTCTTTATGAAAGAAAAAAAACCTCTGTGTTTTTAATAATGTGAAATTAGCCGTTTAATATTTCCTTTCTCTCATTCTAAGGCACTTTTTTCCCATACTTCAATTGCTTTTGTGGTTTTTTTTCCTATTTAACTAGATACAAGTTGCTAGTACTGTTATGCATATAATATTGCATTGTTAGTGTCACAAATTTTATGTACTGATTAAGACTAAGCATATCCTTTTTTATATATGTTTTTTTAAAATTACAGCTTTTTGCTGCGTTATTAGGTACACTGATATGCCTTAGACTGAATCAAAAAAAATACTGCCTTCCAGGGCATGGGCACTTACACTTAATAGGCATTCTGTATATTCTTTGCTAATAATTTCTAGTTCAATATTTATTTTCATAATTCATTTTTTCTTTTCTAGTCTGCTTCAAACATTTTAGTTTAGAACAAGTTATTGATGAAAAATGAACATGACATTGCCTAGATGTAGTAGTTGAATTATGATTTAATCCCACAAAACCTGGCTAAAAATGTTGTTCTTGATGATGGCAACTCTAATTTGACATCTGTCAGTTCTGAATTCATTCCATGCTTATATTGCTCAGTGTTGGTTTGTTTTCATGATTAATATTATTATGCACTATCCCAACAAAGAACTATTGTTTATAAATATCTGGGTTCATCAAAAAGACTGTGATTTTAGAAAAAAACAAATCAGTTTATAATATAATTATCTAATTAGGTATTATCTATAGGAAACCTTCGCAGGCCACGTCAAAATTTTTTTATTATGCCAGTACCATTTATAAAAGACAATTTAGATAACAGAGAGATTGGGTGTGATTTGTATGCTTTTAATTTTGTTTTCATCTGTATTACTTTTAAAAAATCAACATAACTTTAAAAAAAGGAAATAAAATTCAGATGTTGGAGGTTCATCTGATGTGCTTACTGGTGTTTTTCTCTTTTTCCAAAACATATAGTTCAAAAGAAGGTGAACTGCAATGCTATTTCCATAAAGATATGTACAAAACAAAATTGAAATCCAACCACGTTTTTTTGCTAGAAATTCTTAAACACTCATCCTTTCAAGCTTTACCTTATGACCCACCTCACAAAAAGCAACTTCTATGTGGAGGGCTCAAAGACATCCCTTCACAACCAATATTCAGTTAAAAAGTACCACATACAAGAATTTGGCAAGTGGTTTCAGCTAATGAGAGAATTGTGATCTGTTTGTGTATATTGTGAATGTAGAAAATTTGGCTCAATTTGCTCAATAAATTATTCATTGCAGTTTACTCATTCATCACTAACAAAATGCTGTCTTCAAATGTTTCATCTATTTGGTGTTCCATATGCGAAGAAAACTGATTTTACAATCTCTGTCATTCCTTCAGCTGTTTTAGAGACAGACTCTCTATTCTCACAGCAAAAGGAAGCCTCTCTTCTTCTATCTCACAAATAGAGCAAAATTATTTTAAGTATACTATACCCCAATTCTGGGGGAGAAAAAAAATTCAGCAAAGAATGTCACTACCAGACTAGAAACCAGGAAAGTATTTGGTACTATACAGAAAATACTGATATGAGTATGTTGTCTCTTCCCAGTCTTTTAGCTTGTTTGTTCTCATTTAATAACTCTGAAAATGTAGTAGCTCTAGGGAAAAGATTTTGGAGTGGTTGACGTATCTACTGTGTGAATTTTCACAACATTGTCCTTGAACAATAGCAGAAGAAAGGTAGCAGGGAGAATTAGTAAATAAAAGATTGTCACTGTCATCACAGCCAGCTGAATGCTTGGAGCGGCATGACACAAAGGATGATTTAACTTGCATTCAAAGAGAACTTCCAGGATTCCTGGAACTTCTCCAAAAGGATCAAATAGGACTGGAAAAGTAGTTGATAGGGGCTGATACACATTATGTGTGCTGAAGGTTCCTAGTGATTTACTAAGTTGAGGAAAAAAAAAAAGGCAAGTAGAATAAAATAGGGATAAATATATTCATCCTTGGAGCAGTTTACATGTCTAAGTGTGGAGATGGAACTGTTACAGGAAGCTAGTAGGATGGGCAAGAAGTCCAGGAAAACTGTGTTGGTGTATGTTGTTCTATGCATTCACGAAGTATCCTACAACATTTTCTTAAAATAGAGAATTTAAAACAAAACATTTTCACAAATCTTTGCGTAACTAATGCCTGAACTGCAGAACTATACTATGTGCAGATGGAGAAATAATGAATACTGCACAAATGAATGCTGCGATACCAAATAACATATTTATTTTCATGCAGTCATTATGTAGATTCCTGTGTTAATTTTATGTCAAATTATTAATAAATCAGTGACAATTTTATGTGTATCACAATACAAAGGACATTTATTTCTTTGAAATATACCATATTTCTAACTAAGATGGTGTTTAAATAAGACAATCAATGCATTAGTGCATATCTTAAGTTTAACTTGCTATAATAAAATATTCACTTCACTAGTGAATTCAGCTTTTGAGTATACCCCTGGTAACCTGTACAACTACCTGTTTTTCTAAGTCAAGGCAATTATGCCATATGATTTATTTGTTTATATGGCTATTATATTAAGGATAAGAATTAAAAAAAAAAAAAAAAGAAAGAGTGGCCTACCTTCATGAATGTGGTACCGTTATAGGTTTTTTACATGTTCAGGTTTGTGGTGGTGGTCCATTAAAATCTTGGCACTATCAGAGAATTAAAGATTTCACAAGGTATGTAAGCAATTTGAAAATTAAAATTGTCTTCAGTTTTACCTCATTCCTTTCTATTAACTGTTTAGAAAGATTGTACTTACTGAGTGCCCTACCAGTTCTTATTTGGACCTCAAAAATAGTAAAATACATTTGCTTTAATAGTCCGACAGTTACTTGAAGTAAGCAGGTCTCAAATTCCATGTGACTTGAATAGTGGTTTGCATATTAAATAGACAGAAACAAGTAAGGGTTATAAATGGTAGAGAATCAGAAGCAAAACCATGGTTTTCGTGGGTGCAGTGTTACTGCTTTATGGAAAAGTTTTGAGCTCTTTGCAACAGAACTTAAAAAGTTTCAATTGTTAACTTTCATGCATTTGTCTTTTTTGCAAGAAGAGAAAAGGTTGACCAATAGGTGCATCCTTTTATACATTATTTTTATGTCTGAAGGTCAGAGTGAAGCAGTTAGGCAGAAATAAAAAGCAAAAAGTTAGCTAGTAATAGTTTTCAGGAACCAATCTATTATAATAGAACAAGATGCAGTGGTTATGAGATATTGAAGGTAGTAACTGACTGGTTTCATCTGAAATCTCAGGAAACTGTATTTTCAGTGTCAGAACCTGGAAATTTAGAAGATATTCCCTTGTCCACAGAAGGCAAGTAAGATGGTTCTGATTCCAAGATTCCAAAATTGTGTTAGAGCATAAATCACACTTGATTGTGACTAGTGAGAGAAGGGCTTAATATGCCAACTATCGTCTATCACTGTTAAAGAAAGCACTGTAAAGGACATGTTTATTAGGGCAGATCATGAAAACTAATGCTGGTATAAGTTTTGTAGTATCTGATAAAATTTGATGTACTGTTCATATAAAATTTTTATCAATTTATCTTCTCATTGAATACTTGGGAAATATTACTTCTTTTGCTAAATATCTCCAAAATTTTATATTACTATTTTGATATGTAATACATTGAATTTATTTTGATGATCATATTATAATCATTTAGTCATAATGTTCTGCAATTTTTTAATAAAGACTAGTAAGGCAGAAGTTACATGTTGAATAAATGTCTTATTTTGGTTAGCTTTTAAAATCTAAAATATGTGTACCATTTAAGTATTTAAGAGTGTCCGGCTGTGGAAATACTCAAAACACAGCTGCACAGAGCTCTGAGCATCCTGCTTTAGCTGATCATACTTTGAGCAAAGATGTTAGTCTTGGCAATCTCCAGATTTAGCCCTTGCAGTCTCAATGATTCCATGATCTTCTCATTTTATATTTAACACTGAAACTCTTGTTTGCTTTTACAGATTTAACTAAATTTTGACACCATTTTCAAATATATTTCAGTTTCCATAATAACAGAAAAAAAAAAGCTGTAAAACAATTTTTCTACTTCCAGAAATCTGATGACAGCAAGATGGAGGACTACTTTAAAGAAAAGCTATTCTCCAGATATAGAACCAAATCAATAAAATCAATGATAATAATTAAAGTTATAGCACTAGCATGGTAGTACAAACATAGACAAAATGCATGCTTAAAATATTCCGACTGAACCAAAGAAGTCTGCTTTTAATAGCTATTTTTGCTTAGAGTGTAACATCTTGGTATTACTCTTAGTTATTACAGATGAAAAGAAATATTTTGGGCATCTGTGATTTTCCCCAGTTTCCTTCAATCATTTAAAATATTTGCTGTTGCTGAAGTTTAGAATTTCTTTCAAAATAACACTATAAATGCAAATTCTATTAACTTATAATATTAAATTACTATTAGTATATATTCACAGAAAAGCTATGGTCCTGTGCTGTGTGATAAAGTGTATGACTACAAACAGTTTCAATCAGAGGAATGCAACTGGGGAAAAGTACATTAGGAGCCTGAATATAAAAGCTGTTTGCAATCAGTTACAGCTGAGTGCGACAAAAATTACTTTCTAGGGATCAAAGTAAATTAATGATTGACCAGTGTAACCAGAACATCCCACAGCATGTTGAATATTTAATACCATGCTACTTCTGCCCAAAACAATCTGAGGTTTGGCATATATCCACCAAAATAGCTCATTGTTAATTAATTTGCCATGTCATTTTGCATAAAATTAGTAATTAATACTAGTCACTGTGCACTATAGTGAACTTTTTTCAGTTAAAGATTCAATCTCAGTAGTTTCAAAAGCTTGATGAAATGGTAATTTTTTTATTATTCTTAGAAAAGAATTTGTACATTGAAAAAGGTATTGCAGTCAGAGGGAAGGATATATCAAAGTTTATAGACCAAATATATTTGAGGTTGTTCAAGGTCAATGAATTTTTCCCTCCACTTCCTTGAAATTATGAGTAATAGAATATGAATAACTGGTACTCCAGCTGAAATGAACTACAGTGATGTGTAACACCATATTTAGCTGTCTTTAAAACTGTTGCAGTCTCATTTAACAGGCTCCAAATTGAACCTGTATTCTCCACCATTTTAGAGGGAACATTCATCCTGAGGTTTTGCAAATTGATTTGAAGAATTTCCAGTAATTATTGCTCGAAATGAAGAAATAACATGTTCTTAGAAGAAGCACTTAGGGTGACCATTGTAAGCAGTGGCCTTGAATAATTAAAAAAAACCCCAAAGTATTTATTATTTTAAAACTTGGGGTTTGCTTTATGAAAAAAATGTATTGTTATATGGAAAAAGTCATCAGTTTGGGTCATTTTCCTAATCTGTCTATCCCCCAAACAGAAGTTTATAACTGCAGTAAAATACAATTTATTCTGAGCAATACCAAACCTCAGGAACTGAAATGCTATAATCAAAAAAACCAGAGAGTCACTGAAAGCTGACATTACTCTGTGTAAGTCTGCAATAAGCAGGAACAGCCTTGTAGCAGAGAAGTCAGAGACTGGCAGATCACTAGTAATTAAATTAATAGCACTGATCCCAAGGCCATGTTTCTTCATCTTCCCTTTCTCATACTGGCTTATTTTTTCTGTGATACTCTTTTCATGTTTCTTGTTAGTAATTAGCACTTGTTAACACTTTTTCTTCGCTGCCCCCCCCCTTCCCCCTTTGGTTTATTTTGCTTCTTCAATTCTTTCATATAGTTTTGTTTTCGTTCTCCTTCATATGTATGGCTTCCCTGGTGCCTTATCTCTCCATTTATCTTTTCTGGTTCTCCTACTACATTCTTGCCTTTGCTGTTACCTTCTCTATTTGATTTCTTCTTCCTTTCATTTGTTGTGCCACATGGCTAACCTCTACTTGCTTAACTGTATTGGTTTTCTGTCAGAAAGGCTCCTCCAGCACATCTAATAGTGCTTCCTGATTCCATGTGAATCATTTGAGCAATGTTAATCAAAGAAATATCTTCTTTTTTATTCTACCAAAATTTCTTGGACCTTTTTCAAAACTGTTTAGTTTGGTTGCTCTAAGCACCTACTTTAGGATTGTAGATGCAGTAAAATGTGATGACATCAGCTTAAACAATAACAATAATTTCATATAAAGTTTGAATGTTATACAGTAAGCCTAAATCTTGTAGTGTAATTTAGGATGATTTTAGTAACTAGTAATGCACATGAGTATTCATCTGCACTGAATTTAGAGGGATGATGAAATGTAGTATAATGATGTGCTAGTTTTACTGCACTAAACGTTACCATGCCAACTCCCAATCTAAACTATTTATTAGAGGTGGAATTGCTTTTCCTTCCAATGTTATCCCTTTAGGACAGAGAGAGACGTCCAATGTATTTGAGAACTGGGTCTTGTCACACAGAGTAAGTTTTCGGGACAGAGTTATACAGTCTCTGAGCTGAGCACGTAGCATCTGTGTTTGGATCATTTCTTTAACAAGATTAAGCAGTCTCAGCCTCCTAGGGTTTCCTCCTGTTACGGAACACATTCGGTGCAGGTATCGGTGTGCATCTGCAGGGCGAGCTGCACATTCAGCTCTGGATGGGGAGAGTCTGAGACAAGGACAGAGGCCGTGAACTGCACACCGTTTGCATAACAAAGTGCCCGGGGGACCTGTGGCACGAGCCGGCGGATGAGACAGAGATACACAGCAGGAGCGGGGGACTCGGGAGGAAGGACGACACTGGCGCGCTTGGACTGTGAGGGGATAAAAAACCCAGGGGTTCTTTTGTTCAGGGTCCCTCTTAGGGGGAGCTCAGGCCGCTTCTGTGTTACTGCGCCGTGAATAAATTGTTTGACGGAGCGAGATATCTGAGACTCCGCTGTGGGAAACCTGGGGTCGAACTTGTAGGAAGCGTGGTCTGACTGCGCGAGTGCGGAGTGTCCAGCGGAGCAGCACCCGCCGGCTCAGTGCAGGGGCTCTGGTCCCAGCAGTGACAGTCCCTGGCACTGGGAAAGTGACTGCCAGAGTCTCGTGAATGGCAGACTGGGAAGGTTCCTTAACACACCCCTTACCATTGAGCTAAAAGTGCTACTAGGTCTTGACTTCTAGAAATAGTGATGGCAGCGGGATTTTCTTTTTTCCTGAGAAACCAGCATTTACACATCTGTAAATGTTGTCCAGGTACTGGATTTGATTCTCACTGTATGAGAAGTTTTTCAGTAGGCAGGATGCCCTGGTCTAAAAGCCATGGGATAACAGAACTCATGTTGAAGGTTTGATTTTAAACATTTTTTTTTTTTTTTTAACGGAAGATAACTTGTAGTGGTATCTTAGCAGAATTTAGGTAGCAAGAAATAGAGAGCGAGCATTTATTATTTCTTTCTTTACACTGTTGTCAGAATGTTTTGCACAGGAATATGGTATTGTGAAGTGCAATGTTCTACAGTGAGTTACAAAGTAATTTCTGTTAGAACTTGGTATAAGCCTTCTGGTTTGGGAATATAAAAGAAGAAAGCAATGAAGACATGTCTGTATGAGTTGGAGGATACCATTGACCATGAAAAAAGGAAATGCAATCACTGCATGAATTGATGTCTATCCACTACCAAGAGAGAAGAGAACTCTGTGTGTTGAGGAAAAAATTAAAAAAAAAAAAAGGAAAATGTTTTCAGTTGGAAATCAGAAGTAATTTTCTAATTGGTGAGGAGAAAGTTCAAAATCACTTTCCATGAAGGTACGGTAGCTAGAAATAAAGATGAACACAGGAGTTTGCTTTATAAATTTTGGTTGCTTCTTACCATAGGCAGTAATCTAGTGATCCCTTCAGAGTTTCCTCTGGTGGCCAGTTATTAATTATTAATGTTTCCATCCTCATTATTCCCTTTTATTCACATTTTACCTTAATTCTTACAGTTCAGGTTTGGAGTAGGTCTTGTAACCATTTTCTTGAAGTCCCTAATATCATGACATAAAATCAATGGACAAAAATTCCCTTAAAACTTAACAGCACACTTTACCACTTGGATGAGGTTAGTAAGAAGCAGTTTGTTTTATCTTGCTGCATTGCTGCATGCTTTGCAATGTTGCCTCCTAGTTCCTTGTAGTGCAGGAAAAGAAAAAAAAAAAAAAACCAAATCAAATTCTCATTTCTCTATAATCTAAGTTCATCCTACCACAGCTTGAATTGTCAGGACACAGTACTGGTTTGGGGATTTTTTTCTTAAAGGAGATTTTTTTTAACCTTGGGTGGTTAATTATGTCATAGTACATTATGAGAGTGTTTATTCCTGATTAAGCTGCATTTTCACGGAGGTATTTTACAAGCTTTATTTGCTGTAAAGCCTGATTTAGATACCATGGCATTGTATCTACTGGAGAAAAAAATTGCCTTCTGTAGCCTAAAAGGGAGTTTAAAAAAATTTATAATTGATGCAGCCTGTCCAGATCCCTCTGTAGAGCTTTCCTACCCTCCAGCAGATCAATGCTCCCACCCAGCTTAGTGTCTTCTGCAAAATGGCTGAGGGTTCACTTGATCCTCTTGTCCAGGTTGTTGATAAGGAGATTAAACAGGTCCAGCCCCAGTGCTGAGCCCTGGGGAACACCACTCATGACCAGCCACCAGCTGGGTCTAACTCCATTCAACCACCACTCTCAGGGTCCAGACATCCAGCCAGACTTTTACTCAACAAAGTGTACAGCCATACAGTTTCTTTCGGAGCATGATGTGGGAGTCAGCATCAAAGGCTTTACTAAGCCCAGGTAGACAACATCCATGGCTGGCTGGACCTAATACCCCAGTGGTCCTGTATGTGCTGCATGATGGCACTCAGTATAATCTGCTCCCAAAACTTCTCTGGCACTGAAGTCAGGCTGTAAGACCTGTAGTTCCTCAGATACTCCTTCAATCCTTTCCGTAGATGGATATTTAAATAGGTGGATTAGTGAAGATTAAAAAAAAAAATTGTAGAAAATAAACATTTATTTTCTTAAATGTGTAAGTAAGAATTTCCACATAAAATATTGAAGAATCATTTATAAAATAACCATTTTAATCCAGAGGGTTATCACTCTTCACAAAAAGATTAAGAATTTAAATCAAAACTTAACTGATCTTTAGCAGTCATTACAGACATTTTTTAAACTAAGTTCTAGAATTCTTATAGGACTGGCTCAAGATTAGAGCAGCTCTCATGGCTGTGAATCTTATATGTGCTACTTTGCTACTTCTTCTATTACTGACATACTAAGCTCTATTACTATAGAGCTTTGATAGCATTTTCTTGATTTTGGAGCAAGTTATTTATGCCTGTTAAAGCATGGGAGGGCAGTTAAAAAAACACATCTACATTTTCAGATACCAAAATACAACTTAAATTTATAAATTAATATTCTAACTTTAAAATCCTTTTACATACTTGGTTGGTTGGGTTTTTGGCTTCTTGGTTGGTTGGGTTTTTGTTTGTTAAAGAAAATTATTGTCTTAGAAAAGAAGTGAAATATGTCCATACGGGGAGAGCTCTATCTTTCAATCCTAAGAGCAATTGAAATAAAAAATAGGAAACTATGACAGGAGATTAACTCCAATACTAAAAGGTTTTCTGATGTCTAGCATGTACCCATCTTGTAGGGAAATACTGAAATGTTTAGGTAACATCCATTCAAAGTCTCCATGGTCTAGACAAATAAATTATAGTTAAACAAGTAGATTTTCTTCTAAAATGTATTTACTGTTCTCAACATTCAAATTCATCCAATATTCTTAAAATATTTCTTTTGCTTATTCTCATTAGTTCTAAACTTTCCTTAGCCTTCCATGTGTTCTATGTGTAACATGCTCACATGCTTCATTTAGACTGCAGAATAATTTGGAAGCAACTATTAACATTGTTGAGAGGAAACACACCATTTTTCACAGCTCATATTTATAAAGGGGATCATTCTTTTAGGTTTATATTGCCACTATCAACCATAAAGAATCCATGATTCCACCAAAAGTAATGACATTCTATAAAGGCAACAAACATTTTTTTAGAAGGAGTGTATATTTTCCTTTTCTTCCTGAGTCTTGCAGGTTACATTCAGTTCATATTTTCAATACTTTTCTTGACAAACACAACAGTCTTTATTTACTTATATTTGTTCAAAAAGAAGGTGACACATCAAGGAGAGGTATTTGTGAGAAAGCAAGGCATTATCAGTCTTCTGAAAAAATATGAAAGTTTTCTACAGTGTTATAGCGTGCCATAATCAAGTATCAAACAAAAAATAAACTAAGAATAATGTCATTGAAATGCATTGTTCTGGCCTCAACTATTAACTGACAAAAGGTTTGGAGTTCTTTGCCTTGGACAGTGGTGGTAAGAGATAGCAAAACGTTTTTGACCTTACTGCATCTGCTATTTCTACCAAGAATTTGGTGTTCAGAGGAATTGCCTAGTAGGGAAAACATACTTTGACTCCTAGTTTTGCTAATGCTTTAATAAACATTTTTTCTGGTAAATTTTGTGTGCAAGATAATTTTTTAGTCACTAATTTAGTATCTGTCTCCATGCATAGCCAATATTTAGCCTCAGTGAATGGGCAGTATGAAACTTGGAATACATAAAAGCATTATGCACACAAGTATGCTATTTATTTTATAACAGAAGAACATTAATGGGTTTACTCAGAATATAGTCACAGATGCTGAAAGTTTCACTCATGACTACTCTTCATTAAAGCAATATAGATCAATTTGCACAGTTTTATTTAAGGAAGGAAGTCCCATCAAAATGAAGGCACCAAAGCATACTATGGGAATCATTAATACGGGAGAGGTCAAAAACCCAAAATCGTACATTACACTGTAGGGACAGCAATAGAGAAATTACTCTAGAAGCATAATATATACATTAATAAAATGTTTAAGTGCTGTATATCTATCTCTATGCATATCTTTAAAGGCATAGTTCTCTGCATTATATATTTTTTTAAGCCCTCTTAAAATTCTGGCTCATTTATGGCTTGGTAACAGGAAGGAAGGGAGTACCTTGTCCTTAATAGTCCTTCACACTTAAACAATGTACCATGATGGTGCACAGCAGTCTCCAAAGCACTTACAGATCTTCTCTAGTGGCCTTGGCATGTGGGAAGAGTAGATGCTTCACCTTCACCTACCCCTGTATGTTTATTAGCACACTTTAGAAGCATGGTTTCCAAGACAACTACCTTAGAAAGTGTGTTGTACTGAACATTTTAACCTGCGCCTAAAATGGAGAGCTGAAGGAACATTATAACTTTTGAAACATTCTTTCACCTCTTCTTTGAGAGCACTTTTGCATTTGTTGACCTTTGCTTATCTTTACTTTAAAACAGTGTTTGCAGATTAAAGCAATATTAACTAGTCTAAACCCCTAATTTTGCTTTCTTATAGAATGAAAGAACAAAATACTTTTTTTTTTTTTTCTATATACAGTGCCCAAAGTGGAAGAAAAATTGGGAGGAAATGATGCTATAAATAACTACAGCTAAACAGAAGCAAGATCTTGCTGAGCTCAGTGGGAACACTAAGACAGGGAGTCCCTGCCTCACATTTGCCATTTAGTTCTGAAACCTTCCTTCACCTGAGAGGCAGCAGTTTCCTCTCATAATTGCAAGATTTCACTTATAAATTCAGCAATATCTTACTGCTCTGACAGGGAAGACCTCTCAGCTTGCACATCTGTCTGAGTTATGGGAGTTGGATGACCTTGGGAGATCAATCTTTCCTGAATGGCATGACCTCCAGGCTCCCCATGAGCTCAGAACTCAGGCAGATCTTGCATTCTGCAATATTTTGCACTGACAATGGCAGATGGATCACAGGTCAAGAAGGAAGGTTTACTTCCTCTTTTGCTCTTTTTCTTCTTGGCTCCTCTCTGCTAAGTTAGCAAGAATAAGTCAGCTAATTTGAAGTAACTTTTTACTTCTGCAGCAAACTTCAAAGTCCTCCATGGTGCTTGGAACAGTTGAACGGAAGCAGAAATGGGTGAGCCCAGAGGGAGACAGCGCACTTCTATTTTTGATGGAAGCTGTGTTTGTAGAACATAGTGAAAAGGGTACAAAATCACCAAGTGATGCCCAGATTTTAATTATATATATATGTGTATACTAGAGCTCTTATTTTCCTTAGAGTTTCAGGCATCCAAAACTTAAATCTGAATTATGGTGTTACTGTCTGGAGGCTAAATCTGTATAAAAATGACAGTAAATGTTTAACAGACTATTCATGGGTTTTGATAATACCAAATTTGTGAACAGTCCCTTTCTTTGCATTATTCAACTGCAAACCCACCATGAGGACTCCCTGAGGATTCTCTTATGCAGAGATTTCAATATTTGATCAAGAATTTAATTTCTGCAAGGTACTGAGTGTACTTCTCCTTAGTTGTCAAAGTTCTTCAATATGTGCTAAAACTAATGCATGCATATAGTGGTTTTGGCTTTAATGGGTGTGTTTCAATAACTTAAATCCAATATACAATCACCAGAGAGCAATAAAGGGACATGTTGCAAACATACCTTATGTCTAACTGAAGACTCATTAACATGGTTACAGTGCAATGAAAACATCACAGCATAAGCAAAATTCAAACTTAAATGTGTACAGAGCTAGAATCATTAACAGCTGGAAAGCATCTCTGTAACTTGACTTCCAAATATTTTTGTAAGACTCATTACTAAAAGACACTTCATAAATTGATACCAAAAGAACTATTGTCCCTGTTTTAATCTGAAATGACACAATATTTCTTTAAAGCTTTGTAGGTTATTATCTTTATTAAGTATATATTACATCACTGCAAAATAAATTCCTTTTCCTATTTATTTACTCTTTTTGAAGTCAGGCTCCCTCACGGAGAAATCATTATTAAGTAAGCATTCTGTGTACATTTTGAGTTCTTATATCACAAAAAAATAACTGGATTCAGAGGTAAATAACTTGTGCAATAACCTTAGAATTTTTGTTGTAAACTTACAACTTGAATACTGTCTTACTGCGTGATTTAAATAAATGGATTTAAGTGTTGTAATAGTCTCTAATGGTGAAGTAATGAAAAGCATGCCTAACTTGTTTCCTTTTTGTCTTTCATGTGCTTGAAATCAGACATTTTGCAGTTTGTGGCAGGCTCTTTTCTCTGTAGTTGTCAAGCATGAGCTTGCAAAAACAGAGAAAAATGTTACTGTCTTGATTTCATGTGGGGTTCCTTGCAGCAAAAGTAGGATTCTGAATGAGAAGGAGAACATTGGGTAGCCTGCTAGCTACCATCATGCTGTGCTATCCTTAAAGACATGGAGAAAACCCTCCCCCTTTGCATTCCACAATTGAGAAAGCCTTCAGCTACCTAGGAGGAATTTTAATTTCTTCTAGGTTTCTGAAAAGCAAAGCTTTTTTGTAAAGAGCTTTTCAGTGTTTGCTTAGTATAAATGGTCTTGGAATACTGTCTGTAAAACGCAGAGAGGATTTTGAATTGTACCTTTAGAGAATCACAGTAGGACTAGCAGTAATCTCTTAAGAGGAAGGAACACACATTATGGGAGGGGATATGGGCAAGAACATGAGCTAACCAGAATGTGAGTACATTTCAAGAATAAAAGTGTAAGAAGGGTTTTACATGTGGGTATTGACTGTGGTTAAATGCATGTCCAAAGCTAGGCATTAACACTCCTGAAAGGACACTGGTGATTTATTCAGAAGAAAGAAATATATTCTTTATTTCCTACTAATTTTAATCTCTTTATACTTGCTAAAAGAAACTAGAAATGCAAATTCCTTCGAAACAGTTGTTGTTAATTGAAACTATTGTTTTCTCTTGGAACCAAAAACTCACAATGTATTCTTGAATTTCCCAGTGTTCGTTTTTCCTCATTTTGATTCTTTCCTAAAGAATATTTTAAATTTTTTCATCCATTTTGTACAGCAACAGAATTATCTAAATCAACTCAAGACATTTCACAGAATATCTAAATTGCTCTTTAGGAAGTATCTTTCAAAAGGTAGGCCTCTCCAATGATTGTTTTTCCTTATGTTCATCTGTTGTTGAATAAGCCTGCTTTCAACTGAAATGAATACAGATATGCAATACTTATTTAAATTATTAAAAATTTAAATACAATATGATAAATTCCATATTTGGTTATTATGATTCACAGAAATAAGCCTCCCAATGCCTTGCCATTTGTGAAATTATCTTTTTTTCTTCTCAAACATACAGGCTTTTAATACAGAACTACAAGTTTATAACTAGATTAATCTAAAATACGGGATTGCTTTATACGATTGATAAGGTACTTTTAACAAATTATTTTTGTCTCTTATCTGATAATTTGAGGTGTTTTAAAATCCATTGCACTTCGGTGAACCTTTTCTTTACCAGCTACCTACTTAGTTGTTTTAAGGCCTAGATTTTTGTTCCAAGGGTTTATGATTCATATTTATTTTGTCAGGTTGTGTTTTACTACTTTCTCCACAGCAATTGTAATAAATAACAGGGCTAACATCTCATGTTAAAGAGTGTTATTTGTTGAAATTCCCTAATTTCTCCAATGCAGACATCCAACTGTCCTAATTTAAAAACCAAAACAAAACACCAGCAGTCTTCTAGAGTTAGATCTCATAAATAACAGAAAGATAAGGAAGTTATTTGCTTACATCTGAAGATTTTGGGGTATGACACTTAGTGGTCTAAATTTGTCATGGAATGCTTTTCATAGTTGTTCTGTCACTTATGTGTGTTTGTACTTTCAATAAAGAACAGTCTACTGATGTAGATAAGCTGCCTTCAGTAGGATTTGTATCTATGTATGAGTAAATAGTCAATAATTGTATATATTTGAACAACTTGTAGCATATATTGACTCAACTATTGATGGCAAATGTAATTTACATTCTGGTTTCAATGTTCTTTGTTTTCTGTGGAAGCTGTGAATTTTTTATCAGGAGAAAAATTATATACATTGCCTAGCGAGGATGTCAGGCTAAAACTAAACAAAACCTGATAGAATCCCATTGCCTTCAAAAAATGTAACTACTATTTGTTAAAATTGTTAGCATTAAGAATTTGTATGTTAGGTATATGTTAGGCCTCCTATAGGCCTATGACATTTGGAAGAAGAGTCTTGAAGAAGGTTGTAATAACTGCTAAAATAAAACCTGTGTGTGATAAATGAACAGATTGCTACTGTGAAAGTGTTTAAAGGTTTAGGACTCCTACTGATAAAACAACTAGAGAGAGTATGTAGAAGATTACTCTTTTCTCACCTTTAATTGCATTATTTAATTTGAACATTTTCTCCACTGAAGAGAGTGCAAATAATATAACCTTTTCATTTATTATGCAAAGTGCTTTACAAACAAAATTTAGAAACTATATGAGTTAAGCTTGCTTTATTGAATTAAACAACCAGCCATCTGCAATGAAGTTCATAGTGGAAAGGAAAAGTGAAATTTAACTAAACCAATGATGTTTTAGCACTTTATCAAATGGAGATGTCCTCAGGGGATACAAATGCAAAAATAAGCATTTTCACTGGAGACACAAGTCTGTCTTACGGAATGAACCATCTAGAAATACTAAGAGATGGTTCTGCTGAATAAAGGACTGGAATTCTTAAAGTCTTCCTTTTCTATGTCTTTAATATAACTTTCTCTACACCAACTATTTTTTTTTTGTTTTTTTAAGTTTTATTCAATAATGAAAACTACTTTTAATGGCAAATATTCATTATGGAAGAATGTAAAATAATGTCAAGGAGAATCACACAGAAAAATAAAAAATATCCTTCCTATATGCTTATAACCTTACTTATAATTTTTATATTATTGAAAACAGACATAAGCTGGGGAATATTTTTAATTCGTTCCAATTACTTTAGGAAAATAAGATTCAGTAATGATACCTTTTAAGCCAGAGAAAACATAGAAACCAGCTTGAATGTAGATTGCATTTTTTCATATTTCCTCATTTGTGAAACCCCTTCCATTAACAATACATGGACACAGGAAATAAAGGACAATAATAGGCCATGGTTGGAATGATGAAATATACCTTACCTGTGCAAATGTAAAAGTTCCTCTGTAACAAGGTCTATGAAAACAGTTGACACGTGTAGGCAAATTTATGTTATTCATAATTGAGAACATAGCTTACTTTTTTATTGATTGTGGATATTGTGGTGGTTTTGCCTTTATTTAATGGCTGTTCAAGCTTAAGGTTGAAAAGAAATGGAGGGGGGAACCCTTTATTTGTTGGCTTTTTAAAACTTTTTTGTCAATACTGCTTTTTGAATCTCAAAGGAGAAACTGATGGGGGAGTACTTTTTGAGGAAACAGAAATTCTTGTTGCACGCAGAGGGGAGAAAATTATTGCAAAATGTAACAATATATAGAAAATTCTTCATAAATTGATTAGTTGTTCTTTCATATGCCATAGCTAGCACAGCAAGGATTCAGTTTCATTGATTTCTCTGTAATTTGCATAAAATGGAACACTTACTTGTTCTAGTTTTTGCTTCTCAATGTCACCATTTTTTTTCCCCATTACGTGATGCACAATTGGTTCTATTTCATGACCATATATTCTTTTTCTGGTCATAAAAATTTCCACAGATGTTATTTTTGGAGTGAGATATGTTTTGCCATCTAGACAAATGACAGCAGTGTGAAAGTAGAGGATGCTGCAGAATTAAATATAGTTAAAGAAAAGTGTAGCATCAATCTCTTCATACTATGAATAACACCAGAAAAGGCCAACAATCGGCACAACGTATTTCTTGTCACAGTAGCTGAATGCTATTTTAGTCTTTAGAAAGTCTATTTCTTAGTTTTCTTTTGAACACAGCTTGGCTTATAAGCCAAGATCCCAGACAAATCTACAAGTCCATTAACAAAGAAGATGTCCTCCTCACCCTGATTCCACATCAACTGATGAGCCAGCTCACATCTCAGGATATGGAGCTGTGTTAGTAGAAAACTTCATTAACAGTGAGGCTTATTAATGGGGATATGGTAGGTGCAGATAGCTAACTATAGTTGAGGGTGGGTGTCCAAATGTGCTGATCAACCCTAATAGGCTTTAATTTTATTTTAACAGAATATTTTAATTTTTTAATGAGTTAGTAATGCAATTTATATACTTGTTCTAGTTTTCCCCCCCTGCAAAATCTACTAGTAGCAATTATGAATTAGCTAGAGTTACCAAGAACAGAGCCTCATTTTCCAGGCTTCTGTGTGTACAGGGTAAATGGATATTTTTGTCCTTGAAAGTTCTTGAAAAAATGAACTGGGTTTAACAGAGGTCCGAGATCTTTTCAGCAAACAATATGCAGTGTATGAGTAAAGTAATCTTTCAAATGCATACATTCTTTAAAAAATACACTGATTTATTTTATCCAGTAGTCCAACAAGGCCATTTAAGAGAGTTATTGTTCAGCTGGAGGCTAAAGAATGGAAAGAGACTGTAAATCTTCTCTACAGAAGGTTTTTCCTACTCAGAGAGTATCTGGATGCTACAGAGATGTTATGGTTATTTCTATAAGCCTTTAACAACCTTCTTGTGTATTCTGGGTGCAATGTAACTGCAGCCCAGAGACACTTGGATTATGTAAACAGCCCTTTGAAAGCCTTCGAAGTTTCAGAACTTTTGCAACATGTCATATCTGAATGAAGCATCTGGTCATCAGGATCCAAGATTTGAAGCCACTAGTACTTTAATGCTCAAGAAGTCACTTACCACATTGTCATGTCTTTTCAGTACTTGCATTTGCTTTACCTTTCCTTTCAGTATGACTTTTTTCAGCTCTTAGTAAGATGATGAATGCAGATAACAAAGCCTCTGATCAGTGAGAAAGAAAACTCAGCTTCAAGTTTTTCTGATTCTTTACATTATGAAATTGTCCCCCATGAGGGAACCAAAAGGAATTTAGGACCATTTTATGCATGCTAATGTGGTCACTTGCAGGGCCTCTAACAAACAATGTGGGTTTTATAACTAAGTATTTCTGTATAAATCAGTATAATTGACAGTGCCAGAAACTAGCCCTAAGCAAATGAAATGCAACACAAAATCTTCTGTAAGCAAATTAATCACAGTTTAAGTGATAGGAAACTTGCACTTCATTTCTTTCCCAAGATACATTTGTAACAGAAGAATAATTCTCTTTTTTCTTAAAAGACTAGGGAGGCTGTCAGGTGCTCTGGGGCAATGGAAATAAGTAATTTATGCCTCCCGTAAATAAAAATATGAAATGTTTGTATTTGTGAACAAAGGCCAGACTAACCTCATAAATTGGGCATTCTAGGCTTTGACTCATGGACTTAGACCACTGACGAATAGGTCACTGACCCAGCTCTCTGGTCCTGCACTTCTCATGAAGGCACTGTGCTATAATTTAAAGCTACTTTGCTAGTACCATCTTTGAAGATCTGCTTAAAAGATTGTTCTGCTCTTATTGCCTGGAAGCATATCTTTTTATTTAATACCTGTGTTTCTCAAGATTTTTGGTGAAGAATGAAGTCTCTTTGACTTTATACAGCAGTGTCCCTGGGCTTGCTGTTCAAAAAAGTTGTTTAGACTCTTTTATTCAGGATATCCCACCATCCTACATTAGATATTTCATATCCTCATCAATCCTTATTTATTCATCAGCCGTGTCTCTTTCCTAGTACATCTTACAAGTATATTTTGCATATTGAAGATCTTCCTTTAAATTTCAGCAAATGCGATTAATTTTTTGTTAGCTTAATTTTATTCTGATGGCTTGTCTTAGTTTGAGAGGAAAAACCAAATTGTTTACCCAGAAACGGGGAAGGAGAATTCCTCCACAATGATCAC
>JAOXXN010000471.1:37275427-37294300 GCA_026770055.1 Myrmophylax atrothorax
AGAAGAAACTTGGAAAAGGGACGACTAAGGGAAAATAACCCGGGAAGCCATTTCAGGGGTATCACATTTAAACTGGGAAAATGTCCGCCCGAAAACCCTCCCAGTCCCGATCCAGCCGCGGCGCGCGCTGCCCGGGGTCCCGGGTCTCCGCATCCCCGAACATCCAGCGCTGGCAATATATCGGCCAGTTGCTGAATTCTTCCTCGGTCTGGTCTCCTACGACAGGTAAAGACCTGTGTCCATGTTCACACTCTGCATGCAAAAGGCATCCCATATTCTAGTCAGGTCTAGCTGTAACTTGCATAGTTACACCTTACTACTGTCACTGTTAATGGTCTCTCTGTCTCTGTGCCCTGTCCTCACCCTCCTGGCCCCTTTTATGGGGTATGTATTTCTTAATGTTTTGGAGCTTGCACTCCATTTCTTTACTAATTATATCTATTTCTTCCCTGTATCCCACTCATCCTCTCATTTTTCCTTATATGTCTTCCTCTTTCACTGTCAATTACCTTACTCTAGGCCCAATTCTTGCCTTTGTCTGACATCCTTATTTGATTGGAGCCATTTGGATAGTGAATGAAGGATGGATGCCACTTTCCAATGCCAAGTACCAGAGGAATATCATGAAACTTTACTTCCTCTTCCTCTCCCATGGTGTTCTCTCCGTATTTCCTTACTCTCGTGTAGTTATGTTCCTTCCTCATTCAGTTGCAATCCTGTACTCTGGTGCTGAAGCTAAAAGTGATACAGGTAACGCTTTAGGGAGTAGCAAGTGACATCATATCCTGTTTTATATAGGAGGTTAAATTAAAACCTCCTCACTCAAACTCAAATTAGATGGTTATAGTAGTTCTCTTTGGCTTGCCAATCTATGAAATGCTGCAACTGCCAAAAGCCAGCATTAAAAGAAAAGTAGTGCTTTGAAGTTAAGCACTCCAAGGGTAAAGAAGGAAGAATTGAGGTTACTCTAGTAATCTTCACTATTATATTCTGTGTATTTGCATTATGATGCAGTCTTAACTGCTCAGTCACTCAAGATTTTTGGTGGATTGGGAACTTAGCCATGAATCAGAAAGCAGTGTTCTGTCCTTGATTCTTCTCTAAAAAGTAATTTTTCTCACAACATGGGCCATTACCAAAGCTATAATCCTACATTCCTATAAATCAAACTATTCTATTGCTTGATCTATAGAAAAAAACTCTTACTTTTTTTAGGTGGTTCAGCCCTTTGTGAGGGTTGCAATGAACACATAATTGTACGAAGAATTGATAGAATGAAAAGCCCTTCGTATTAATGCCAAGTTAAAGAAAGTACATTACCTTCAAGAAAAGAGGGAACCCCATTAGACCATCCAACTGCCTATTCTGAAAGGCAGCAGAGTTAAGGAGAGAACATGATCCTGCATATTAAGAACCAGTATTCTGATCATAAATGCAGATGCAGAATATTGGTCACACCCCCATTGTGGAAAACAATGGTTTTTTTGCAGGGAGGATTTTCTTTCTCATATTTATTTGTGTTACCTGAGATGAATGCAAACATCATAAGACAACCATGTGATGTTAGGAAAAGGAATGAAAAAAACTGCTGCCCAGCAGTTTGCTTGAACTCATTCTCCTTACAGTCAGTAGGAATATTGCCATGCATTAGGGAAGTAGATGTGAACCATAATTTATAATGCAATATATAGATAAAACTGGCTTATTGACTAACATTAATCTTCGAACAAATCACTTCATATTCAGAAAAAAATCAAATTTTGATTGAGAAAAAATCATAGAGCTATTGAATTATCTTTTAAACCCATTAAGAATATCCCTCTCTGTGACTCTTTACATAACAAAGAATTTAGGAAATAAATTTACAAAATTAAAGAAGTGGTGTAAATGCATTTCTAGGGGAGAGGGCAAAAGGGAGTTTTAATTTATAATGTTGCCTGCCTTTGCCTCTTAGCAGTCTCAATTGTATGTTAGAGTATGAAAGAAAAATGTAAACTGACATTTTGTTTTTTTCTAGTGCACTCCTCTATTTTTCAGGTCCTTGCCAAATGTCACAGTATTCAGAGATCACATCCAACATCCACTAATGTACCTAGAATGGCTCCCATTGATTTCAATGGTAGACAGTGTCAAGCTGTATTAAGGACAGAATTGAACACATTCTAGATCTCTTCAGATGTAGTGAAGTTTTATTCTGATAAATCCAAAGATCTCAATGTAAACTATCAGTCTCATTTCTTATAAGATGAAAAAAACTAGGTCTCCATTTAGCTTGATGAGAGTTTGGAAAAATTAAAATCCTGCATTAGAATCAATATAAGTATTTTTACTGCCTTGTCTTCTTTCTTAGGACTGGATTTTGCAAAAAGCAGTATTTAATTGATTACTTCTGTTAAAAGTATTGAACTACTTGCATCCTCCTGTGATACTCAGTGTGAACAATGTTTGTGGAATAAAGGCAATGACTGCTGAATCGTATTAGGTTTACTGTTTAAAACAGAAACAGTCCCCTGTGAACTAGACTGGATCTCCTCCCATTCATTATTATGATAAGCTTCACCTCTATATCATGTGGCTACTTGTCTTGCCCAAACGAAACAATGCATTAATTGATTGGTGGTTTTGGATACATCCCTCTGTTAAAGTTTACAAACCCCAAGAATTCAAAAAATCCTTTATTTTTAAATCACTATCACGTCAAAATTTAGTAGCTTACCTTTAGTAGTGTAGGATAACATCAGTAATACAAGTTTACATTTCTTTGTTTTTCTAAAGAGAAATAAAATAATTAGACCATTGTTTTCTTACATGAAATTAAAAGAATAAATGTTTGTCATAGTTTAGGAGTAGTGTTCCTCAATTTAGGGTTCCCACCGAAACACTTCAAACCATGTGCTGCTCACTCAATCCCCTCTTCCCTCCCCTTCTCCTCTGGGGGCTGGAGAGGAGAATTGGAGGCACAAAAGGTAAAGATCATAGGTTGAGATAAGAACAGTTTACTGGAAACAGCAATGAAATAAGAAAATTAACGATAACAACAACAATACTAATAACAATGTACAAGAAAAAAAGTGAATGATTCACATGATTGCTCACCACTTGGAGCCTGGTAATACATGAACTGTCACCATGCTACCCTGACCCCAGGAGACCCCTTCCCCTGTCCCTGGAAAATGATGTAAGGTAGTATAGAAAAACCTTCAAGTCTTAGACATGCCCCCTCCTGGCTACTGCAAAAACTAACCCTGTCCTTTGTGGAATCAGGACAATTATTAATAAGCATTGAAGAGTTATACAAAAGGAAAAGTACTTATTTTGGTGAATAGGGAACGTAGCCATGAATCAGAAAGCAGTATTCTGTCCTTGAGTCTTCTCTAAAAAGTCACGACCTCGGTCACTTCACTTCTCTTTTCCTTCTCATTTTGATGAGTAGGTTGTAAAGTTTACCAGAAGAGGCATTTGCATCAACAACATTGTCTTCCACATTGATAAAAAAACTTCCTGTTTTCATTTTTGGGCCTCATGATATTTCAGTATGAAGAGACTTTAACTGTTATTTATGGGATTTGAAGGATACAGAGAAAGCTTTACTGACATGCAAGTATTTATATGGTAGATAAAAATGATTTTCATCATCTCAGAAACACCTCAAAAAGCTTTTCATAGGATCAGAAAGCAGTTCCATATTAAAGGAAACCTGTAGCAAGGGTAACTAATGGAAAATAGCTGGCAATCCCTTACTATATATATACTAGCCATTTCCATCTGAATAATCTCCTGAGTACATCCAAGTTAATAGTTCTGACTTTGAATTCAAAACTATTCAAAAGTGGTGTCTGTTAAGGGTAATAGTTTTTGACCATGATCAATATGTTTTCTGTTGTGCAATCTTCAACACAGTTTTATAAATTGCTAAGAGATCCAGATATATCAAAATGATGAAATATTAACTTAGGGTAAAGAGATAACACAACTTAAGCATCTCCTCCCTTTTCTCCTCCTTCATTTGTTTCTTGGCTACCCAGCATCTTTCAGAGGCTTGTAAAAGTCCTCAGTATTTGCTGAACTGCAAAAAAACCCCAAACCCACCAAAATAAAAAAAACTTTCCTCCACTGTAAGTATGGACCATAGTGACAGATATGACAGGTGTCCACAAGTGATTTCAAGGGATGGCATTATACAATAGTTTAAGTTCTCCTCTTGGGCAGTCTCATGGTGTAAAGGAGAGCATTTTGGACTGTGAATCCCAAGGATTTGAGTTTGAATCTCAGTGGGGACCGCCCCCTGGCAGTTCAATGCCTTCCTGCCATCCGATCCTGTCAGATCTCAGATGCTCAGCAGGGTCAGCCCTGGTTAGTACCAGGTGCTGTAGACAGTCCCGAGGACTTCACTGTCGCTGTCCAAGTTTGCCTGGCCGTGGCAAATGGACCTTAGGAGTTAAACCGTGGGGCCAGTTCTGCGCACGCTGAGCCTCACCTAAAAAAAAAAAAAAATCTACTGCGCAGGCTGGAAGGGCTCACCCACGTGGGGAGAGCCCTTCCCAAATCTTCGTTTGGGAAGTCTGGCCATTCATATACTTTTATTTTCTTTTGTATTATTCCTCTTTGCAACCCAAGCTATTTACAAATAAGTGGGATTTCTTGACCACTGTATTTTTACATCCTCTGGACTTTGTGTATTGTTTCCTGGGGATTTTAAGGAGCATCTAGGTGAGAAATAATTCAGAACAGCAAAAGCAAAAAGTTGACATGCAGCAACAACAACAAATTCACATGCAGCAACAGCAACAAAGTGAGGGAGGAGAGGAGATGAGAAAGAGACAGTGTTTCACACATCTCCCATTGTACTCATGAGTCAGTATTTTGGAACTGAAAAGTGTTAGAAATACTGCTGTCAGCTGAGGGACTGCAATTGAAAAAAATAAATTACATTTGATAAGCCTTTCAAAACACTTTGAAAATTGTCACCTTTATGAGTTTTAATATTCTTTTATGTAATTCATACCTTTTGTTTACAAGCCCTCTATTTCTGTTTGAAAGTTAATATGTGTATCCTATAATTCTATCTGTGGGGGTTTTTACAGCTAAAGTCTAAATCTTACCTTGACTGGCACGACCCTGCCTTAGACATAATGCAAGAGCACTGAGTTTCAGATTTTACAGTACAGTACAGTGACAGTACATGTCACACATGTACTGTGTGACAGATAAATGTGAATGTTCTTAGCAAGCATAATCCTGTAGCAGAGAGAAGAATGAATGGCAGTCAGAGGAGTTTTTTAACTATATAGAAACATGAAAGAGCCTATATTACAAATAACCAGATGACTCAGTTCAGTTATGAAACATCTGACAGAGTTCTACAATTAAATATTCATATAGATTGAAGGGGTATCTTATCTCTTTCCTGCCTCAGAACTGTGTCTCCTTTAAAAGAAACCATTCCCATGCACTTGGAGAACTGTGGTCACACTGAATTACAAGTCATGGCAAATTATTTTCCCACTGTTTCTGAAGTTCTGTGGTAATAATCTCCTTCCTGAACAGAATAAGAGTGTCAATGACTCAGACATACAATTTGCTTGAGATAAGAAATTCTTAAATGGGTTAATGACAAAAATGTTTTCCTCTTGGAATTTCAGTTGTAGTAACTTCTGGGAAGTGCTTATTTGGCTTTCCATACCTAAAGATTTCAAAGCACTTGCTTTGGTTATGAAGCACAGCTTTGGTGAATGTTATTCAGTAAGTCTCATCCCAGATGTTAGCAAGGAAAAAAAAATTATCTTGGATTTGAACCAGGTTTTAAACAGGTGTGTTTTCTTTAAGGATTAAACTGTGTAGTGAATGGTTACTTGAATATATTGTTTCAGATTTAATACATTGTTCAAGTATCATCATAACCTTTGAAACTTTACTAAAAATACATTTTTTTGATTAGTCCAATTATCACTGTGATGTGAACTGTTTACACACTATCCAGTAAAATACAGTTTCAATTAACAAGCAGGTCTAACAGAGTGGAAGGGTGAAATAAACTTCCATATTTTCATATTTGCAGAAAATTCCACACTATCTGTCTTACAGAGAGTGTGCCTTTAGGAGACAATGTGTCTGGTAAAACAAATCAGAGAGACTAGAATAAGTAATTTTGTCTCCCTTACTAGTTTCTGCAGCCTATCTCAGAGTAATGTACCAGAATATCTTCACACTGTACAGAGAGACATCAAGTCAGGAAATGCTCAGCTCAGGGGTGTGTTTGAGTGGTTATGTCTGAGAAGCATTTAGTGACTCATCTCATGCAGAATCTGGAACCTGTAGTGGCTTAGTGAGGACAAGCAGCTGTATGTATTCCTTGAAAGAACAGAGTAAGTCTTTTAAGAAACAGCTATTAAGAGAGATGCAATGCTGATTGACACTTTTGTTATATTTCAGTGTTACAGCCTTTATCTAGGATGTGGGAAACCCAGATTCATAATCTTAACCTTAGTGTTAAAATTTGGATCTTTCAGCTCTGTAGATATATATATATCGTCTGTCTGTACTGAATGTTCATGGTTAACAGATACTTAAAATTGAGTTTGAAGTAACCAAATAACCAAAAGATGGAAAATCTTTTTCATTTGTCTATCAGAGAGAGGTACAGAAAATAATGGTTTTGTTACAGCAGAACTAGATTCTGGCAGTAGAAAACCTACTGTACTTAGAATACCTACAGTTATAGCTTTGATTATTGCACAAAGACTTCAAACATTTTTTTGGCCACAACCAGATTGATTTGCCAAGAGTGTTAATATTCTAATACCAGTAGAGATAACTGTTTCATACAGATGCATCTTAAGAAAAAGTCAGAAAATGTGTTTAATTAGATTATTGTGAGCAAAAGGATGTAAGATTGAAGTTCACAAATTAACAACTCAGTTTTGCCTGTCATCACTTGGTGTTATTGAAGATAGTATTAAAAGTTAGCCTTAGAAACACCTCTGTCTTTGAAAAACAGGGTTTTTAACATGTATTTGCAGCTCAAGCCTAGCCACGTTGCTTTCAAGTAAATACGATACTAAAATTTAAAATACAGGTTTGTATAGTTATGTAAGGTGATATATACTGTGCTGATAAAAGTTGATGGTGCATTGATAGGTTTCATTTTTTAAAATTCACACTAATTCTTTAGGAGAAGATATTTCTTTTCTAGATATGTTGGTTTAATTTTCATTCTTTTATTTCTGTTTTATGCATTTCTTCCTTCAAAGACTTGCTTCATAGTTTATTTAGCTAGACAGCAGGGAGAGATAAAATTAGGGATATTGCAGAAAATTTTTTTTATCTTCTAAACATATTCCACCAGGCAGGTTTAGTCTACTCTGTCTTAGATGTGTTCACCCTTTCAAATATGCTCCAAAGAGAAGACCTTTTGGCCAAAAGAACACTTAAATAACACTTGAACACTGTTTGTATTGAATTCATGGTTACAGAAACAAATAAGTTTAATATCTGTTTTTAATGAGCTGTGATCCTTCCTATCTTTCTTTAAATATACTTGACTTTATAAACATGATTTTTTGAACTCTATTAAAAAGATTTAAGGCTAGATAGTTTTTTTCATAGTGCACTTGTGTAACTGCACGTGAAGAGCCATGAACCTTTTCCTTCTCTTTTAACTGGCTACTGACATCTCAGGGGAGGTACAGGAATGTTCCCCAAACCAGCAAAGGCACCCTCGTCTGTTGCCTTGTGTGCAGTTCAGAGACACAACAGGATTCCTCATGATGCTGAAGGGCAGCGTGAATTCACACTTTTCCTTAGTTTGAGCTTTACTGGTGTGTTTGATCTCTCAGGTAAAATTCGAAGCAGCTTTTACCCAAATTTTGGGGTGAAAAAACAGTTTGCCATAATTGATTATTATAATATAGAAATACAAAATATCTGAGCATTCTTTATATCAACTTCATTTAAATCAAAGTAACCTTCCTAATCTTTAGATTGTTATTTGCAGACACTACATAGTGATAAGGCAATACCTCATCATAATGTTAAATATAGAGTCTGGGAATATCTCAGCTGCCAGAAAAATGTCGATATCCTGATGTGACATTCACAGAGCAGTGTCCCGTTTGAATTACTAAGCAGCTGTCTGCACTGTCAATGACACAGTTTAAAATATTTGATAATAAGAAGAACTTCAAGCCTTTGTACAAAGAATGAAATTATGTACATTTACCTTATTTAGGAAGTTTCTGCTTGCATAAATGAAATGATAATATGAATTTTGAAGTCTCTTCTCAAAATACCAATGTGAGAAAAATATTCTCTCTCTTTCCACCCCTTTCTCCTCCCTTTTGGAAAAGATACCTGTTGTAAATATATAATGTCATCCTTTATTGTTTGAAAAACCTTATGAAGTGATATAAAGTAATAAAAATATAGTCTCTGCATTTTTATGCTATTTTGACACTTTATCTCAGTAACTGGTATTTTAGAGCAGATTGCTTGAGTTTGTTATTGAGCATTATTTTTTTGTTTTTCTGCAAACAACAGTATGATTTCACTTGTTATAATTAAATATTTTCTTACAATACAACAGCAAATGCATTGCCTTCCCTAAGGTGGAAACTCTGTGTGTCAGGTTTCCCCATACTGATTTGTATCTATACCTTCTTCAATGCACTTTTCTTAACTTTTATTGTAACAGCTTACAGTGCAATCACCAGATATGCTTGTAAGCGATTTTTACCCTAATTTGACACTTTGCAAATAACTCCACCAGTTTGGCATGGACTACAGAATATTGTGGGAAAATATGCACCATGGTTTTTACATTTGGTTTTAAAAAGTATTATGTAAATATAAGAAAGAAAAGAACACTGTATCACTGGACTTCAAAAAGAGAATAACTTTTCCTTCATACAGTTCTGAAATTAGCTGAATTTAATACAAAGCTTTAATAAGCTTCACAAATCTGAGATCTAAGAACTCTGATCCTTTCACTTCAAAAACATGGGCATGTAGCACTTGATATAAATGAGGGCTTTTTAGCTGTTGGCAACAGAAGTCCTCTCCGATCTGAGCCAGTCAACAGGGAGCAATTTATGCGGAGGAACATTGTGCATAAGCCTAATGCCATTGAAGGCAGCAGCAAAACATTGCTGAGACTTTATGGTGATCAGCAGAGGGCACAACACGATTCGTGGAAATGGTTGCTGAGCAATTAGTTGAGTTTGTTATATTTTTCTGGTTTGTAAAATGAGAACATTTGAAGAGATAGTAATACCCTGTGTATGAACTACAACAAAACAAAATCATGTTTGACCAAGTTAGAATATCAGATTGCTTTTATGCGAATTTTCTTCATATTAAGCATCACTATCAGAAAACTTTTTTAGGTTCTAAGAAGAAGTTTTTCATCCCAAACACATATGTTGCTAACACAGGATTCCTGTATAGAGAAGTGCAAACAGTATTGTAGACAAGAATAATCAGTCAAGCTGCATAAGCATTATAGTTGTAGGTGTTGTCTAAACCAAAGAAACAGTAACATGAATGTTAACACCCTCTTAATAAAAGAATAAATTTAAAGTCCATATACAACTATTTGTATCATCAGGGGCAAATGCAAAACTTGGATATATATTATCCGAGGTAAAGAAGTGAACACTTTTAGTGAAAGGTTGAATATTCGTATATCTTGATTTGAATGAATCTATTTACTGATTAAGCATCCAAACACTGTTTTAGTTTTTTTAGGAAAAGCAATCATGAATAAATAAAAATCCTTACAATTTTCCATGAAGAGGTAGTATTTGTCTATTTACAAGCCATAACTGGATTAACTCATGTCAGGAGAGTATTATTCATAACCATATTTACTTGTTTTCTAAAATCAAACCTTTAAGTATATTTAGCAAAAATAGATAGAATAGCAGGTGGGCATTTCCCTTTGATACAAAATAAATTTCATAGCTGCCAATTATTTTTTTTTATTTTGATAAAATATACTTTTAGAGAACTAATGTCTTGTTCATCTGTTGTGTTCTGTCTGTATGCTTAGATGAACATGTAAGTAACAAGATATAGAGAATTCCTTTTTTTTTATGTTCCAATCAGAAATTTATGCATTAATGAAATTTTTATTTACTGAGGTTTTAGATGGTTTTCATGTAATTTTGAATTTCCATTTTAAAATTATCCTTTAGCTGTATTGTTAATAAACTATGCACTGTGTTATCAATGGCACTTTTTGAAAAGTGAAGCTCTTTTTTTTGTTACATTGAGAAGCCACTGATAGAATTGACTTCTGTTTTCACTCCTGTTTTTATAAATCAGTTTAAGAAATGAATTGAAAGATGTCATACGAGAATTTATCATTATTTCTTTACCTAAAATGTGAACTTACATATTTTAAGTTGGGTATATTTTGAAACTTGAAAAATACAGACTATGTTGGACACAGAATTGCTGATAGATGAGGAAGAGAGAAGACAACTCCTCTTGGTTCTGCCTATTGAGTACATCTGACAAAGCCAAGAATCCAGTAATTTGATACTGTTCAAGGATTTCACAGTCAAATAGGTTTAAAGTGGTCGAGGCAGGTTGGGACCAGACCACCAGTGGATTCAACTGCCTGGCTTTTGGAGGAGGCAGCACAGCCTCCGGGGCTGGACCTGGGCGAGGTGCTGGCAGTGCGACAGGCTGGGTGCTGGGCTTTTCCACGGGAGAAGTGGAGAATCAGAGAAAGAGAGGAGTGTAGTCTTATCCACCTTTCTACTCAATCAGGGTAATTTTAAGTTAGAAAGTTTCTTGTCTGCATATTTTTTTGGTCACAACTTAAAATTTCAGTGTGAACTGCATGGGGACTGACTATTCACAGTATCTGGGAGACTGAACAGGAGACTCATAAACCATGCAATCTGATAGAGAATGGTGCTTTTTGTGAATCCCATTTGGACATGAAACTAGGCTAAAGCTTTGTATTAGATGCATTTTTCAGATAAATATTCATGGCCTGAAAGCCTTTCTAAAATCCTGATAGAGGTGGTCAAATCACTTTTTTTCTGCATTTTCACCTTTACTGATGCCAAATGCAGAAATCAACTGTCACAGGTGTCTTAATATTCATGACAGCAAAGAGGGACCTAGGCTATGTGTCTTCCTGATCAGGGTCAAAGTAGGAGTTTTGGTTTTAATTTGTGTTTATGTGTTTCAAATTCAAGAGATGAATGAGTCAGTAAGTGTTCAGAAAAAGTGCCAAAAATCTCTCCAGGGATTGGACTCATTGCAAGGCTACAGTCTTACTAATTTGTCTTCCCAGCCCTATTTCTGCAGTTTCAGATATTGTGAAATAATTTTAATAAAAAACACAGGCAACTGTTTCCACAGATTTGTAGAATAATTGTGCATGGAAAGGAGCTCCAGAAATTTTGTTCAAGCACATGCTCGGAGCAGGTCTCACTAAATCAAGTTTTTCACAGGCATGCCCATTTGAGTCTTACACACTTTCAAGGAGACTCCAAATCCTCCCTGGACAAATTTTTCTGGTATTTCGCCCTCCACAGTAGTATAATATAACAAAACCTAAAATCAGACAATAAAGTTGTAATTGGGCAAAGAAGTGTGATTAGACATGCATGAGCCTGTGCATGCTGTTTCTGTAGCTTCATACAGTTGATATGGAGAAGGCATGAATTTTAGATATATTCAGCCAGATAACTATGTTTTCTGTTGTTCGGAAAAGGAATGAAGAGAACAGGCTGAGAATAGACATAGGTAAAGGAATACAGTTCTTAAACAACATTAACACTGACTTTCCACAGCTTTGTCCCCATTAACACCCTGATCCCCAGCAAGAGACTTTCTTCTTACAGAGATGGTCTTTCGGTTGCTTCTCAAGTTCCCCAGGCCAGTGATACATGGGATAAGCAATGGGCAGTTAAAACCTTGCAAAGCTATCAGGCTTTCTGGGCATTCATTAAATCCAAAAGAATAAACTGTAGATACTGATAATCAAAATTCAGTTTCCACTCGCTTTATGGTATAACGTCTAATAACCTGATGATGCCAGACTAGGTTTATTTAAAGTTGGGCCTTCAGTCAAAGCGACAAATTGGTAAGCCAGAAGAATAACCTCCTTCAACAGCAAGAATGAGCAGTTTTGCAAAAATGCTCTATAGCAATAATTATTGTGTGGGGTTTTTTTTAATTTTGAAATTGCTTATTAGCTATATTTCCTAATTACTTTTAAGTATTTAAAATTATGCATACAAAGAAAATAGCTTTTCTAGAGGGATAATTCCTGAGCAATCATTTTTTTTCTCTGCAATTTACCCAACAAAAAGTGTTATTGCATTTAATCAACTGTGTTTTTTTACAACTTACGACATGAAAATTCTGTTCCTTGATCTAAATTGTGCAAATGCTGGTCTAATTCTTTTCTGAGGACAAAGACTCTTCATAAAATTTAAAGCAAGGCAAAAAAATCTGATGAGACATTACTGCCACAATATTTTTAGGAATGAAATTCCGAATGACCTTTTGATAACGGCTCCTTAGCCAGGGAATAAGGCATCTCCTTCCTTTGGCTTGCATGCAATCCTCACCTAGGACAAACCTAGGGCAGAGCAAATTTAGTGTCCAAAATGCAGCATATTTGCTGGAGTCATTTTTCCAAGGCAAGTTCTAGGTCATTCAACCTTGGAGGGTATCCTATCTCTGCAGTCCCTCTGCAGAGAGGGGTGACATCCCACCAACACAAGTGGGCAGTAGAAGGTGATGAGTGGACTGCCACCCACTCTAAAAATCAGGTCTCTGGGAACAACAGAGCCACCCAAGTTTAATTCTGAGGAGTATTAATTTTTGCCGATTGTAATTTTTACACAAACATACATCATTATTTACATAGATTACATAGATACATAACTTAGTAGGAACTCTTTAGATCTTGTAAGTTTGAAAAAAACTATCCTAAGGGAACACTTCAGTAGCATGCTCTCTATATAAGAAGAATTTTAAGGCTTTATAAAATACCACATCAGACACAACTGATGAGGAATAAAAAGAATATAAATGAATGTAAAAACAACAACAAAAAACCCACCAAACACCTGTTTGATGTATCAACTCTTTTAGCTTTTCACATATTTTTAGGTAAAATCTGCTCTGTTTTGTAGACAACTTCCTGATGAGCATTTGTAAGCTGAAGCAGAGAGGATGGGAAGCAGCCAGCTGGAGAGGTAGTTCTGCTGGGAGCCAGGAAGGCTAATAAGAGCAATGCATGTATGTTTTTGAAGGCCATTCCTTAGCTGTAATAGGAGACTACCAAAAAAAAAAAGTATTTTCAATGATCAGAGACTTCAGAAACTACAGAAGAGGTATTTTGTGACAGGTATTTTGAGGAAAGAAGTTAAATCTGCAACTAACTTTGTTCTTTGTGATTCAATTTTGAATTAGACCTGCTATGCATTGTGACCTGCTTTCTATTGATTTTTTAGTAATCTATTTCTCACAAAACTACTTTTCTTTTTTTTATGTCAACCGGAATTAGGGTGGCAGAGGTTGTCAGATTAGAATATTTATTTCTGCAATACCCGAATAGATGTAAAGTCGTGTGGCCTGTGTGAGTGGGAAAACCAGAACAGAAGTGATTGCACAAGATCTCTCTCAAGAGAAGGAAAGCCAGTTACTCTGCTACCTTGTGTATGTACAGAGGCACACCAGCTGTCTGTGTGCTGAATGTTAAGCAGAAGGTAAAAAAAGTATTTTGTTGTGCCTTGGTTGCCTTCTACATTAACTGGATTTGCTTCTCATCTGCTGTACATGCAGTTCCCACAGCTCAGCTAATCTGTCATATGTTGTTAAACCAGTAAATTATTTATGTACCTAAACCTGCAGGCTAATGTAGACCAGTATAAGAAGAGATAAATCTACCAAGTGAGATTTAATTAAAACATAATGTAAAGGTTTTGAATTCTTAGAATAAGCCAGATGATTTTGAACATGAGCTAGCATTTAGAAAGCATAACAAGAACATAGAACATATAATTAAACATTGTCCTGTAGACTGTTTTGTAGTCTTGTAGAAATGTGACTTGCATTTGATTTTAATTTCATTGCATGCCAATAATTCCATTGTTCTTTCCAAAAAGATTTGTACAGAAGATGAAAGAGAACTCTTGGGTACTAGTAAGATACTAAGATACTTAGATACTAAGTATTTACAGTCTAAGTACTTGTTTAGCATTCCTGGGAATGTAGTGGCAGAAATCCCTCTGCTTTACCAGGAAAAAAAAAATCAAGTTGAAATGGCACAACATTCGAACAACTTCTAGAAAATTCATTACTCTGAGAATAAATGCAGAATTTTCACAAATCAAAAGATATGATCAAAGTCTTTATCTTACCTGTTGGGGTGTATGTGCTTGGCAGCTGACTTCCAGACTTCTGTGGCAGAATCAAAACTCTTTGTTCTGAGTCTTGCAAGTTAATTCAGCATTTGAGAATACATACAATAACCTAAAGAAAAGTCACCCCATTTTATATTTTTTTTCAGCTACTGTGTAAGCATTGTCAAAGCAAGGTAAAAGTAATATTTCTGTTACTTTTTGCCTTCCTGGGCAATATTTCTATCAGTGTATCACATAGCAATTGAACATAGCCTTTTCCCCAGGCTATAAATTCCATCAGCTTACATATCTATATCTATATATCTATATCTATCATCTGTATCTATATCTATATAGATTTATATATATTCAATTTTTTTTTCATCATGTTCTAGGAAGATCAGCTTAACAAATTTAGTACCTTTGGGAAAATAAAAAAAGATGAGCTGGAAACAAAAGAAAATAAACCTTTTCTGACTTTCAAATATCACAAAATCAATTACATATACATGTCCAAAACAAAATCTAGATTTTTAAAAAGAAAAGGAAGAACTTATGTTTTTTGACACAGTGGTTGGCTAATGTTGCATTTTGAATTCTCAAATGGGATCAGTAAGCACAAATATATTCAGGAAATTACCTGATTGTCTTCTGCAAATAAAAGTTCTTCCCAATCTACATTAAATCTAAAAATACTATTGAAATTCTGTCGCATCAATATTTTTATTACTGTTTTCATTCAGTTATTTAAGGAACTATTTTTGTACCAAGAGAGGTTTAAATTCTATTTAAATTTCCTGTTTTGTTCTATTTCATGTTGTCATATTCTTATACAGTGTCTTTGATCTCTGTTCTTAAGTGAGTTTTCAGTGTACTTTGCAGTTGTCCTCATTGTTTTCTGAACTCTAAAGGCTGATTCTAGAAATTAGGGAACAATAATCACAAATGGTGTTTTAAATTAAAGATTGATACACATAATGGAATTAAAATATCCTCTATATTATTCTCCCTTTTGTTTGTACCCATTTGTGAATCTTGTTTAATTCTCTGACAGTATCCGACTACTGAATTAAGATAATCAATGAACTTTTCCCAGGTATTTTAAACCACTAGATATTCTTTGGATATTTTATTTTCCTTTCAATTTTGAATTAATGGGCTTTAAAGATTATTTGGTATTAACCTTGTAAAGCACCTTATATTTTTCTGTCTTTAAAATCCTCTGTGGTACGCTTTTCTTCAGTAACTAAAACCAGCAGTAACAAGAAACAGAGATAGAGACAAGTTGTTTATAACTTTCCAATTTTAACTTTTCGTCATTTAATTTATGAACAGTTGAAATCCATTTTTCTAAAAGACTATATATTCACAACTGTTTTTTCCAGTGGTAGCATAATTCTGTAAGAGCATTCTCACAGTTTTGCAGATAACTTTTGATTAGATAAACTGCTAGTTCCAAATACTGTAGTATGTCTTCAAAATTTATGTGTTTTCTGAATTTTGCTGAGTTTCCCATTTAGACATTATACTCATTCCTTGTTTGTTGCCAGCACTCTTTTTCCATTCTGCTTGACACTAAAGCCATCTCCTCTGCATTAAAAAGGAGAGCAAAAAACTGTTACCAACTGGTCTGATGTAACATAGAAAATGGGGGAATATCTGCCGATCCATCTTGTTTGTGAGGTGGCTGTTCTAAAAAAATCTGGAAAACCTTCACAGTAGAGCCCTGTTGATCTGGTGTACCCAGTTCAAACCACACAATCACCTGGCCCATGGCTTTATAAAAACAAATACGCCCCAACCTGCTGTCAGGCCTTTTAAAAAACATCTAAATGTTACTCTGATGTTCTTCAGGAAAAAATCAATATATCTTCTCACAGAATGCAGATTCTCAAATACAGACTCAAAAATTACCTTTCCATGTCTAGTTCTGTTTAAGGCAATAAGAATTATTATATTTTATTTGATAATTTTGCAAAGGAGAAAGAAATATTTTAAAAAAGTATTTGAATGCAGAAAATACCACTTTTCTAGTATTTTTGTTGGAGGAAATATTGGACATGTCCATAAACTGTCGTTACTAGAACCTGTGGAAAAAAAAAATAATTTCACTAACTTCTAATCAATGTGTGTAACGGATCAAAGATACATACAGCATTCTTGATGTGTTTCTCTCACAGTTGCATTAATTCAGTGGATTTATTTGCATTTTCTTTCATATTGTGAGATATATACAACTCAGGGACAATTAGTAATAAAGAAACATTAAGTACCAGAAATTAATCTCCTCAATGGCTTCTTTTTCTTTTTTTCTTTTTTTTTTTTTTCTTGCCTGGAGGGTTGATTTTATGGCTTTAGAGCAATTATTATTTATCATCTCTTGGTTTACGGGAAAGAATTAGAGTTATTAGCTATTAAATTATCCATGAAAATTTGACACTATACTAGACCAAACAAACCCTGGGGCTTGCTGATTTTCCCAGTATGAAACATCTGTGACTTCAGCTAGAGAGAACTTAACATTGTCTAATTAGATTTCTAAGATTTATAAGGCTCAAATGCTCTATTATTAGAAACCTGAAAATTGGTGCAAAAGTTGAAACTTGCATTTCCTGAAGATTATTTTAAACCATTTTTAATAGCACTGTGTGTTTCTAGATACTACTAGCTTGTAATTGGTGAGGATTACTAGAGAATGTATTATAATCTCGAACAACAGGAGTTCAGCAAAAAAATGTGCTCCCTACAATTTTAATAAGTTGCAGCTTTCAACTTAAATACTTAATTAAAAATAATTAAAAGTAATTAAAAATACTTAATTGAAAATGCTGCATTAATTATATGTTTATTTTTATATTCTAATTTAAATATAGTTTGTGTTCTCCTGTGGTCTGCTGAGGCAAAAAATCGAGTTGGCATATTTTCTATTCTGCAACATTATCCCTCATGGACAGTGAGTGATAATCATCAGTCATGAGCATAGAAGAGTGGGTTCATATTGGCTCTGATTTCAAGACTGACAGACAGTGAATTAGCCACTGTTCTATCTTTTTCTTTGGAGTCAATATGTCTTCTTAACATGGTAATTAGATATTTCATTCTATCTTCTATTATTGAATCTAAAAATGGTTTGGAAATTTCAATCTGTTGAAATAAAAATAGCATTATAATTGTTGCTATGTTGAAAAAAAATAAGAGAACATTTTTATATTGCAAAGAACTTGGAAATTATGAAGGGGAGAAAGGAGAAACCAGAATTATCCCTCCACTCTTAGTTTGTATCTTTTGCATTTGGATTAGAGCAATCTTTAGTTACAGGATCACTTTCTTATTAAATACACAAAATGAATACTGCTCAGATAATAAGATGCTTTTCAGCATTTTGTCTTGTCCTAATTGTTCATTGCATCACCCCATATATTATTTACTCTCATCTATTCAGTTCCTGCTCTAAAGAAGAAATGATCAATTTCCTCAAGTGTTCCTTAGCGATTGCATCAATATACTATCTGTGTTTTTCACAAACACTAATTAATCTTCATAACATCCTTCTGGACAAGGGATGGCATTAACCCCAGTTTGTAGAATGGAAACGGAATTACTGAGAGTGAAAGTTCACAGATGTCTGTAATGTGGGTGACATTTACTGCTTCATTTCTGAGAGTCCTAAGTATTACATAAGGCTTTAGTCATTGCAAATTTCTATCCATTTCCATTTCATTTATAAGAAAGATTTCTGCTAGTGGGACCACTTCACTATGTCAGGCAATAATAATAATAAATAAAAAAAGATTATGCAGTAATAATTAAACATGAGAAATCTGCACTCCTCAGTTGCTGAAATCTCAGGTAGAAAAATTGTTTCTGTAGCTTGAATTCAAGAGTGTGAGCCAGGAAGCCACATTTTTTTCTTTCTGCAGAGTTGTATTTTATTTGTTATGTAGTTCCCATTTCTATAACAACTCAGACAGAGCTCCTACAGTGAACAACCATCTTCATTACTGTGCTTTGATTCCATGGAAGGTCTCTTCAGTATCCTGGAAAAGTTGAAACATTTAAGAAATTATGTATATGATCCTGTAGTTAACATATTCTGTCTTAGCAACATAGGTTAGTTAATTTTGTGCCGGCAAGCAGAAACTTGAGTGCTTGACTTAAAGATTTCAGTAATATTTTTACTGCTGATTTCTCTGTGTTCATTCTTTGATTTGGGAAAGAAAAAAACCAAACCAAACCAAAAACCCCCATAAAACCACCACTACCACCTCTAACAAAACCCGTGACAAACAAGCAAACTCAAAAAGGCCCAAGAACTCCAACACAGAAATATTTTCTTTAGAAATCATCTTTTTCATCAACATGCTGGTAAACTCAGGATTCACAATCTGCTAGTTATCACGAATTTTTCCAGTATATGGCCTTTTCCTCAGTGAGAGTAGCTGGGAAAGACTATGATGGGAAGAGTCATTAGCATGGCTAGAGGATTCCTCATCACTCTGAG
>JAOXXN010000471.1:37306984-37335114 GCA_026770055.1 Myrmophylax atrothorax
GCAGGTCTTCACAAATCAGTTGCATTTTCATTACATTATATAGTAAGCATGGATTTGCCAGCTTTCACCTTGACTTCCTGGAACTGATCAAGATCCTACTTACACAAGAATAATTCCATGCAGAGTGAGGTTATTCCTGGGTTCAGTGAATATTTTGTCACTTCAGTTTGTACCAGAAAAGGGAAAGCTATGAAGTGTTATGTGTATGCATACTTTTGCCCATTGCACCATTCCACATTGCTGATGTGTAATAGTCATAATAATTATGATAGCAAATTTGCAATCATTTTAATTTATTCATAGCTAGACGTTACTATCCACAAAGAAAACATTCATGTCTAATGAACTCAGCTTATTTACTCCCCCTTAGCAAACCTCATTTCAATCTCATTTGAAAGTTATGAAAGTTCTTTCCATTATTTTAGGGAAAATGGAAAAACACCTCTAAAATAAATATTAATTGCAGAATTCCCTTCTAAAAATGTTGATTTTTTTGTCTTCTGTACATTTCAGAATAAATAGTGTCTTACCTACAAAACAATGTGTCTTCATGGAAAGCATTAAAGGATGATTCCTTAACATTATTTAGGCCTAGGGTATAAAATTTACTAGCTTTATGTATGTGTGTATATATTATGTATAGCTGTTTCATGTATAAATGATACAAATTAATTTTCTCTTCGTATATGAAGATTTTCACTGAGCGTATTAACTAATAACAATTTTAACCAACTTACTCTTGCATAATTACACTTATTTCTGCCAGATGAGACAGTAGTCAAACTTATCTTCTTGAGAAGTGCTTCCATTTATTTGAGGTATATTGGAGATATTTTTCTGGTTTATTAAATTGAGATAACAAATGTCCTGAAGCTCAACTGTCCAAAATATACCTTGCAGCTCATTAGTAGGGTAGTATACATAAACTTACATTACATATATGTGTGTCTATAAGTTTCTCCATTCTAAACCTAGTGGGTTTAAGGAGTATTCTATTTCTTCCAGGAGTAAGCACATCAATACAACTAATATAAAATCAATATAATTTCGATACCATTAATTCTGTGAGATATTATTAATTGTGTATTTAAGATTATATCCTGTAAGAAAACTGTCAGTGAAAGACTACCTGTCTTTACAGCTATCCCAATATACTGAAAAACTCACAACAAGATTTCCAAGGGGGTTTTTTTTCTGAACTGTTAAAGTTGTTTTGAGTCACCTCCCTGGATGATGCTGAGTCAGTTCAAATGCTGTAAATAGATCTGTTATTTTTGCTGCATGTTTAAAAACTATAGTAGACCTTCTGTTTGATTTGTAATTCGTATTGTTCATGAAGGGGGAGATAGTAGGATTCAAATTTCCTCTTTAGTTCTGATGGAGGTATTGACCTTGGAAAGGCTTTCAAGGTTACTCATCTGTTAAGTGTTTTGAACTTTCCTAAGGAAGTAGAAAATACAGGAGTGGGAACCGTCCAATTCCTCATTCAGAGGGATGCTAGTCAATAAGACCTGTTTCCATTTAAATAGTGAGTAGGTGCTAATGCAGATTGCCTCCTGGGTATTTACATTAATAAGCATAGCCTACCACTTAAACCCACATCTTTCTCCATACTATAATGACAGAAACAGGATAATTTAGGCCAGAAGGGGACTGTGCTATGCTATGCTATGCTATGCTATGCAAAGTAGGGAAAATGACAATGTTTTGTCGAGTAGCTCAAGGACTTTCCCAGTAAAGTTTCAGTGTCTCCAAGGCTCGATGTGGTAAAGCCTCTCAGGCACCTTGTTCATTCCAAGTTTAAGAACCTTTATAGATATGTTTTGTTTCCTTTGGTTTGGAGCTGTGGAAACTGAACTCCTGGATATTACTTTCAAGTTGCTTCCCTGAATTTTAAGTAAAAGTGATGAGAGTAGCTTTTCAAATCTCATAAAACATGAGGCTGTTTCTTACTACAAACAATATTTATGCAGTATTTGCTTCTCAGATATTATCCTTTACTTTTCAGAAATTATTTGGCATTCTTGATTGAAACTAAAAAGTATTGCTTCTTATCTTGATGTGTTCTTGTTAATCTTCTTTCTTCAAATCATGATGCTGAGACCCTTCACCCTTCATGTAATACAATAATAGCAATTTTTACACTGGTGATAAAATAAATTCAGAGTGCCAGGACATGCATATGTATGAAGGAAAAAGAAAATTATATATTAAAAATTCATACTTAAGTGTTACCTTATTGCAATCTATTCTAGTAATTGCTGTCTATAGATAACCTGTACATCAAACAGAAATAAGTTCTGAGAGATCTAATGGAGAGCTGTATCTAGTTGTGAAAGATCAACTTCATACACTGCAAAATTAAGAAGAGTCAGTGTGAATGTTCTGTTCATGATCCAGGAAGACATCTGTATTTCTTGTTTGATTTTTACTGGTTTGTTTATATATCAGAGATATTGTTCACCAAGCCTGAACCCTAAAGGGTTTTAAATTGTTATAAGCACAACTTTATAAATTTAGGCTCTTTATGTAACAACACTGACTCTAGTTATCTCAGAAACTGATTTTCTACTATTCTTAGTACCTCTGTGCCATTAGAGTTAGAATCAGTGGGTTCTGAGTTTTCCATAACACCTGAGCTGGTAAAGGCAGGAGTATTTCTAGTCAAGGGAGATAAACTGGCTTTTCAGAAGATGCTACTGGGACCAATTTGTCTTGTCAACAAGTGTAGAGTATGACTACAAAAGCACCAAGCATTAAAAACAAGAGAGATCCAACTATATTGCAGAAAAAAGCCAAAGACACCTGAAGAGATTCAAGTGAAATGTGAGGGTTTTCTTCATCTGAACTTTTCAATATTTCAGTCGTATAACTTCTATGATCCACAGCACAGTAACCAGTGGGGAAAAGACTATGCAGCACAGTACTGCGTGATCTGTCTAATGCCTTGAATCCCTCTTATTGGAGGCAACAAGGATTTAAACTACTGCTCATGTAAGTCTATCCCTGGGCAGGCTAGGGAATGTGTTATATTAGCTTAAGGACTTCACTGATTTAGGCCAAACAGATTTTAAAAAGAATAAATTTTATTGTCCTCATGAAAACAATAACATTTTTGAAAAATCAAGTTTTGATTTTTAGAAGATGTGCATCATTCTGACAGTAGATAATAAAAAAGAAATATTTTTATAGGAAAGTTAAAGGAAATGAATACTAATTTAACAATTATGATGAGAAAGTATCGTACTGACCTGCAAGTATGAAGTATCACTTCTAATTAAACATAATTAAAACCAAAACAGTAGTTTATGTTGTACATTGAAGTTTATTTACAGTCCTCAGTGATTAAACTATACTGTGTTGAAACTCCACAAAAGTGACTTGTAAGGCAAATATCTGCAATAAAAAATTAAAGGTATTTTACCAGCCTGACATTTTGTACTATCAACACTTCTCTTCAATAATGGATGAGTTAAAAAAAAAAAAAGAAAAAAAGAAGAGAAGCTTTCTAGTGCTCAGATTGCAGCTGGGTAATTCTCAAGATGAGAAGTGACTGCAACAGTTCTTACTACCCTGACCTTCAGCTGTTTCAGGAGAGGGAGTCCATGCAAAGTTAGGTGTTTCTGATGGGTTATTGCTTCCATGTAAAAAAATCAAAGTCAATTTCATCAATTTTTTGATAGCAACTTCCAGATGGTTTCTCTAGTGCTGAAAAGTAGCATGAGCTGTTCTTCATACACTTGAGTCACTGCTGAAACTGTGTATTTAAATTCTTTACAGAGTACACAGGACTCCTTAAAATTCTTCCTCTCTTTTCCTTTGGGTCATTTTTGGTCTCAATATCAGGCATTCCCTACAACACCTGATATACTTTTGTGAAATAGAGGAACTGTTTCTATGCCTCTACCTGAAATGGGATTACATGTGTGGGATACCATATTAGAACAAGATAACATATTTGATGTCTTAGATATCTTTTATATCCAACCCCCCTGCCATGGTCAGGGACATCTTGCATTAGACCAGTTTGATCAAAGCCCTGTACAACCTGACTTTGTGTACTCCATAAATTCTCTGGGCAGTCCTTGCCTACCTTCTCAAAAATACTGCATGCTTGAACAAAGATTCTAACTAAACTGAGAAATGCAGGTGAGGAACATAAGCATAGCTATGAGATATCCTATGTGTCATTTTCCCAGGTTCCTTGGGAGAAAAATAACTTTTGATTTGGAAGGAGAAAAGGAGGGGCAGAGGGGTGTGGGCACACTCATATTGCATTAAGGTCTCATCTTCATATTCTGAAGCCTGGCTTTAAAGATTTGGTTTGAGAAATAGGTAAAATATGGCACATACTTTTTCTCTGAAGCACTGAAATGAAAGATGTGCTAGTGGTTTTAGCCAGTGAGGTTTGTTTTGATATTGAAAAGGAAGAGGGAAATGGTGGGGATTCTGCATCCTCATCCTTTGTTGAATTTCTTTCCTAGCTAATGTTTGCTGCTTTAGGAATAACAATCTCCCAAATTAGGTTTATACAAATGCATTTCTTTGGTTTTGGACAACGACTCAGATACTTGTATTTTACAGTGTATTTCAAGTTAGTAATTTTTAAAGCTTATGGGAAACGACTTAAGAAATTATCACTGTATACATTAAAATCAAATGAACTTTTAAATTTACATTTTTATTTTTTATTACTCTTCATAGTAGCATTAGACTATCTGAAGAAATTCAACAGATATTTTGTCAACTCTTATCTACAGGTAGAACCTGGTAGCAAGTATCAGACTGTCAGCACATCTCTAAGTTTACTTTGATGCAGGCTGGCAGAAGCAATAGGTACAGCAAAACTAATCTTTCCAATAACATATGTCTCCTAGAAAGAGACAGGACTGTATGTATTAAAAATAGCTTGACTGAAGGAAAAAATATATTGACTAGGATTTTCTTATCTGATATTTACTTTCATGTACTGGCAGTCTACCTTCTTTCTCTCTTTTCTTGTCCCATGAGGAATAAAAAGAGACCTGTGCTCCTAGCAGATCTGTTTATATTTTATTATTATTATTTTTTGTATTAATAGTGTAAGTGCTGTCTTTTGGAAGGGAGTAAAAAAACCCTTTGCTTTTGCTTCCCTCTTCTAGTTTTTGAGATCCAAATGTGAGCTATACTTAATTTTGAAATAATTACTCTTCTTTCCTCCTCACTGTATCTCACCTCCTACTAGTACCTACCTCCAGTGTAATATGATGAATAGTTCTGTAGAACATGTATTATACTGCATGTTCTTTTTAATAAGCTTATTGAATATGTAGTTTAGTTTCCAGTAATTGTCATGTTCAATTATTTTTTCTCATTTATTAAGATGAATAAAAATATATTCGTGATTATATTTTTGCATAGTAAAATCTTGCTAATGTATATATAAAGAAGGAATTTCCTGAGTCGGGGGTTTTATTTTAGTATTAAATTTGGATTGACAACAATGGAATTATAAATAAAATATTGGTTACAATGTAATAATGGAGACAAGGGAAATTTTGGGTTATGAGGGGGACAGAACACTACTATTCTGGAGTCATCCATTCAGTTATATTATTGTGTTGTAATGATGTAAATTGTAAGCAGGATGTTCTTGTATGAATGTTTCATGCCCAGATACAGATCTTCCAGATTTCCATACTACCCAGATCCTGAGCTGGAAGGCACCTGTCTCCTTGATAGTACTGATATGTCCAGATTCCCTCTTAGCTATTAAAAACCTGGGAGTTACCCACAGAAGGCAGATAGCTGTTGCCCTCCCCCCTGCAACTCTGCCTGTGTTTGCTCCAAAGTTCATCAAGCCTGATTTTATTTCTTTTTTTCGTCAGATGACTCTCATCAGCTCCAGTCGTATACCCTCAGTTGTACCCCCAAGGTTCCTATCTACATCAAAGCAGAAAACGTATTAAGTACACCAAACTAGCACTTACTGCTTAAAAATTACTTCCAGATTTCATTTAATTACCTCTGCGCTTTTACATCCGTTATAGGTGCTGTAAATGTTGCTGGTGCAGTTGCTGCTGATTCTACTTTTTTCTGCTCTGAAGCAATGTTACAAAGTTAAACAATGACGGGGTACTCCAACTCAGTGACCGCATTAATTCAGACTATAAAATTGTCTGTCAAGTAGCAAAATATTATTCACCTATTTATAGAAAAAAACAAGAGGGATAATGTGACTTGTCATAACATTTGAAGCAGGAAAGAAACAAATTCCTGTAGTCTTTTTTCTTGGTTTTCTTGGTTGATTTTTAAGTTTAGCTGTCCAACTTTGTCCTGAAAATTACTCCTATTTTAAAGCATCTGTCTCGCACAGAGACCGTCTGTTTGTTTAACACCTTTGCCAGGTAAAATTGCCAAGATTACATTGTTTTTCCATTAATGGTCTCTCCTAAGTAGACTGATTCTCCAAACAAGAAAACTTGGAGGAAAAGTTGTCTCACAGTTTAATAAAAAATGTGCATTTCTATGTTACAGAATTAGATAAAAATATGGAAGAGCATTATGCATGCTTCAGGGTAAATCTGGTTGAAAGTTGAGAATAAAAGCTGACACAGTTCTCAATATGTAGCTCGTGAGTATAATTTTCTTAAAATGTCTCCTTTATTGCAATCAGTAGAAGCAACAGTGCAATTCTGTGTCAGTGATATTACAGGCCTGTACATACCTCTGATGTTCTTGAGTGAAATACTTTTCCTGTAACTCAGGCAATGCTTCACTGGAATATCAAAACCAGGGTCAGATGTTCCTGATGTATAGTATATATGCAGCACACACAGCGGCTGCACAGTTTGCAATCTGCTTAAACTTCTCTAGTTAATGGAGGAGAGACCAGACCCTGAAAATGTGATGTTATCAAAGGATTCAAGCCCACCCAAATTTAAATGCTTGCTTTCTCTAATTTATGCTTAAATGAAATACTGCCAATGTGTCTTCCTCTTCCACTGGAAGTAGATGAAGGTAGCAGGAGATGTCACGCTCTTGTCTGTCTCCATCTAGACATCCTCTGAGACTGTGACGGGAGTTGTGTTCTCTTCTTTTTCATAATAACCTAGCAGCTGCAGCAGAATAACCTGGCACGGAGACCTGAGCTCTGAATGCTTCATAGCCCAAAGCAGACTGAATCTCAACTGCAGTGAAATACCAGGGAGCATTCTGGTTAAAAGGCATTTCTGTCCTTTTGCTGAAGCTGAGGTAGGAAAACAGATTCATGGGTCAAGAGGAGAACAAGTGATTTGGATCCTGATTCTCACCTAACTCAGCTGGAAAGAGAAAAATAATCTGTATTTGTTTTAGAAAGGTTTGTTTGTGTGTAGCTGTTTGGTTAACTTCAATGGCAGTGTAATGCAGAGGTAACCAGAAAGCTGAGTCTAAAGCCACAATTTCACTCTTCTTTTAGCTAAAGTAACCGAAAGATTCAAGAGCATAGCTGGGGTCAGGACACAGCCCTGTCTTGCCCTCAGGTGCCCCATTGCTAACATATCTTTGACAGCAGGGAGCAGCCACCAGCAGGGTCTCACTAGCACCTGACTTCTCCCATGATGGAGAGATAGAAGGAGCTGATCCTGGACATGCTGAGTGATATTTATGAGAAGACTTCAAGACAAAGCTAGGCTCTGACAATGGGCAGCACATGGTTGAGTTTGCTCAGGATCACCCTAAAATCATCTGGTTATTTTTGAAGCTTATCTGACCTGCCCACAGTAACATCCTGGCTTAAATCTTAGCCAGCAGGATACAGAACATGAGTAGTCACTGGCCATCATTGTGTCTCAGCTGCGGGACCATCAGACTGGTTTAAGCCAGAATTGCTGTGATACCGTGGTCATCATCACACAAGAACCTCTTCCGATGGCATCATCAGTCCTGGCAGCTGTACAATACTGGATACAAAGCTCTCGGGGAGAAGTCCGAAGTTAGAGGTGAGGGACATGAGGAAGCTTCAGCAGTTGGCCAGTGATAATTCACTCTGCCTTAACTGTGTGCTGAGGATGCCGGAATTCACTGAATCACAAATAGAAATTATGTCCCACTTTCCTTGCAGAAGGAAAAAAAACAGCTGAAGAGCATAGGTTTGATCATTCTGTTTGCAGCTTAGGTGGGTTTCAGAGAATTTGAGGATTATACAGCAGGATAGAGTCAGTCTTGCTGTCATGAACAGTTTTTCTATACGAATTGTCTTAGCAATATTAGTTTGGTGGTATACAATACTGATAATGTTTAGGATAGATAACTCCCTTCTGAATACTATGTTTTAGGATAAAGTTCAATGATTGTGCCAAAAACTACCTGGACACTGTCCACTTACATGTTTTGAATGAAGCAGAGTTTAGGGATTTCAACACCAGGGTTGGATAGGGATTTTTCATCTAAAAGACATCTCTAACATGAAATAGGCAAGTCATGTAGCTTGGATGTTTTTACTTACTTTTCTGAGAGAAGAATTATGAAACGAGCCTCCCAGATTCAGTGAATATTTAGGATTTTATAAACTAATTTGTGTAATTGAGTTTGTAAAATTTCAGGTATTTTGAATATATTTGCTCTTATTAAATTAATAGCCAATACAAAGTTGATAGCATGAAAATACTTTGCAGCAAAGAGGAATTGTACCTTCAAATAGTTGAAAAATACCTATTTTGATAGATTATATGCTTCATTGCTTGGTTATATTCTGTATTAAATTACTACTTTACATGCATGAGTACAGTTGGTAATCACTCCATTTGTCAGTCTAGCGGAGATATATTGTCATCTTCCTCACTAAGTTGTTCTTCATAACATAGCAAAATTGAATACAATATTGAGGCATGTTTATAAAATCACATAATAGAGTAAGAAAAACTTCTTGTATTCAAGTATCTTTTTTCTTTTGAGTCAGTTATTGTGACCCTCAAATGTTAATACTTTCAAATATTCAGAGGTTGTAAGTTGTCTCCTCCAAAAGCAAGTAGTAGTGTTTGCACAGAGGTCTTCTGACCTCATTACTTAGGCTATGCTGAAAAATCCTGTTCTCCTTCTCCTCTCTCCCTCCTCTCCCTTCAGGAGGCCTTAGAGCATGTAAAAGGAACATTTTTATGGGTGTCTTTTGGCTCAATTGATGCAGCAATGTATTATTAGCTTTGCGTAACTCCCTCAAAATTTTATGAGGCTTCACAGAGTAGCTGAAATGAACATAAGTTTTATGTTCCATACCTAACAGATCATGCAAGTTTCTGTCATTATCAGTTAGGATATGCTTAATCAAGTTCTGACAGTTGACAAATGATGGGGTATTTTTTCTTCACTATGTGAAACATCTGGAATTCAATAAATTATTAAGGGTTGGTTCACAGTTTTAAACTACAGAGTGATTATTTTTACCAAAACTAGATACAGTTAAATAGTAGGAAAAAATTTGCAGAAATTCAGAAAGATTTTTAAAAACAGTCACACAATGCAGGAAAACATCCTTAGTGCACTTCCTTCTCATAGGTATGGTACCCTCAAAGCCAAGTTTTTCATCTTACCCATTTTCACTAACACTCTGCAACCCAAAGGCAATGAGGTATAATTTAAATTAATATGCTCATCATATTTATTTTCTTTTTTATTTTCTTTTCTCCCATCCTCAAAAGAGTCTGAGCATAGGAGGAAGAACCTTAAACCTAGTAAGTGAGGTTAGAGTAGATTTTTCAAGAGGGAAATATGTTCAAATAAAATAGGTAATGATGTAATTATTTTGTTTATCACAAATCAGTGCATTTATTTTTACTTGATAAAAATGTGTCTGATTCTGTGACTGCTTTTTTTCAGGTGATAGCCAGCCAGGGAATAGGCTAATCCAGCCCAAACCAGGCAAGTTGCAAGCTTTAGCAAACTACACTTCTGTACATCCAGCCTGCTTTGTGGGTTCCTGTCAGGACAGAATGGTTCATTTTTATTTGTTTGATCTGTTCTAGAGGATTAAATAGTTCACTTTTTTTCATAGAAATTGGGAAAGGGACACATAGGGAATATTAGGTGTTAAGCTGCTATTTGCATGCTAAGATCTTAATTATAGGTACATGCAAATTTCGAAAGTGATGTTAATTTCAATTATATGCTCCACTCAGTCCACTTAAGACCCCATTACTTTGTTCACTCAGTTATTACCATCATGAGGATAAAATTAGGTTGTCCTTTATTGAAGAAACAACTGCACTGTCCCAGTTTTCTGTGACACAATGCACACCTGCTGGAGGAGACCCACTGCCTTTTTTGCCATGGAGAGTGTAACAGTAGCAGCACTTTGTTTTGTGTTGAAAGTGGAAGTACTCAATTGTGCAACATAAATCACTGCTCAAATGGAGGTCTTCTATTTGTTTTTACACTAAAGCAGTGGTTTCCACTAGATGTGTGTACACTGAGGTGTGACTTGCTCACAATACAGAAACTGTACAAGACAGAATGTTATTTACTGAGAACAAATTTTTCCTTGTTTGCTATTTTCATGTGCCTATTGCTACTAAAATATATGAAAAAAATAACTACCTCTTTTTAATGTCCTTGAGGTTTAAATGCATAATAATGTAATACAGAGTGAATATATTTAGCTTAGTTTGATTGAAGGTAGAAGTATTATTTTTTTGAGTCTACAGCTGGTTTTATACTAAACTTCAGCATAAATGACCTTCCCAAATGTATTAAATATGTGAAGGACTGAAAACAAAATTAATTGTGTTTTGAATATCTGACTACTTGGATGGCAGTGGAAAACATACCTAAGGCAAGTTTATGGTGAAAAAGGAAACCGTTATGCCCTTCAGACAAGGTACCCTCCACCACCTGCATTTACATGAAGTAAAGCATCCCATGAGGCTTAGGAAACATCCAAGGTAATAATCTTAGTTGTCCTGGCCAATATATTATTTCTGAGTAAAATAGGAACAAGTAGTTGAGATCTCTTAGTGAATAATATGACCTCCCTTGTTTGCCTACATAATGAATTGGCAAGCCTTATTTAACTTTGTGAGGTACATGGCAATAATGCAGTACGCCCAACATAAAAATGAATTTAGTATTTTTTAAGATTGTACATCTCCTGATCGTTTTAATCAGGACTGCAAAATAAAGCAACAACAAAAAATCATTCATAATTTCAGTGTTCTTTTTCTGCTAATATTTTTAAAAAAATATTTTTGATGTAATGAATTATGATTTTAAGAGGATCACATTTACAATCTTACACATAGATGATAATCTCATCTCCAAGATAAGCAGCTAAATAGATAGCTTTCTTATTAATAGCACAATGATATGATCAAATGATGAATAATTTCTATTATCTTTATAAATAGATAAGAAGTATATAGATGTGAAAGAAGCATTGATGTGGAAAATGTTAAAATAACAAATCTTATTAGAAGAAAGAATTTAGAAATAACTTGTCAAGAGGGTAATGACCTCAATTAAATTTTATGTGCAATTATAATTGGCATTTTTAATAAAGGATTGCTACTGCAAATTGCATATTTGATATAATATTACAGGACACCTTATTTCCTTTGGCTTGCATTTATATTAAATAAAAATCTGTGAAATAATCAAGGAAGATTCATAACTTAGAGTTTTAAGAATCTGCTCAGATGATAGGTTTAAAATAGTTTTCAATACAAACAAGAAGTGTAAATCTTATCTGAACATGATCCTTCTCTTCTCTTGACCAAAAAGATACTGATATTCAACATCTTTTGTTGATGTCGTGTATATTGTTAGATATAGTCAAGATAGAATCCTTTATTAGTAAGACATATAATTTGAGTCACGAAAATTCATTGTGTGCAAAACTGTCTACATAAATCCCTGAGAATGTTCTTTGTGATACTGGAATAGTGCAGATTCCAAATTGGGGAAAATACTGCAAAGAGAAAAGTTATCTTAAACAATCTCTCATTGTTTAATGTTTCTCCTTTACTTATGAAAAATAATAGTTAAAAGATTGTGGTTGTAAATGTAGTAGTAGAAGACATGAGTTAAACTAGTGCAAGGAGAAGAAACAACAAAAAAAGGAATATTGGCTTGTGGTGACATGGCTAAAAGTAAGGTATAATAGTTGTTCAGAAAGTACCTAATAGAAATTCAAAGCAAAAATAAGTGGTGTCTGTAGCATTCACAAATAAGCAGCTGCTACCATTCACAGTCTACCCCAATTACCTTCTGTTAATCTGGCACCTCTTTAAAATGAAACACTGTGCATAATTTTTCATGGTTCAAATACTGCAGACTTTTCTTCAGGCACACCAAGAAAAGCCACTATCACAAGTGACCTGTGTAATTGAATGTGAGTTATTTTAGAAACAGATTTCTACAGAGGCAAGGAGAACTGTGGCCATGGGGAATCCTCAGCATTTACTTTTTAAATTCTGAGTTGATACATAAATATAAAAAGAGATAAACTGATATTTTTGAAAAATAAAAGGTTATTCTTTAGTGTAAAGTTTATCATTTGCATACTGTCATATGTATGTAGATATGTTTGTAGATACACTTGGGATTTACTGTAACCTAAGGACTAGATTCTGATGTAGTTTTTGAAGATGAAATGTTTTATGGATGAAGAGCAGAGTACTGCTCCATCAAAGCACATTTGAACAGACCACTCTAGGGAAGGGCTGCTATAACTACTTCACAGATAGGTGAAATTTGGACATTTAAGACCAGAAGCAACCCATAAATCGTATGTCTCACCTACCTTTGGAGTAACCTAAATTGGTCTTGTATCCACATTTTGGACTACATTTTTTAATTCACCTAAATTGAAGGTCCTTTCAATCCTCAAGATTAATGCTCAGTTCTCATAAAACACACTTGTGATCCAGTACGATGTTGAGAGCTACATAGCTCTAGAGTGACCTCCTGCATGAGACAGTCATGAAAGTCAGTTGAAACAGGAATGGAACTTATATAAGCTGATCTTGCAGCTGAATATTCAGTTGGTTTACCTTTTTTTAATAAATAATATTTGATTCCTTTATAGAAAGAAATAATCACATTTCTCAAAAGTTTGGCAAAGGGATTAGGTCTCTGTTGTCCGAGGAAAGTATATTTTTTCAGTTTTACCAGGAGAGTTTTGTTTCTTTTTTTGTTGAAGGTTGTCCATAGAGTCTCATTTGAAGTTTTCATATATTCAATACAATGTTTAAGACTAATTGTAAACTTTTTGTAGCGTACATGTTTGACAAGTGTTTCTTTGCTGTATAAAATTTGCTGAGCTTGTCTGGAACAAGCAATCTGTATAAATCAGTTGAAGCTGCAGGAAACTGACATTAGCAAGACATTTTGAAAGCTGTTCTTTTGCTCAGGGAAACTTCTCTCATGATTTGTGCAAACTCTGAGCATTAAACTACTGTGGTCCCATGGTGTAATGGATAGCACTCTGGACTCTGAATCCCAAGGACCCTGAGTTCGAGTCTCAGTGGGGACCATCCCCTGACAGTTCAATGCCTCCCTGCCATCCGATCCCATCAGATCTCGGATGCTGAGCAGGGTCAGCCCCAGTTAGTACCGGGTGCTGTGACAGTCCCGAGGACTTCCCTGTCACTGTCCAAGCTCCCTCAGCCGTGGCAGATGGACCTTAGGAGTTAAACGGTGGGGCCAGTTCTGTGCATGCTGTGCCTCACCTAAAAAATCCCCTGCGCAGGCTGGAAGGGCACACCCACGTGGGGAGAGCCCTGCCCAAATCTTCATTCGCGAAGCCAAGCCATCATGATGATGATCTTTAACGCTACCTGGTGAGTGACTAGGTACACAAAATGGTGTTCTGTTCTGCTATGTATGGCTAGGCTTTCTAGCACCCCACAGTTGTTCAAGCATACCTAAACAATACAATACACCTTTCCAGAAGCTAGTTGGGGCCAGCTGGCTGCAGCATATGTATCTTTGGATGTGCTTCGTTGTGGGTCTTATTAGCCAGAAAAGTACTGTGGCTTACCATAGAATGGGAGGGACTTTTCCTCATGACCTTCTGAATGCCAAGGGAGGTACAGTGGTTTTTTCTTAACTCTGCTTTTAGTTACTGCAACAGAAACTTCTAGGACAGGATTCTGCACTAAAATATTTCTAGTCTCTTGCCTTTGTTTTCTGGCATTTTTAAAGCTCACTTGTTTCGAAAAGGAAAATACCTATTTTTAAAAAAAAAGAGTAAAATGTGGTGAAGCACAAACAACTGTCTGATATGATCTGTGGTCTGTTCCCTGCTGCTGTGATCCGTGCTAAGTTAGTTGTGCTGTCTTGCTCTGCTGGCTGAAAGTAACTCATGGTGTGACAATGATGATAAAACTTCCAAATGTTTGGTGAATCTTTAGGCCTGTAATACCTTATTTTACCCAAGCTTTTATGCCTTATCTTGCTTAAGCATTGCAAATGTAAAAACCTTTCATGGTTCAAAGAATGTGCCATTGATCTTTCCATGTGTCCCTGCTGCATGTCATGTGCTGACAAAATGAAGTCTAAAGTTGCATCCTTACTGTGCAAATCCACAGAAAACCCATTCCACAAATCAGCCTTTTTTTACTAGGACACATTTATAATCATCCAGATGTAGCTGCAGAGATTGCTTTGACACTTTTATCTTTTTCTGCTTTGATACGGTCTTACAAGCTCTAGCATGAAGATAGCCATAAAGCAGCTGGAGAATGGAAAATACCTGTTAAAAATCAAATATGACATGTTCATCCTGGATAGGAATGTGCTGCTCAGTTACACAACTATCGTTCTGTATTTTAATGCATTTACAAGACTTGTCTTGTTACCTTCTTAGGAGTTCACACTTCCAAGGTTATTTGACACTCCCTCAGGCTATAAATTACAGGCACATGCCTACTGAAGTGTGATTTATTATTTTTATAAAAAGCCCAACCCCTATATCCCATGTTTTGCTGGAAAGAGGTTTGTTTGTGCACCAAGTCTTTAAATTGTGTTCAACCATTTACTTACTGCATTCACATTTTTGGATCGTGTTGCTTAAGTATCTCAGGCAGCTCCTCTCACCATGAAGAGTTTCGCTCTTCTTTTCCTAGTTGTTATCTGTGGTGTGGGAGCATTGGGACAGAAGCTGAAGCCAAAGAAGAGAAGCAATGGTGAAGAAATCAAATTTCGGACTAAAACCAAAGATGTTTGCACAATGAGCAGTAGTGGGGATGATGAGGAGATGAAACTTAGAATTGAATGCAAAAGCCAAGGCATGTCCTACTGGTGTGAATTCACTGGCAAGCCATCAGTCTGCCGTGCTTTCAGAAACAATCCAAAGATTTACTGGAATCAGATCGCCGCAGAACTTAGAAAAATCCCGCACGCTTGTGAATCCACAGAAGTGTTGAAGACCACCATGTGCCAAAAGGCTCCCCCAGAGGCTCTTATGAAGCAAATAGCTGCTGGTGTGGAGCCAGAAGATCTAGAAAACCAGGAAAAATCAATCCAGAAAACATCTATTAGAGGAGCAGGGCAAGGGCCTGAAAATGAAACAGAAGCAATGAAACTGGCACGAGAACATTGCTGGGAATCCCTGCATGGTTTCTGCTCCTACATTATTGGCATCCTTAGGGGTTAAGGATTTCCTTCAGGTAAAACTCGCATCTGGAAGCACAGTAGAATATGCCTAAGAGTAATTCTATTGTACTTCTGTTTTATTTTTACTTTGGGGGTTTACCAGGGATGTGGACAGGGAGGTTGTAGGCTCACTTGCTAAAATCTGACATTGCAAAGCCTGTTCTGTGGCTTCTGAGGGGCTGGGCAGCATATTAGTTCATGACCCCATTACAGCCTTCTGTGAGGTATTTAGTATGTACTGAGATGTTTGCCCTATCTGTTGTTAATCCTATGGTATTTCCTTTCTAACTGTTTGAATTGGGCTAATTTTTCTTGGTCTGTCATTCCTTCCCTGGGTTTTTGCCAGGGAAGTAAGATAACAAATGCATCAGATTCAACCACAAATGCATCAGCTAGAACAAAGTAAAACTACATTCAGCAACTGAGACGATAGAGCTTCTTCATCAAAACTCCTAGTTAATAATCAACAATTTTAATTTCAAAAATTAGTTCATAAACAACTAGCAGAAATTATTAAAACCAAATAGACTGTCTTGGTTTTTAAGTCTGTTACTGTCGGGTTGACGGGATCACCTGCAGGTGCTTGTCTGGTAAGTCTCAAGTTTTTAGCCAGGATTTAAAAAGGCAAAGCCCTTTGTTGCAGAAGTAATGAGCTTTATACCCACTTCCATTTCAGCTCAGAGAGAAAGCCAGGAGCTGGTGAGTGACCCTGGCAAACTTTTGACAGAAATGGGAATATATGATATGCGCAGCATGAGCTGGCATAGCCTGCTAATGATAATTTATGCCTAATACAGCAGAGTGACTAATTTCTTCTTTTTTTTTGTTTTGCAGAGCAAAATTATTACAGCTGAAGAAGGGTCCCTGCTGTAGTTTAATAACTTAGACATAAGAATTTTTGTTTTAAAATTATTTATCCCTGTAAATCTTGTAGCTGTTTTCTTTTTATTCCCCTAAAATGAAACTTTTTAACAGCCCTGAAAAATGCATGAAACTGGAGTGATTGTGCTTAAAGTGTTAGGATGAAGTAGCTGTCCTTAGGCTTGTTACACACCAAGGTGTGCATTTATATCACCAAGGTTCTGCTGACCTTGCATAGGTTTTTATGTGTGCTGATTTGCTTCAGTTTGTTAGAGATGAAAGCTGTTAATCATGATACAATTAGTGTAAACAATAAAAATAAGATTTTTGAAAACATATACTTGTGCACTTTCTTAAAATTTTAACTGCTGCTACCTATATTTGACACTTGTTTCCTGAGAGATTGTTGGTAGAATGTGTAAGAGAAGTTACAGGTCTGAGTCTTTGCTTTCCCACCGTGAGCACGTTTCATTAATATTAATATTTTTAATGTTACAAGTTTATATTACCATTCAGAGTTTCAGCCAGCAAGGAAAAGAAAAAGGTTTTAGAAATAAAAGTAATGTAAGAGTACATTACTAAACACTGCAGGTCAGAAGTGTTCATAAGTGATGCATCTGTGTAGTTCACTGTCACCGGGAGCTGTTAGTGGTAATATTAATGTTTGGCTTCAGTAGATGTTCTGAAAAGGAACTCACTTGGCAACTCGGGGACACTTGCATGAATCGCATCAAAACACAAAACAAGACCTAACGGCCTGTTGTCTGATTACAACACCTTTATATTGAGATTATTATTTAACAATGATCCCTTTTGTTCCCAAGTGGGCTTCACAGCAGAGATGTAACTGGAGAAACTTAGTACTGTAGAAATAAATAGTGCTCTATGTTTGCCATTTACAAAGTTTCTGCAAGGTGGTGTTCACTGAAGTACTTCTCTGGCTTTAATCACAGATTTGTAATTATCACTACACAATTCCAGATCATGACTGTCCAATCATTAAACTTTGTGCCTAGTACCAAAAAACTTGAAATAGTTGTCTGTCTCCAAACCTCTTGAAATATATGGAAAAGAAAATCAAACCATGAACACAGGAGCAGTGCAGAAGATTGTATGTACAAGGCAGAAATACAGCTTGAATGCTGATAAAATGTAAGCTATATTTTTGTCTACCATGAATCCAGTGTGGTTAATTTTTCTTTGTAATTTCAATCACCACTGCCAGGCTCTTGTGCTGTGAGTAAAAAATGTAGTAGTACACCTATTCACTCATTTCTGTCTTAGAAATAAATATAATTAGATTTGCAAACATGCAAAATGCATCAAAGTGATACTAGAGAACTGTTTGCAATGTTAGGAGGTTGGGGGGTTTCTTGAGGTGTGCTTTTAAGTATTTTAAACTTTTCTTTTGTATGGCGCAAAATCCACTCAGTAGAGTGAATGTTTTCCACTACAACAGTAATGACCTCAAAAATGAGACAATGACTTGCATTGAGAGAAGACTGGGAGAATCAGTCACCCACCATACTGGTAGCAGGAGAAAAGAGGATGTTTCATCAGTTCACCAGAAGAAAATTTTCCCCTTTATGCCATCAGCAAGTCAGTAACTATAATGATCTTGCTTTCAAAATGTTTAAAAATCGGATGCTAACTGAAGTACCCCACCTCAGTGTAACAGTGCTGTGCTTGTATCACCTACCTTACCATTACCATTCAATTGTGTTTAGCACAACATTTCAGTTACCTTCTGGGTATGAAAGTGCTATTCATTAGTGAAAGGATGAATTGAAAAGTGTTTGTGGTGAGTTTAATGCAATCTTTGAGTGCCTTGTAAGTGAATGAAACCTGCTGTTTCATTCATTTTAGATCAACCAGTTAGTCCCTGTGTATGGTTAAGTACCTCAGGAAATCCATTCAAGTGGAGGTCTTTGAACTTGTCTATATTTTCCTGACAGAGGAACAGCAGGCAGAAATGTTTGTCTGGATTCCTGCAGGCAGGGAGACCACTGATACCCACGCCTGCTACTTCTGCTGCTAATTCAGTGTAGTGTGAGGCATCCACCTGCCTCAGAATGCTCACGTTTAGGTTCCCACAGAAGCATCATGAATATTTGCTACTTTGACAAGGGAAGCCTCCAAGAAAAGCAAAATGAAGCATTTGGAGAGCCTGTGTATGAAAGGATGTGTATTTAACACAAGTTAACATCTAAAAAAGACTGCAGTGAGTCTGACGGGGAGCTATGGAGATGATGAAGGAGCATGATCCTATGAGGAAAGGTCAGGGGAATGGGTCTTGTTCAGCCTGGAGAATACTTGGTGGGGGAACCTAATAGCTGCCCATCTGTATATAGGAGAGGGCTATAGAGAATACAGAGCCAGGTTTTTCACTGATTTGTGTGATCATGGTCACAAGTTGATACAGGTGAGGTTCTGACTTCTTGTTAAGGAGGATAAACAGAAGTGAGTTCCCCAGAGCAGCTCTGGAATCTCCATTTGTGGAGCTTTTCAAGACCAACTGGACAAAGTTTAAGTAACATAGTCTGAATTCAGTCTGACATTGCTTTGAGGAGGAGGTTGCGCTACAAACCTCCTGATGTGTCTTCTGGCCTGAAAGATTATGATTTACAATGGAAACACAGGATAAAGTTTAAAAGTTCTGATTGTTCAATAATGAACACCTCTCTTAGCATCTGTATCTCCTAAAGTGAAAAAAATGCTCTTGGATCAGCCATTCTGCCAAATTGAACAAGAGACATTATTCTATTAAATACATTCTGATGGCAAATCTCATCATTAAGTCAAATGCATCATCTTGGGTAACTTTGTGTTCAGTGCCTCAGACTTTTATATATATTGTAAATTATCCTGGTTTTGACAATAGAGAGAATGACTAAGAAAGTCAGGTGTTAAGGAGCACCGAACATCAGGTCTGCTTACCTTAAATACCCAAACCTAGGAAGATGGCTGTTTGCAGTGTGTAGGTTATTTCTGCCAAAGCAGGCCAAACCTGCACCTCCATAAGATTGCTTAGTCTGCCAGTAAATCATCTCAACTATGCAGTAGTGCTCTCTGGTGTTTTCCAAGAGAATTGTTTAGGTATGGTCATGCTTTCATCGTTTGCAGCCTTATGTTTTGTATTCATGGTTTTTCAGTAGATTTCATGGCTAATATGGCATGGATTTTAGGGACAGAGATCTTCCACAAAAATAAAAGGACAAAGGAAAAACGAAAGTTTCCCAAAGCTGCCCAGCCAATCCTGCTTCTGTAGAAGCTTTATGGCTGTCAATTTCTTTGTTTCTTCTCTGAAGAGGCCAGACACAGTACAGGAGATTTTTTTTTCTCTCTCTCTCCTTTTCCTCTTATAAACAGGGGAATTGTTCTAATCAGACTTCGCAGATCATTTTACAGTGACAAATAGTATGTGATACATACACAAGAACAGGAAGGAGTAGGAACACAAAGCAGAGGAGATGCAGTGGGTACAATGATAAGGCATTGGTATTATCTCATGGACACATTGTTTGCTTTCCCATCTTGTATACAAAGTTAACTACTTGATGTCAGGCAGGAGTCCAGGTGCTAAATTTCCAGAGTAGCTGTTTGTCCTGGAAGCACAGGACTGTATGTACAGAGCAAGAAAAAAAATGAAGCTGGTGTCTGATTTGGAGCGGAAGTTCATGTTCCTCTCCCTGCTGCCCTTTCCTCAGCAGGTTATAAAACTGTTTGCATAACCTGCTGCTCTCCATAGGCATCCCTCCCATGGTAACTCCTGCTGCCTCTGGGCTTACAATAATTGTAGTCAGGAGGGGAAACAGAGGTGTCCTTTTAGCTGGCTGCAGATGTAACAACCCTGCATTACTCTGTTGCTATTGCTGTGGTCCATAAAAATTAATGTGCTGATGATGACGTTGGTTGCATTTGTCTTACTGGTGTAACACAAAAGCTGGGCCCACAAATGCAGCTGTAATAAAATGAAGAATGTACCTAGGAACTGAAGAGGTCTAGCAGCTTCCCAGCAAAGGAAATAGTAAGAAAAATTCAGACTCTGAACTCTGGCAGAGGGGCCTTGCCATTTCCTCTGCCAAACAACCCAGCAGGTTGGCAGGAGAGTTGCCCCCCATCCTTCCCTTGTCCCCCCTTCAAGGCAGGTGCAGACCCCATGGGTGCTGTCACCAAGGTACTGAGATGATCCACTGTCTTCTGTGCTCCAGAAATTTACCATGGGAATTCACAAATGTGTGTTTGTGGCTGAGGAAGGTTATCTGATGCCCTTGGAATAATGTGGGAGACATGGTCACTGTGGGAAGGTGACCAGAGGCAAGCATGGAGTAGAGTTTCCACACCCATGTGCAAAACATTACCTGAGCCTGTCACAGCTCTTTGGTGTCTCAGATGGCACAAACGAAGCTGAAGTTCCAGTGTTTGAGCAGCACCTGTTTTTGTGGGGGTGGAAGTTGCATGGCCTGAGAGAGGGTCACCTCCTGTGTGAGCTGCCTGTGGCCCATTGTGAGCAGCTGTGCTGGCCCTAGGGGGCTCCTGCTCTCATGTCATGGGGTCACATTGCAGTAGTGGGGTTGGGATGTGTCTCTCTGGTGCTGAGGAGTGAGTTTTGTTGGCAGATGTTGGCATCTTGGCTCTTCTGCAGGGACCTGCTGGGAGCAGCACTGCTCAGGGGAGAGATGGCTGGCAGGACCCTGCCAGGGGGTGGGGGGCCACAGCAGGATAGACACCAATGTCTTTTGAGTCACACTGGTGAACTTGGGCGTGGGTGGGTGGGCTTGCCCCAAACCAAAGGGGGATGCCTGTGTGTCCCTAAGACCTGCCTCAAATACTCTTGTCCCCCATTACCCATCCCATACCCCTTTCTCTCATCCGACAGATGTTCCAAAACCTGTTTTTAAAACCCCTCTGTAGAAATCCCCATTGTGTCTCTGTGAGGGTGAGCTACTGCAGGATGACAGGAGATATTTTTCACCATGGACCAGACAAGAAAAGGTAAGAGCCATTAAATGGCAGCAATACAGAACATCACCTATAATCATCTGTCTCCCCTCCCTTCTTGGGCCTGAAATCTTTTACATAGTTGGAATCAATTTGGCAACCTTTGGTCCTGCTGATTGCATGGCATTTGAACATCTTGGCTCAGAGTGGGTCAGCAACTGAAAGAAATCAGAAACACCATTTTCCTTCACCTTAGTGAACTATAAAACTTTTTATAGAACTGCATATTTCACCTCAGTAGCAGCAGTGTTCCTTGACAGGAACATTCTTCATTTGAAGCACAATAGAAGCTACACAGTGATTTGAAGGAACAAGCAAAATTTTTTTTTATTATTATTTTTTTTTTTTTTTTTTTTTTTTTGTGGAGGGTTGTGTCATGAGTGGTTCTAACTTGGAAAGAACACAGGATACAAAATTAAAAATTACTTTAGATCTCTACCACCAGATAAATTATTCTGGGTATATCATGGCCCTTATTAAACATCTACACATAGGTTTAACTCAAATAGCAAAGATTAGTATATGAGTACCCTGCAGCTACAGCATAATTTACATGAGCAAAGAACAGCCCATTGTTTTGGACTAGAAAGCAGTGTAGAAAACTGGCTGCCTTCAGCATCTGTGAGAGTGCAAGCCCACTGTAAATATCTGAGAGAGAGGAAGAAATCCACCCAAAAAGAACATCCTCAAAAAATTAATATTCCATGTCATCCTCATGTCTATCATTGTCCCACATTATATAAAAATTAATAAAAAAAAAATTCTTGTTATATAAGGAGACATACAATATTTTAATTGTTAGTGTGCTTTCTACAACAGTTTCATGTAAGTGCATCACTTGTCAGCCCATGGACCTGGGAAGGAAAACTGAACGTAACAGAATACTGATCTTAACTAGAAGTTAGTTTCTTGGTTGAAGAAATTGTTCAAAATTGTAATAAATTTTATTTTCACATTCCTTTCTATTAATACATTTCAGGATGTTAAAAAAAAGAATAATAAAGGTAACTTTCTCGCATCTGTCTGACATAGACATGTATCACTATCCACCTTTAAAAGGTTAGGAAAGAGAAACATATAAGGGCTCTGACAGCAGATGTGTTGACAGAAGCTAGGATGTTAAACACTACTGCAGTGTATTTAAGCAGAAATAAAAATTTACACACAGTTTTTTACTAGATGAGTACATACATGGGAGCAAAGTCAATTCCTCACATGCCCCAGCTTTGGACCTTGACTGTGGCAATGAGGACTCCCAAACAGCCATCCCACCACATGGATTTCTGGTGCCTGTCAGCAGTGGGTGATGCACACTGACACAACAGTGCCTTGCAAACTCCATCACTTTCTCAGGTCCTGCTGCTTACTGTTGTATCTGCCTGTGTATCTCTTTGTCCACATCTCAGTTCTTCCAACTGAAAAACTGTCATGCTGCAAAGTGCAGGTTTATATATATAGTGTGTGCCATTAGTATATATGGTGTGCCCAGTGAATACAGACCTGCCTATGTGTGCCAGAACATAGTTTAAAGTAAGTCTCCCAACTGAATGCAGCAGAGTTTCTCAGGTCTAGTTATGTTTACATGTAATTAAACCATTACTCTTTGCTTCTTTTTGTTCATTAACTCAAATATAATGAGTCAGAGAAGGGAGAAAGAGATAGTAAGAAGAGGACCAAAAATAAAACTTAGTCTGTGTTTTATATTTAAAAGAAGCTTTGCACAAATAGTAAGCAGCTGATCTGGGGCAGCTGATCTGCAGTAACAGAAAATATATTGATGGGTTAACAGGGAAGGGCTCTTGAGAATGCCAAGATTTCATTGATTATTCTGAAACTAAAATTACAAGTGTCTATATGGCAAGAAGGCAGCAATGAAAAAGGTGGAGTTTGGCCTCTGTAATTATTCCATTTTATGTTGTCCTTAAAAAAATTATTGTTTGAAATAATTTTGTGAGATCTTTTAATGAATTTTGTTCACCTTCAAAAATTTTGTTTTTTTTTTTTTCTTTCAGAAGATGTCCCAGTGTTACCATTTTTATTCTTGATTTCAGCATAATGCTGGAGTGAAAGAGGCAGGTCTGGTGCATCCCATCTCACTCTCTACCACAGCAGTGGGTCAGCCGTAGAGTCCTTTTCTGGTGCAGGGTGTAGTTAAGCAGAACGCTTCAGTCAGCAGCTTGTCCCAGTTCAGAGCAGTTTTGGGCTTTTAGTGGTGCTGAAATGAGGCAGGTCTAAGGTTCCTTTGCTGAGCTCAACTATACTATAAAATACTGGTGTCTAAAGGAATCAGCTAGCTCCATTTATTTTAAGATCTAAGGTCAAATCCTACCATAGCACCACTGTATTCATCTCTAAACTGTGCCAGGTGCCACAGCCACATGCCTTTTGAACACTTCCAGGGATGGTGATTCCACCACATCCCTAAGCAGTCTTTTCCAATGCCTGATCAACCTGTCAGTGAAGAAATTTTTCCCAATATCCAATTTAAGTCTCCTCTGGCACAGCTTGAGGCTATTTCTTGTCCTGTCAGTTGTTACCTCAGATGAGACCAACTCCTATCTGGCTACAGCCTCCTATCAGGGATTTGTAGAGGGTGAGAAGGTCCTCCCTAAGCCTTCTTTTCTCAAGGCTGAACACCCTCAGTTCCCTCAGCCACTCATCAAACTTGTGCTCCAGATCCTTCACCAGCTCTGTTGCCTTTTCTGGACACCCTCCAGCACCTCTGTCTTTTTCTTGTGATGAGGAGTCCAAAACTAAACACAGGGTTTGAGGTGTGGCCTCACCAGTGCCAAGTACAGAGGGACAATCACTACCTTGGTCCTGCTGGCCACACTATTTCTGATACAAGCCAGGATGCTGCTGGCCTTCTTGGCCACCTGGGCTTGGCATGTTCACCGATCTGTCAACCAACAGTCCAGGTCCTTTTCTTCTGGGCAGCTTTCCAGCCACTCTGCCCCCAGCCTGTAGCGCTGCCTGGGCATGTTGTCACCCCAGTGCATAACCCAGCACTTGAACTTGTTAAACCTCATATAATTGGCCATGGAAAACCAATCCAGCCTGTCCAGATCCCTCTGCACAGCCTGAAGTCATTTGGATTATCATTAGTAACACAGAGATGATATTCATTATCTAGTAAATAATTGTTTTAAACACTGCATTAAATAATCTAGAACTCGGTTTCTGAAAGCTGTGGACAAGGAATGTGGGAACTAGTTATGGGAAAGCTGTTCTTTACCAGATACAGCCTTCATCCCTGTTCCAAATCAGCAGGTCATTTAACCAGACTTTAGGTTCTCTTTACCCACCAATGGGAGAAAAATCCCTAAATTTCCTGATGGCAAGAAGTAGGACATAGATGTGAGATTCCTCTACCGATACAGAAGAAAAAATAGAATTAAAAATTAGTAAAAGGTTACTTTGTGTAATTCATGTGATATCAGAGGGAAAAGTGGTAATTTAAACTGGAATTGAAATTGTAATGCTGCACCATCAGCAGTGACATTCTGATGCACTTCTTTTTATCCTTTTCAGAAAATGGATTTCGGGCTTGAATACTTCTAAAATAGTCCTAAATATTTAGAATATTGCCCATTTAAAAAAATGTATTAATACCTAGTGTTTAGGATTATTAATATCTTGTTTGTTAATTATCTCCACTTGGAGGAGCTGTAGAGTTAGAAATGATCCAAGTAAAACCACTTCAGAGACATCTTATCTTCTTGGTTAAGTGAGCAACCCCCAAATTTATCACAAGTACTGAGATATGGGCATCCTTTCAGCTTTTGCTAACCATAACAAGTTTCATTGGAAAGATGGAGCAGGAAACCTTTTAACTTTGTTAATGGCTTCTATTCAGTATACATTTGAACATGCTGAGCTCAGTAAAATGAAAATGGAAAATAAGTCTTGTCCATTCCCTTTGTCCTTTCTCTGTGGCCTCAGAGACTTGTGTCAGATGTGGAAATGCTGAGAGCTGCCAGCCCACACAGCAGCTGTGAAATGCAGACCTTTACATTTGTCCTTTTGAATTGCTGAGCTTTCAGCGGGAATTTTCAGGGCCCCTTCCAGAGGTGAGCTCTGGATCCTTACAGCTTATACTGTATGTTACAGGTAACCTAAAGATCATGGAGGATAAACTTTATGGCTAATCCCGTCCGTGGATGGGTCAGGCTAGGGCAGCTGATGTGACTTGTGGAGTCACAGCTTGTGTTAGCCCAAGATCACTTTTTCCACATAGCTGAAACAGTTTCTTCAAAAGTAGTAATCTAACTCAGCAAAGCAGTTGTCACAACTGTGACTGCACCTTCTTGTTGTCTTTGCTGAAGCAGCTGCTGTGGTTTGGAGGATGGAGCCATGGCCATCAGTGACAGAAAAGTTCTGCACAGGGACTGAACTTTCTGTTGGTTTATTTTCATCCGGAACCCATTGAAATAAAAATACCTGTCAGTTATTTGCAGGATTGAAGTCTCTGTGGTGGGTGACCCCAGATATCAGTGAAGCCCCCCCACCAGCCACTCACTCCCTGTCTCCAGAGGGTGGAGGAGAGAACTGGAGGAGAAATAGAGAGGAAAGAATGTGGGGAAACAACACCAAGTGATGCAAAGACATTGACTCTACAGCTCTCCCAAGCAGGCTGGTGCCCAGTCAGTCTCCAAGCTGCGATTATTCTAGAAAGATGACCCCCCACTTTCATTGCTGTGGGCAACATCATACCATACTCTGTGGTCCCTCTGGTCAGCTGGGGGCTGCTGTATGGGCCGTGTTCCCTCCCAAATTCTGGCCCACCCCCAGCCTACCTTTTGGAGAGAAGCAGAGATAGCCTTCATGCTGTTCAGTGACAGCTAAAGCATGGCTATGTTATTAGCACTGTTCTTGTCACAAATTTAAAACACAGGACCATATGGGCTGCTACAAAAAATTAAATCCATCCCAGCCAGACTCAGCACAATCTCCTCCACCATAAAGTCCCTGGTTTTCCATTCCTCATTCCTGGTTTCTTTTTCCTGGAACAATTTCTTGGGTCCTGTTTCCGTTTTCCCACTATATTTAAAAAGTGTACATGAAATGAATATTTATTCCATAGTAAGTGCTGGAAACATGTTGCTGTACGTGGGGTCAGTGCTGAACCCATAAGATTACCAGGCACTGATAAACTCATGGGAGTTTATGCAATATGCCTTCTTAGTCAGGGAGGATCCATCTATTCTTCTCTCTCCACACACAGATATGCACCCCTTATTTCAAAAAATATACAAACAAACCCACTAATATTAATAACAGAAAATAGAAATATTATTATATTATCACCTGTATATATATGTACATATATATTTATTAGTACAGTTTAGTTTATTTACAGAACAGCCTTAAGCTTTATGGAAAGGATCCTGAGAACAAAGACTAGAGCTATCACTGATATCAAAACCAGACTTTGAAAGTCCGTGTATTTTGACCAGGACTGCATTAGAGAAAAGCTAGAAAGGAAACTAAGTTGCTTCCATTTCTGAAAGTAAAAGGTTCAGATCCGTTGTGGTTTACAGAATCCCAGACACAACCTCAAAAGATGTGGTTGGCAGCTAAGAAAGACTGCCTTTTTAATATACCACGTTATGGCCTGCACATCATTTGTCTTCAACTCCATTCATGTTGATTCTGTATCACTCTGCAACCACATCAATGTGTGGAAGAATTTCACCACTGATCTAGTCAATATTTGAAATGTTCCACACTCTGAGAATTTGCTGGGTTTCCTTCCCTTCATCTATGCAGGATGTTTCTGCTCTCTCTACAAGAAGTAATTCAGTAGTGTCCACAGTGAATACATCAGGAAAAAAAAACTAAAACAAGTGCCTAAGTCATTTAAAATTGCCACTAACAAAAAAATACAATATCTTACCTTTATGAGAAGGTGGATTAGACCTAGAAAAGGGCTGAATCTCATTTCTTACCACCGTCCTCCTGAAGTAACTCTAGAAGTAATGCCTTAATGTAAAAACATTTTTCTGCTATTCATCTGAACAAGCATATGGGAATTTTTCACTGCAATACTTTTATGAGAGATCAGGCATTCATGACAGCCAAAAGAATTTTTCAATTGGAGCACTGAGCTCAGTGCATGGGGTAAACACCCCTGCCAGTAAGGAAGCCCCTCCTGTTCTACCAATACTGTCTGATGTCTAATTCTGCCTTCCCATAGTTAAGTGTGACTTGCCATCACCCTGAGTAGACTAATGGCTGTCAGTAATTTACGGTGGCATCCTTTAGTTATTTTACTCTCTTTATCTTTCATTAAGAAGGCAATCCTTTATCTAATTGAATTTCTGAAGCTTTTCTGGTCAGACAGACAGGTTCTTGCATTGCTTTAAGCTATAAAGGTCTTAGCAGACTAAGATGGTGCTTAGTCAGTAGTTGTTTCCCCTGGCTACCAAACCAGCTTGAGCATGCCCTGAATATACTGAATTTATGGTAGTAAATCAGCAGCCAGCCTGCTCAAATAAAGCCACAGCACAATGAAATTACTTTTATTGGAGAATCTTTAGCTATGCTTGAGGCAGAGAAGTGGTTAACTTCCATTAGGGCCAAAAGTAATGTCCTAGTTCAGCAGATGGGACCAGTTATCTCTGTGTATGGGTGATCAAAGCCATGTATTCTACCCCCTCTAT
>JAOXXN010000471.1:37366064-37380121 GCA_026770055.1 Myrmophylax atrothorax
TGTACAGATCAGTCACAACATGCATTCTTATATGATCAGTAACTTAAAGGGTTTCCAGTGTAGCTGCTTCTAGACTACATAGTGACCATCTGTGTTGGGGAAACTGAATCAGATCTATCAACTCATAGACTATTCTTTGCCTCCCTCTTTTTTCTTTGTTTTAAAACTGAACTTCTTTCAAATAAACAGGGAGCAAATGAGATGAATTCTTCTTGCAGCTTATTCTTTTGTAAGTATTTTTGCCTTTTCATTTGACTGAAACTAGATCTGCTCTACAAGCAAAATAGTCCACCATGTAAGCACTTCTGTATCTTTTGATATTCTAATAAATATACATGTTGAGCTAGTCATGCAGCTGGCTCTGTGCATGTGGCCCCCTACTTAGGGACAAATGCCCTATCTAAGAGGACAACTCTTCCTCTGTAAGTAACCAAATAAACTTTGGTTATTACAGCTGTCCTCTTGGTCATAAAAGAGATGAGGGGTCAGGCTTGAGGTTTTAATGTGTTTCTGAGTCTGTGTGTCTAGGTCCTGATTAAAGCTGAGCAGTCAGGCTCTCTGCTAATAAGGGAACCCTTTCCTATTTGAGGTAAATGTGATGTTCTATCACAGAGAAATCTGTTTCAAATAGACTGAAATGAAATATAATTGATTTGGCTTTTTATCATGAAATAAAATTGTATTAAGCTGCTACAGAACTTATATACAGCAAATAAAATATCTTGGGTTGGTGACAGAGTTTTAGTAGAGATAGTAGGAGGAAAAAACACTGATCCCCAAATCAAATATGTAAATAATAATAAAGTCATATTTTGAATGTTCTTACTCATAGCTTTATTCACAAAATTAATTTGCTCTTACAAATTAACTCAATCTTCTTTAGCATAAAACATTATCTTTGCCTTGACACACAACACGAGATTCTAACATAGGTAGTTCCATAGTGGAACAACTAAAATGTTCCAGAATGGAACAACTACTGTGTTGTTGAGTAGTGGGGGCACAGTGGAAACTTACAAAAGATGTTGTTGTGGGAAGCACTACATGTTGTACTAAAAACACTGCTGCTGGCTGCAATATTGAATGGGACATAAATGTATTACACCCATAATATTAACTATAATATTTGAAATTAACATCAGTTTCTGCTTCTATTGCCATGTGCTAATTAGCATAAAAGAAACTTTGCCCTAAGAACTGTGAAGTAATTAACACAAAAGAAGTCCAGAACCAAAAATGATTTCCAGCTCTGAAAAGGCTGTGAATGAAAATGACTGGTGGGAAAGCACTGAGGCAAGGATGATATATCTTTTCTGGTATCTACTTCCCAGGCATCTACTTGAGGCCAAACTGTGTGGAAGAAGATAATTCACTGGGCAAAGCAGACCTTTGATTCACTGCACATGAATATTACCACAGGAAAAAAAATTAAAAAAGCATTACTTCAGATTGCTGTGGTAAAAATGCATTTAAAATGCTGCTTCCCTTCTGGAAGCCCTTTGTTAGAGTGACAATTATGGGAATGATGCTACAATGTGGTAGTTGCCATTCCTAATGCTCAGTCATTAGCCACAGCATTGAGTTAAACTGTGAGATTTTGATCTCTTCAAACCATCTGACAATGCTTTCCCTCAAGCATACCATAGTGTGTGTCAAATGGATGGAGAAATTTATCAAATTGGGGTATCTTAAAAGATAACTGGATTGATACTGTGTAGTACAAAGCATGAGATGGGAACTACAAAATAGCAGTTTTGACTGGGGATGTATTGCTCGGTCTGCATTGAGGTCTTTAACTTCACGAGGAAGCACAAGTAAATCCCCTGCAGCTACTAGTGGCTGATGTATTTATTCAAAAAGCTAGTCCCAAATATGTGGACTCTTTAAAAATGTTTTGTAACTTTGTCCACTGTTAGTAACAGGAAGCACTGCTTATGGAGCCTTCAGGTGTAGGGGAATTTCCTTATTCATAGTATGTAGCCTAATAATGTTAAAGGTAACCTCAGGAAACATCCAATATGCATTCCAATGATTAGTATTAAATAAAGCATATTTCAAAATATATGAGTACAATGCTGCATCAGTATTTCAAGGAGTCCTCATGATTGAGGGCCACAGAGGGGAGAATAAAGTGTGGAGAAGGTAATTAGAATGACCTTGCATTAACGAGCTGGTGAGTTGTACTGGATCTCTGTCCACAAGTAATGCAGTTCCTCATAAGATGCTGCTTATCAACAGCATGTACATACGGATATCAATGAAGGTTAATGTGCATACCTGCACATGAATGTAAATTATAAACCACCTATGGCTTGTACTTTCCTAAAGCATTACAATCTTACCTGAGCTAATTCATAAAGTGTTTTTTCTTGTTCTTCTTTTATTAAACTTTAGCACACTAAAAATAATTTCTAGAATATTTCTTAATTGCTAACATGTTTTTGTATTGAAGGTAGTTTACATCAGGCAGTTTGCCTTCTCTGTCAGTTAGTGCTGTGTTTGGGCTTACACCACAGTAGTATGTTTTAATTTTAATAATGGTTTATATCTTACCTGAAAACTTCTGCAGAGGTTATGCTAGATACTAGGTTATCTTTAAAATAGAGTATTTATTAATACACATAACCTTCAAATGCTTATTTGCTTGTTTGTTTGTATTTAGTTTTTAGAGTTAATAAATTAAATGTCGTAAGACCAATACTAGAAAATTAGACCACAGAATGCTGACTGTCTTCTAAGGTAGATGTAGAGGAACAGTAATTTTAGCTAAGCATCAATCTGTGTTTTATTTTTCCAGTATTTCTTCCACTGCAACCATAATAACCTAGCCTGGACTCACTGTAAGATGGTCTAGTCAGAAAATGCTGCATGTCTTTTAGCAGTCTTGGGATGTAAGTCTTTAACTTTTGCAACTACATGATTAGTTCATCAGCCTTTACCCAGGACATGAAGCAAAAGTATGTTGTATAATACTGTCTTCAGATAATTGTCTAAATGAAAATTAATGTGACCTCTAGTATGGGATTTTGAAACTTAAACATTGTAGAATGAGTTAAATAACAAAATTTTCCACTTTTTATCATACAAATGGATTCATATCACCCTATTTCCTACCCGTAGTTCACAGTCTGTGTAAATGAGATCAGCAATGCAATGCCTGATGAATGCTTTTATGATACAGCTGTCTGCTTCATATGCATGAGCTTTCAGTGTTTTTATGTTGACTAATAAGCTCTTTTTGAGGTGATGGTCTCTGTATACCAAATAACTTAGAAATATTGCCCCAGTGGAAAAACTGACAAACTCCCAATGCAACACAACAGGAGTTTCCAAGAACAGAAAGCTACTTCAGCTTCACAGAGGGAATAGCTAATTGTCAGGCAAAGGGGAAAAAATCTTCAGAGACAAAGATGTTGCTAAGGGCAGCATTTTCACCCCAAGTATATGGAATTCTATGGAGGTTTAATATAAAAAGCTGATAATTGAGCCAATATTAACTGTTTCAATGCTTATCAAAACATTTAGCTAGAGAGATTTCTTTATAGAGGGTTTCTTTGCTGTCTGAGGATGACATTCAATTGTCTTGTCCCAGTTTAACCAAGCTCCACTGATGCAATTAAAACACAAAAATACACTCCTTTTTTGAATAATAAACTAAGCTAACTATGAAACCTACTGAAATATGAAGTCCTTGTCACAAGATGATTTCATCCTGTGACTGGTACATTTTACAGGAAAGGGAAAAAATTAGCAAACAGTCTAGCTTTTCTTTTGCAAATAGTTATTGAGAAAATGCTTCATTTTTACTGTCTTCTGATTTTATGCTGAATGAAATATTCACTTGGGATTTCTCATGCAGTTTAAAAGATTTAAAGGCTTACTGGAAAAAGAAAATGCAAACAAACCAACCCCACTTACTTTAGAATTAAATGAGTCTGTTTCAGATAAAGTGAAAAGTAATGTGTAGGTATTTAGTATCTGAACTCTTAAAAGTTCCATTGCACATGCACTGGTGTTACCTTTGTTTCTTCTATCATACTGGTCAATTGGTGTGCTGAACAGGAAAATTTATCACTTTTACATCCCTAATCTAAAACCTGTTTATGAGGAGGATCATGTTTACCATAAAATTGATGTAGGCCTGTTCTCAAAGTTGTCAAGAAACTATTGTGAATTCATTTGACATTTTAAGTGGACATTTCTAGGTTTGCAAGTGCTGTATGGAGCCATCTGCTCCTCAGTCCTTATGGTAAAGAAGGTGGCGTTATGGTTGGCGTTATGATTTGGCAAGACAGTGGCATTGTATAGATAAGGACCATTTCAAGATGATAGAATCTGAAGGGGAGCTACTTCTGTTAGCGGTTATCACCTCCTAACTTTGACTTACCCTCTTTTTTATATTTATTCCTTTAGCTGGTGCTGTCCAGTACTAATTACAGCACCAGCTTACATGGTCACAGAAGCTCAACCAGCAAATGCTTGCTTAAATGACTTCAAGTGTGACTTGAACCCCTGTCAAAATGTTCCTGAATATATCTCCCTGCTTCCAGATTTCTAGTACTGGGCACTGCAAAACCCACTGGATTTAGACTTATGTAGAATCTAGTGGATTAATTCAGAGAATTGTGGAGAAAGAAATGTCAGAATTTAAATATGTTTAATTGAATTAGATTTTTGCAGAACACATGTACACGAAGGATAATTCCCCAAAACAACAAATTTATTTTCTCCTCTGTGTATAAAACTTTTAGTTTACTCAAAACTAAGAAACTACAAAAGTTTTATTTTCTTCTACTATCTATATGTAGCTTCTCCTTAAAGTCAAGTCAGCAGCAAAATGGTGACTGAAACATCAGCTGAGTTTCTTTAAAATAATTTCAATTGTCTAGCTGTTTAGGGTTCTAGTACCTGAAGGAAGCTATAATAGTATATATGGGTATTATTCAGTGGGAGGCAAGTTGCAGAATCGGATATCTGTACCTGTAACAAGAGGAAGAAATTTGTTTTCACCTATTATACTGTTAAGGCAAGTATTAGGAAGGTTAGTAGATGTACAACTGAGATTTCTTCCAGGTGTGTTCTGTACTTACTTCAAGTATTTTTAAAAAATAAATTCTGTTCTATATTGTTAATCTGTCTGAATTTCAGTATTTTCCTCTACAATTGGGAAAACACTTCTTTCTTGAGACTTAAGCTTTAAAAGTCATCTGTATTCTGTGCTTATGCACTCCCATGTTCATGTTTATTACACAAGATTAAATAAGTGCATTCTTTTGTAACTTTGTTTGACATATTCAAGGATTTTCAATCATTTCACTCCACTATACTTCGAAGCATGTCTTGCAATGTAACATATTCAAACAGGCATGAGAAGAAATGATTTCCAGAACAATTTGGAACTAGATTTAGATGAGAAAACTAACTGGTATAATCTAGTGTAGTGCTGTTTCTCATGGGAGTAGAGGTTTTTCTCTATCAGTTGAAGTGTTCTGGGAATCTAAGGGTAACTGTATACCAGTATAAATTATTCGAAGAGCAATGAGATACAGGTTCATAAATAATTGCTATCTCAGTTGTAAACTATTTCACAAAAATTCCCCAAGGAGTTGTATTGCTCAACATAGTTCTAATGTTGAAACAGCCCTTTCTAATAAAAAAAAAAGAAATAAGTATAGATAAATTATACTTCTGCTCTCTGTTGCTGCCTTGTTTCAGAAACAGGATTTCAATTTTTTTTATTGACTCAAAAGATTCCAGACTTGTGTGAAGGGAAAAAAAGGTATTATAATTTACTACTTTGTAGAGAATCCCAGTTTTCTCTTTCTTGCATTTACTCTCTCTTCTTTCTTGTTATGCAACAAACTCTGACAATGTGATCTATTGGTGGATGGGGGGAAAACTTTAATTCTAGAATGCTACAGCTTCTTTCTGAAGGCTGTAACAGATACAGAAGGAGCTGGGGAAAAAACAACCAACCAAACAAAAAACCGATGATTGGTAAAAACATTTTGTTAGAGCAGTTTCACATGAATCTATGTAAAGAACTGTAGCTTTTTTTTCTAACAGAGACTGGGTTTCTCCTTCAAGAAATCCATTATCTTCTATGGCCACAGCTGTCTAATGGCGAGAGATGAGTATGGCAGTGTTGCAACCTGGACAGTTTGAAAAGGAACAGAAATAATGATATAGTTTTATTCAGTCTCTTTAATTGTGTAGCAGCTCTACCACTGGTCTTCTGTTTATCACAGTTCAGAAGTCACTTAAGACTTTTGTTTCTCCAGTTCACTTTTCCACTTTTGGGGGGATTTCAGACTGTGTATTATTCCAAGGTTTATGGTAGACATTTTAACCCCACCCAGAGTTTTCTTCTACTTTAAATCTCTCAGCTATACAGAAGCTCTGTTGCCTGAGAACTTTTGGGATTTACCCAAGGGTAGTCTTCTCAGAAAAAAACCCCCACGGGATATGAAAACATTCACTATATAATATCCAGTGATTAAGATATTCAGAGGTTCTGTCCTCTGACACCAAAGCAGGCTCAACATACCAGCAATCAGCTGTTTCACACACTAGAATGGTTTTTGGAAATATATACAAATCTTGTAGGACCATATTATATCTTAAAATTTGTGATATTTTGCAAGCCAAGGTACGATTAGGAATTCTCTTCATTAAAATATGCTCCCCTTACATCATTAAGTCAATAGATTGTGTAGATTTTCAGATCACTTTCTTAAAATTTAATTGGACCTGAAAACTGATTCCACTGAATTTGACCAAAATATGTTCTGTACAGAGATCACAGTTGGCAATGGCACAGTTGAGAGTCTCCAGGTAAGAATTAAGGAGGAAACAAATGTCATCGTGGGAGTCTGTTAAAGACCTCTCAGCCAGGATGATGACACTGATAAATTATTCTTTGATGATCTAAGGGCCACTTCCAAGTCAACTGCCCTTGTCCTTATGGGGAACTTCCACTTGCCAGACATTGACTGGGACCATCACACAGCTGGTACAGCCTGGGCCAGAAGATTCCCAAAAACCTGGGTGACAACTTTATGGAACAGATCCTAAGGGAGTCAACTCAAAAGATGCTCTTCTTGATCTGCTGCTTGTCAACAGAATGGATCTTGTGAGCCACGTGGTGGCTGTCATGATCACAGTGACCATGAGGTGATCGAGTTCTAAAATCTCTGTTGACAGGAGGAAAAGTGACAGCAAAACCTCAAATCTGGATATGAAGAGAGCAGACTTCAGGCTGTTGAGGGAATTATCAAGTAAAATCCCCTTGGAAAATGTTTTTGCAGGTGAGGCAGAAGGCCAGCTTGGCTTAACCAGGGATCTTCTCTTGGAGATAAGGGAGAAAAGGAAGGTGTTTGCCAAATGAGAGCAAGGTCAAATGATGTAGGAAAGACTCAGAGGGTGCTGCTTGCTGCTGTAGGGAGAAAATTCATGTGGTCAAAGTTCACCTGGAGTTGAAGCTGGCCAGAAATATGGGGGGAAATAAGTTTTTTTTCAAATACATTAATGTTAGAAATGTCCTTGGCCCATTACAGGATGAGGATGGTCACCTCAGAAACAGGGACAGAGATGAGGAAGAGGTATTTAATGCCTCCTTTGCTTCTGTCTTTAACACGGATGGCCCTGAGCTGGGTAACCATGAGTGAAAGAATTACCAACTCCCAGTTGACCCTGAAATTGTGCAGGATCTGCTGCTCCAGCTGGATCCTTACAAATCTATGGGACCTGATGAGATTCATCCCAAAATCCTCAAAGAGCAGGCTAATGTCATTGCAAAATCTCTCTCGATGATTTTTCAGCGGTCTTGGGAATCTGTAGAGGTCCTGGTTGACTGGAAGGTGGCTAATGCTGTCCCCGTTTTCAAGAAGGGTGAGAAGCAGAACCCCAGAAACTACAGGCCTGTCAATCTCACTTCAGTGCCTGATAAAGTTATGGAGAAGGTTATTCTGGAAAGTATTGCAAAAACACTTGAAAGACAATGCTGTCATTAATCACAGGCAGCCTGGCTTCATGAGAAGAAAGTCCTGCTTATCAAACCCAGTTTCCTTCTATGACAAGGTAATAACCCACCTTGTTGTTCAAGGGAAGCCAGTTGATGTAATCTTTTTGAATTTCAGTGAAGCTTTCAATACAGTCTCTCACAGGATCCTTCTGGACAAAATCTCCAACACACAGCTGGATAAACAGATCATGTGGTGGGTGAGCAATTGGCTCATGGGTTTAGCACAGAGGGTGGCAGTGAATGGGGTGACATCAGACTGGTGACTCATGCCACAGGGTTCCAACTTAGACCCCATGCTCTTGGCTCTTCGTAAGACTGGGGAATGAGATGGTGGAAACCAGTGCCACAGAAAGGGACCTGGTCAACAGAAAGTTGAATATGAGTCAGCAGTGCCCTGGACAGCCAGAAAGGCCAATTGTGTCCTGGGGGACAGCAGGCACAGCATCACCAGACAGTTGAGGGAGGAGATTGTCCCTCTCTGCTCTGCACTGGGGCAGCCTCACCTTGAATATTGTGTGCATTTTGGGGCACTGCAATGTAAGAAAGATATTAAGCTATTAGAGAGTGTCCAAGGGAGGGCAGCGAAGATGGGGAAGAGCCTTGAGGAGATGTATACAGAGTGACTGAGGGCACTCAGTCTGTTCCTCCTGGAGGAGACTGAGGGGAGACCTCATTGCAGTCGACAACTGCCTCATGAAGGGAGGAGGAGGGATAGACACTGTTCTCTAATCTGTGGTGATCAGTGATGGGAGCCAAGATGTTGGCCTCAAGTTGTGTCGAAGGGGTTTAGGTTTGATGTAGGAAAAGGTTATTCACCTGGAGGGTGGTTGGGCACTGGAACAGTCTCCCCAGGGAAGTGTTCACAGCACCAATTTTGATAGAGTTCAAGAAACATTTGGATGATACTCTGAGGCACATGGTGTGACTCTTGGGAGTGGTCCTGTGCAGGGCTAAGAGTTAGACTTGATAATCTTTTGGGTCCTCTCCAACTCGGCATATTCTGTGATTCTATGAAGCTTGTTAAAATACGAACATGTAAGTAGGACCGTGAAGGTGGTGGTAAATTCCAAGAACACAAAGTGAGAACAATCAACATGTAAATTATTGAGCTGTCAGGTTAAATGAAGATGAATGTTTTTAAGTGATTCATATATAGATTGTTATACAAGGCACAGACTCTGCATTACCAAACAACAGGAGCTCAAGTTAGGGTTCATTACTTTCAAAATTAAAGCAACAATAAGAACTAATATTTTCAGTTTAGATGTGCAAAAAGAATTGTAGGTTGATTCTCTTTTTCTGACATTAGAGTGAGTTCTAGAGAAACATCTATTAAGAGTATTTTTATGTTATTCTTATATTCAATTGTTCATATCTTTAATTAGTCATTATCTACATGGATATAGATTAATGCAATATATATAAGCACAAGTTTTTGGAAAGTAAAACTTGAAAGTACCTTTTGATTATTTTTTTTACAAGGAATTAAATAGATAATAATGCTGAAGTTGTTTACAAGTATGTAGGTGAAATAGGCTCACTTGATAACTCTGCAGAGCAGCTTTTAGGGTTTTGTCAATGTAAAGACTGTAAAAATATACAATTTAAATCAAGTTGTAGAAGCATGGAAAAATATTTTAATATATGAGAGTTGCTAGTGTTTTATACTTATTCATGCAAGATTGCTTCAGAGTTCCCATAATAACAGATTAAGGATCACTTTATTGTTGTAACTGTATATAACACTCTTCTGTACCATGTATCATCAATGGGAGGAGGATAGACAGGGAGAATTCTTAATTTTGTTAAATATGGAGCTACTGAAATTATCTGAGGCAATGCTAAACAGAGGTCGGACTCAACCTCTGTGGGTAATGAGTATTTCCGCTTAATGTACAGTGGAGTTGATCTAAATGTCCAAAATTCTTCCTTAAAACTATCATTCTTGTCATTGCTGGGTTTGAGGGGGTTTTTTGTCTAGGTGTTTTTTAGCTCTTTAAGCATGCGTTTCCAAATGTGTGCTGTCATATCCCTTTACCAAATGTAAGACTCGGGGTTTATGATTTTTTTTTTAATCTCTGATGCAAAGCAATTCTTTTGAACCGAAAAAACCCACAGCACTTTTTTTTTTCTTTAATCAAGACTGTGTCCATGTTATGTGTATTTTTATTATGCTGTGAAACTAATGGTGTTTGATTAGGTTCTTGTGCTTTGCTCTCATTCTTGCTTTGGGCAAATCACTTCTGCTCTGTTTTTGTTTGCCTGTGTAAAACACCACTACTATTTACTTCTTTGAACTATTAGTATGTTGGAGCTGTTATGAAGTTTTCTTTGAAGCTTCAACCTCTGCCTGGAGTTCTTTACTGCGAAACTGCCCTTTTCCTACTTTGTTATATGCAACCTGCCCTTTTAGGAGGATAGGGGATGTTCCCAGGAGTGCTGCTTGTCAAAAGTGCTGCATAGCAACACCTGAATTCAACCTGCAGTTCTTAAAATATGATAGTACAAGGAAAGGTTTTCTGAATACACTGACCATTGCAAGTAGGAACTTCACCTCTGGGGGAATTATTATTCTGAGAACCTCCATGGTGTTAGTATCACAGAGGATACTATTAATTGCTCACAAAGTAAATGTGATTTTGAGGACTGTTACAGCCAATGGAACAGAGTAATGGTATCAAATAACAGAAGGCAAGTTAAATGGAAGCCTCTTAGTGTTTGGGGGAAAAAATGGTTACATTACAAACTGGGATCATGTTCTTTAAAATGTCTACTGGGAAATGTATTGTATTAAGAAACTGCTCTTATTTTATGCTTGCTGTTTCCCAGGGTTGTCACCCCACGTGCACAGAAGTGTATGCAAAATATGCCTATTCTAAATCTAATATTTAAATACTCTGTTGGGGTGATAAAATCCTGTTTTCTGCAAAATTAACACTCATAGTTGAGAAAATAATTTTACACCGAGGAAAGAACAAATTTAGTTTCTTATTGTGATATTATTCATTATTCCCTTAATCCATGGTTCTCAGATGAATAATGTTTCATTTTAAGAATTGGAACACAGACTGAATTAGGGTCTTGGGATGACTAAGTCTGGGATTTGCTTATGTCTGTATTTTGTCACTGATTTAAAGCCCAGATGTACCACGTGAAATATAATCAAATTTCTCAGGATATCCCTGTTCTTACTCTTCAAAAGCATTTTGTACTTTTGAAATTAAGCGCTATAAAAATAGGCATTTCTTTCTATTACTTGCAAGAGAATCAAATTCACAGACTTATATGTGAATCTGTGGAATTTAAAGAAGGAATTCTCAAGTCTCTAGCAGTAGGGTCTGTGATATTTAAAAAGGAAAGGCTATTTTCCTTTCAGATAAATGTGCCACATTAGTAGTTTGTGTTGGATTTGCATAGTGAAAAGCAACTGTTTTGTGAGGTGTAGTAAATGTTCGTTTGCTTACAGCTTTCAAAGCCTTAATGTCTGCATGGCTAAACCTTCAGAGTAAATTAGGTATATTACTGTAGCTCAAGAAAACCAAGCAGCAAAACACATCTATATGCTCTTTACCTATGAAATTACCTGTAATGTGCTTTCTTTTAGGACAAATTAAGAGTTACAAGAAGTACGTTATTGCTCTTATTTAAGCCTTGGCTTTTTGTGCTGTTTGGTCTTGGTGTATGGCAGGCAGAACAACTGGCTCAACAGGAGCAAGCCACAGCTCAGTGCTGCACTCCAGCTGGGTGTGGTAAGCTGCTCTGAGGCCACAGTTCAACAGCAGATTGAATCTGGCTTTAGGGCTCCTACTTTTAATCAAGAAAGTTGCAGCTACATGGTGGTAAGCAATGATCCAGTACAAACATATTCTGCTAACTCATCAGTTTTCTGGGAATTTTGACAAGTTAACATTATTGTCAGGCTTTGTGCCAGATTGACTATTATCTGTTCTGCTATAGCTATCATGTAACCTCTGTAGAGCATGAAGCTATCGCAGAGGTTATATTGTCTGCACCATCTAATTTGAGGGAAAAATGCAGTTGTGTTATCTCGAATACAAATCAAATCTGTATTGCAGTGCACAGATCCCTTATTGACGGTTACGGAACTATAGCTTGAGAACACATTTTTGGACTGACTGTTGTATCCTGGCTAGGTGTAGGCAGGATGAACATTAAATCTTTGCAAAAGACCTTCAGCATGACGTTTGTATACATACATGCAGAGTATAAAAGCCTGGGGAAAACATAACATTCTGTAAATTTGAGTGGGACAGAGTGAGTGGTGTTTTGCATTCATTCTAACTCGTTGCCTTTTATCCTGCACTCTTTTTGTATTCATCACACCAATCCACTTTGCATACGTATTGCATGTGTGTAGTCACAAAAAAGATGAATTTCAGTAGGTAAACATCAGAAAAAAATTCTAGTAAAGTTTAGAAATGTGTAATTTAAAACTGTTGGGTTCCCTGTATTGCTAACGAAGTATATTGGGAAAAGGCAACTTTTTTTTTGAGACAGATTATTTTTTATGTCAATGAAGCTTGACAATACTTGGATAGTATTGTGAAAATCAGTAAATATAAAATTCTTACCTTTGGTTGTGATGTATTATGCTTGATCTAAAGAATAGTAGTATGCTTTCCTTCAGCTTACACTCAATTTGTTTCTGCTTGTGTTGCAGACAACGTTACAGCTGCGATACGGTGTTATGTTTTCTGCCTGAATTGATATATAACATGAATTGATACATAACGTCAGACAACATCTTTTTTAAAATATCAGATTGAGTGTGAAGTTAACAGTCTAGTTATTATCAAGTAGTGATGAAATTTACAGTGCAATGTAAGTTACTGAATGGTGAAAACTTTTACGTGTGAATTTATAGACAAAGAAGCTAATAGCAATGACTGAGTAAAAGGTGTAAAGAGGATTCTTCAAAGTAAGTATATGGTGGGAAGCCCATGAGTATGGCATTCTTTATGAATATTCTATCAAAAGCTCTTATAAAATCTAAAATTATAATTTCTCCTGAGTACAGCATTTTAGAAAGTGATGTCCAGATCTTGGGGTTGACAAAGAGCTTATTTAATCCATCTCTCCCTAGCAATTCTAAGATTTAATAACATCATAGGCATAACCGTGGTTTATTTGAAAGTTAATATTTCTCTTTCCTTGATTCTCTTTATTCTAATTTGGGAGACAAGAATGTAAGAATGGCAGCAAATGGGGAATTGCACTGTTAGGAGACATCCTGAATGGCCAGTGGAAATTATAGAAACTGATTTCTGCAGGCTTCTAGCAGTCATTTTCATTATCTTGGTGCCCTTGCCTTAAATTCTCCTAGACTGAAAACAGGAACACATTTAAACACTATAAAATGATAAGCAGGCATAAATTGTGCTTGCATACACATATGCATGCATATATACACATCTGCTTTCCTCCCTTGTTTGGGAATCCATTGCTATCATCTTCTATGTTTTAGTATTGTTAATCATTGAATTTTTCTCACACCATCTAAATTTACTTTCATTCTTTATAATAATGAAATATGTAATCAGCTGCTTTTTGCCTGACTAATTTTGACAAAAATTCATAGGTGCAAATGCATAACAGAGTATTGGCAGAGAAAGAGTTCATGTTTTTATGTGACAGGTACAACTATTTTCAGTAGGTTAAAAGTTGGAAGGAAATAAGTATCCATTTGGAATATTTCGAATAGAAACTGTTGTATTTTGACTGACGGGCAAACGTCTAGTACATGTATTTCTTATTTCCCTACTGTACCTAGCATAATTTGCATTTCATAGAATATTCTGAATTGGAAGGGATTTACAAGGCTAGTGTCCAAATCTTCAGTGGCCCATACGGGGTTCAAACCCACAAAACGAGCACTATTAGCACCATGCTCTGGCAAACTGAGTTAATCTCAGGGTCAAAGCAAGAGTCATCTTTAAAATGGTCACAAAAAGAATCGTAAGTTGTGAGCAGTTGATTTATTTTTTTTAATTGACAAACTCTGAGTTATACAGGC
>JAOXXN010000471.1:37400035-37410771 GCA_026770055.1 Myrmophylax atrothorax
TTAGTGTTTTTTTGAACTTGTGTTTTGTGAAACAGTAGGAGTACACATTTAAAAGAGAAAATAGTCTTACAGAAGAGAATATTTAATTTTTATTTATCCTGTCTATGATCGTAGTGCTTGGGCTGAAAGGTGAAGCACTTACCTACACGTGAACTGAGCAAGCTCCATTGCTAGTATAAAAGACACTGATTTTTCCAAGTTTATAACAGCCACAAAGAACCAAATTATACACAGACCATTACAGTTAGGTGTGACTCACTGTAAAACTTAATTGCTACAGTTACTGACTAAGCATAGGTTTCAAGGAGGTTTAACTGCAGACAATATGAAATTGCAAATACAAACTGTCTCTTTGCAAATGCAATAAGCAAAAGTACATTAGGGAATCTGGAACTGCAAATCGGAAAATTTTTAATCTAGTACTTGTCCAATATTTTGTAATAGCACCTGGGAATGATAGAAACATTGAGAAAGCCTCCACAATTTAGATGCATTTTACTGATTTATACATGATAAAAGAAAAACAGAAGACTCAATTTCGATTGTGGTATTTTTCTGTCCTCTAAAATAGGTAGAAAAAATAAACCAAAATAAAACAAGTGTAAATAGGCCTAATAAATAGTCCTAATAGATACATTGTGTGGAACAGCTGAGCCTTTCTATTTGAGCTATTATCATCATGTATCAATTATTTGATCAGAGTTTCTGAAATACAGAAAATCTTATTTCATAATACAGCTCTAAGGATAGTAAGACATTCTATTAATTTCAGAGAAAAGGAGGGGAGTCACTCTATACTGCATGATATATAAAATATGTTGCACAAAACTGGAGGAAAAGTTAACACCCATTTCCAAAATGTTAGTCTAGAAAAGGCACCGATTTGTAAACATGCACACAGTATAGGGTATTTTACATGGAAGTTTAATCACTGAAATTTTGTGGGTAAAGTATCTCAGATTTTTGAGACACAAAAATTCAGCAGAAAAACAAGAGTTACTGGTATGCTGAGTTACTGAATATTAAGAAGAGTCAATAATTCTAATTGGGTTTCAGAAAATAAAAAAAAACAAAACAGGAAGCTGAAAAACATTTCTCATGGAGATTACTGTCATGCATAAAAGTGAACAGAATTGATTGAAATGTGTTTATCCTAAATTCATAGATGGTATAGTTGACCTCTCAGCATCTGCTCTAAATATGATTGCAAAAGTGCAAGTAGCTGTTATGTGGCCCTGCAAAGGCTGGTTTCTTTGAACTTTGTTCTTTACTTGGAACTGACACAGAAGAAAAATGGAGAAAATATTGAGTAAGGAGAACAGCTCAGGTCAGATTTGTGCATGCAACTCTGACATATTTTATTTAAATCAAATACTTTATGATTTTTTTTCTCAAGCATGGTTTTGTTGTCATGCTTGTAAATATGTTTGTTCAGAAATTAAATGTTCGGAAATGAGAAGTAATGCAACTTCAGTTAGCATACTTGAAATTCCAAAAAGTATGCAGAACCTTAATATCTGCGAGAACGGTGATGTACTGCAATTCACAGTTATTAAAATATTAAAAATAATTTTGATAAATTAAGTACTTTGGTAAACTAATAATTGGACAAGAACATATTTTAACTATACTTTGAAAGTTATGACTGTGCAAGACAAGGTCCTGTACCTTCTAGATTGGCCAATTCTGTTACATTCCTTAGCACCAATCTTTGCAATTCCTTGACCTTTCAAATGTTTCAAACAACAAACCACCCAAACCCTATGAAAATTTTAGAGATGCCCCATATTTTTAAAACCATAAAAAAGCCCCCAAATGGACAAGCCTTAACAACCCTTTGTTTTCTATTCTTGGAAAGCTAGTCAAAGGTATTATTTATCTATCAGTAAGAATTTTAAGAATTTTAAAATTCTAAGAATTTTGACTTTTAGTTTTTGTATGATAAATAATTATATTTGTAAGTTTTTCTTGTTCATGAATGCTAAGCAAGGAATCAGATTTTTTGCCAGCCTGATCCTCCCACGTGGCTGTTCGTCACTTATGCTATGAGGCCCCTTACGGAATGGTTGACATTCTAGTTGGGTGGGGCAGAGAATTCTACATAAACCTTCAGTGTCTCCTGTGCAAATCCTTGAGGAAAAAAAAAGATAAAATATAAAAAGCAGGGTTTCATGGCTTGCTTTTGCAGAAACTTTGGGCAGTATTATTGTAAAAGGATTTATGTAAAATTAAATCTTAGATAAAAAGGAAATTCTTGCCTTTCCTTACCAAGTCATGTGCAGTTTTAATGACTCTGCATTAGTGAAACTGCTTCCTGATTTTACTGTATGTGAGTAGGTTTGGCTGTTAAATATAATCTAGAAAGTATTTCCCCTACAGAGTTAAGCAAGAACAACTTATTAAAAATTAACTTGTGTAACTATTAGTCGACAGAAATCTAATATATTGGCACATTGTGCCTTGTGGTATCTAGAAATGAAATGAGGGGACAAAATACTCAAGCATATATTATTTACTGTGAATCAATGATATTAAATGAAAAAAAAAGTCTTAAATTCTCGATTCTGTTCATTCCCCCAGGCAAACATGTATTGAAAAGCAGAATAGTCCTCTTGATTTTTATTTTTTAATGCAATTTCTTGACTTTTACCCAGAACTATAGATTTTGACTATTTCTAAGACCTTAGAGGCTTCATTTAACAGAGAAGGATTTTAAAGTTTTATGGATATCATAACAGTGTTCACAGATAAAGTTCAATGTTCTGTCCAGGATTTTTGAATAGGATAGAAGGATAAAACATTGCTAGTAGTGAGAGACCAATTCTAAATATCTAATGAGCATCATCCCAAAATGTTAGCCTGACATTCACCACTCGAAAAATATGGATCAAATTTAAACAGTGGTTTTAACAGTAATAACAATTGTATAATGAAGGGCCAAAGTTTAGCTATATGTAGTGGGGTTTTTTTTTCTTCCTTTCATGAGTCTCTTCACAACTCTAATATCCTCTCTCTGCCACCATTTCTGGTAAAGATTAGGGGAAAATAGATACTTCTAAAATAATAGTTTACAAAAGAAATTTTACAGAAACTGTACCCCTCTGTTATATCAAGAGACTAGAAGAAAAACCTGATTTACTTAAATTGGTGCTGAAGCTACTTAATCAATTCTCATTTTATTTGGTCAGAACAATGAGAATACCCTGTGGAGGAAGCTGCATTTGTGAATCCTCTGTACCCAGTGGAAAACTCACACCATAAGAAACTCAGGAGTAATGTGCTTGTGGAGGGAGAAAATAAAATGAAACAAAAATTGTTGCTGAATTCAGCAAACAAAACATTGAGTTACATCAAAACAGCATGGTTTTATTCCACAGTAAGTCAGTTGTCTCGTAGGGATATACTGAAACTTTGGGTTTGCTGCTGCAGTTGTCTATGTGTGGAGAAAGAGACATGATGCAGAGGGATTTTAATTAACATATAATATAATGTAGTGGGTTAGACAAGACACTTAAGCCCATGTTTCAGTTTTTTTCTTGCAGTGAAAAGACTGCATAGAGAAAATGCTTTTCCTGAGAATAGATACCCCGAAGTACCAGCTTTTTCCTGGTAATCTAAATAAATCAATGCTTAACCAAAGTTAGAGTTGGTTCTTCCAGCACAGCAGTGTTTTTATATAGCCTGTTTTTTTCCTTGTATCCAAGCAAGTCACTGTCTTTCTTTTCTAAACTTTTAAGAAGCTATTTGATTTAGTTTTGCTTTTACTATACTTTTGAACTATTGTTTAAGGATGGAGCTAGATCTGTGTTATATTGTACGAGATCTTTAATGACCATGTGTTTTGAATGCTATTTTAAATACCTCAAGTAGAATATCAGTAAAAATACATAAAATATTTATTAGCTTCTTTTCCCTTAACTATATTTCACAGCAGTGGTAGTTTGCCTGATTAAGAGATTTGTCTCGGAGAAAAACATATTTGATGAGAATGAACTCCAAATGCTCAGTGATACCAAGTAGATTAGTTTTCATGTGATGGAGGTGGTTCTAGTTCTTTGCCCTTACTTTGAGTGCTGTATTGTTTATTACTTTTTTGATTGCTGCATTATTGACAAATTGTGCTGCTGTGGTGCAAAAAGAAATTTATGTTACACAGAGAGGAGCAGAGATGCAGACCAAATGGAAAGGTACTGCGAGGATTTTAAAGCATCCTGTAAGTTACATACTAGTTCCTGAAATGAGTCTACAGACAGGGTGACAGAATATACATTGAGAATTTTAAATCATCTTGCAAAATCCTGTGAAATCTAGAATAAAATTTCAGCCTTTTTAATGCAGAAAACTTGCTATGACTTCATTATTTTCCACTATCAGTATCTAGATACTTTCTTACATTGCCAGTTGTTTGTTTTAATACAACCAAATAGAAAGCTGCACTTGGAGTGTTTTTAATGCCACAACATTGTTCACAATGGATGGTGTGTGTCACCGATAGCCCAGGGAAGCCTGAAAAGTACCCTGTAGCCTGTAGGGCTCCCAGGTCTCTCGACCAAAACTAGCTTGTTGGTTTTCAGGCAGAGGCTTTGCTAACGCTGTGTGGCATCAAATTAATAACCATAACTTATATTTGCCCTAGGAGAAGCTCTGGTAGAATTTATTTAAACCTGCATGATCTTTTATTTCCTGGGGATAGTATATGTAAAGAAAACAGCTCTCTTCCTTCTTTGGAGGTAGATTTTTAACTTAATCCAAGGAAGTATTCTCTCTTTTTCTTAGATCTTCTGCATGGTGGGAACTCCTGAAGGAAAAATGTTTCTTTTCTTAAAATATCCCTTCAGTCTGAACTCCAGCGGCAACCAAACAAAAGTTATCTTCTGATTTATATAATAACATGTCATAGAACATCCTGTGAGAGCAGAATTTATATGAGGCAAGTTAATGTTAAAACTGTATTTTACAGACTGTGTGTGTGGTTAAGTGGTAGAAGCAGCATGAGAAGTATTTGAGATACCAACTGTTCCCCTGCATCAAAACCAAAGAGTTGTGTCCGCACAGCCCTATGCCTATGCTAATTAAAAATAGGAATATGCTTCCAGATGTGTTGAGGGGAGAGAATACAGAGAAGAGCTTGGGAAATGTGACATTAAGAGTATCAGGTTGTGCTGTGTTGTCTAAGTAAAAATCCTTGCTGGATCTATTGCTTGTAGTGCAATACAGCCTCTATAGAGTAGTTGGAAACCTTCAAATTTTGTAAGAAATGTAGTTCCCTGCCTAATGTGATTACCTATTGTTGAGAAGTAGGCTGTTCTTACATTGTAATACGCAAATACTGATAAACATTGTATCTGGTCTCTTCAAATAGTGGGGTCTAATTACTTACTCTAGTAGCAGGAAAGCTTTATAAAACAGAGCTGTGGGAAATTTCTTGCTCTGTTAATAGGCCCAATGTGTGCAGCTTTGTGCAAAATGAGGGGGTGTGAGGGTGTGTTTATGTGTATCTTACTGGTGGTTGAGGCATTCGTCTTGTCTGTCCTTCCTTTGTCCTTGATTATTTTTCATTCTTAATGTTCTGTACTGTGTGGTGGGTGAAGGTGTTATTTTTTAATTTGATCACTATTCTATATCAAACACTGTTTGCCATAGAATATACTGAGACTAATATAATTAGCTGAAACTTAATCTCAAAAACTTGATGAGGAAGAGACCATGTTTTTCTAGTGGTGCCTGTGTAGTTCTGCATTTAGAAATGCCTTTTTTTTTATCCCTTGCCCCTTTCAGATTTTCTCTCCATTTTTATTCTTTTTATTCTTTCCCCAAAGCAAGACCAGTGATTACTTGTTTTAAAAACAGCAGAAAACATATAGTTATGTGTTGCTTGCTGTGATCGTGTTCTTGATATCGCATGCTTATGACATAGCAAGAGTATTACAAGTGTAAGTCACTGTGTACACTAAGTCAATTCTCTATGCATAAAAGGAATCTAAATTAAAATGACAGCTTGTAAACTCAGTGCAGCATGTGACAAGTTGATGAATGGTAAATAAAGCCTAGTAAAGAAACCCAATTAACTTCAGGTCTACAAATCTGTTAAAGCAGTTGATCTGGCAAACAAAGTTGCTGTCCCATTTTTGGAAAAGAAGAGATTAATCAGAAAATTGCCCAGCTTTTTATCTCTGGTAATTTTTAAGGAAAAAAAATGTTTTACTGTTACTCAAAGAAACTGGTCTGTATATTTGAATTTGTAATGCTTTTCAGAGAGTTTCAGATTAAAAAATAATCAAGCTTTTCTTAATTGACTTAGGATGAATACTTAGAGTTTCTAGCTAATCCTTCATTCTTTGAAATTAATTCTTAAATTAGAAGGGCAATGTCTAGACCTTCCTGTTCATTGAGGCATAGTAATGAGCATTTAGGATGAAACTCCTTTTTTATACAGTAAATGCCTAGATATGTGGTCTGCAATCACTTAAAATTATTTTCTGGTTTGAACTTCAGCTGTTTCTGTTTGCTTGACAGAGCACAAATACACCATAAGTACAGTATCTGAAGCATTCCTCTCACTTATTACTGTAGCTGACTTTGCAATTGCATTTCCTTTTGGGAATTCTTCTTCAAAGAGGTGTAAATATTTATTCAAAGAGTGATCTTGTGTGTCACATCTTTGTGTGGATACATAACAGTAAGATATTTATGTTGCTATTTTCAATAGGGCATGATTCAACTTGAAAATTAGCTTAGGAGGCTGGGAGAGGAAAACTATACCTTTTAGAAATGCATTAATTATTTGGTGAAAATCTGCTTACGTATTGTAGTAGTATTAACAAAGCACATATTTATATTTGTGGCAGCACCTGAAAATGTCTGTGTTTTCAAGTTACTGCAATGTATAAATCTTTTTTTTCTATTTAAGTACAAGATGATGATTTGTTCTAATAAAAAAAAAATCTGAGAGATGCAAATTGGTTGCAGATATTAAGCCATGTACTGTTACTGATGGTAATTAGTACCAGAAATGTTTTTCCTTAATGTTTTTTAAATATTATATAACAGCTTCTGACTTGATGAACCCCAAGGCATAACAATATCAGGCACACATTATACATTAAGTGTAGACATAATTTGCATTTAGTGGGGTTTTTTGTAGTTTAAAAATTATGGGGTTTGTATATGTCACACAAACTATTTGCTTAAAGCCCTTTTTGATTTTAAACTGCCCTGAGTAACAAAGCTTATGGAGGATGACAATGAATATGCACAGGAAAGCCTGAAAAATTCTGCACTACTGAAAAAAAAAACAAACCAACACAACAAAACCTCAAAACCCCCACCAAAACCTACACACAAGCATAAACCCACATCCTCAATATATAATGTCTATATAGTGGTGTGTTAAGGTAAGCAACACTAAGGTATAAGATGCTTAAAATGAAATAAATGAAAACTCAGATTTGTGTTTTTTAACTTCAACCTTGTTTTCAAATATAAAATTGTAAGAGAGATTATGACAAATTTAGTGATAGGAAAATTATCTGACTGAAGGCTGAGAAAAAATGCAACATTCAAAGTATTAGTCATGCACAGCTGCATCATGTTAAAATGCTCTGTGACAATGTGCTTTGGATTTTATGCTTCTTACAAATTTGTTTCCTTTGCTGTTACTGACAAATACTAATAATAGGTAGCCCATGAGAGGTTAAACATTGATGTGCAATTGTCAAGAAAAAAAACGTGTTGTACAGGATATGCTCTAACAAAGTGGCCAGTGCTCCACTTCAATTGGCTATTAGGTATTTTGGTACTGACAGTGTTATTCAGCAAAATAAATTGGTTTGTTTGGGGGTTTGGGGTTTTTTTGTTTTTTGGTTTTTTTTTTTTCTGATGCTCTTTAGAATTACCAAGTGGTCAAACATCTCAATAAGCTGTAGTTATGAAAAAGATTGTTTTATTCTAAATCTTAACCCTAATTCAAATAGTTATCATACATCTCTCATCTGCCCTTGCCATTTTTACTTTAAATTTTCAACTTCGGAGTGTCTGCTGTTCAAGACTGCTACATCATCCTGTGTCTGGAAGTGATTCCAATGAGACATCATTTCCGAAATAGAGAAATACCACACTAGAAGTAATACCAGCCCATTTCAAATGTTTTTCTTTTAAATTTTTAAAACACTGGGCGGGGGGAAAATATAAATATTCCTCCATTGTTCAACAACAGAAAGGCACAGCATGCAGCAACTGAAGCCCTAAATTTCTGCCATTGGCTTGCTCTGCTGCTATTTTCGTGTATGTCAGCAGGTGGCGATGAAATGCAGTGCAGTAGCTGGGAGAAAGTCACCCGAACGAAATGAAATGGGAAAAAAAAAAAAATGCTTAAAGAATTTATTTTGCTTTCTGGGCTGTAGGAGGCTTTGTCCTTCAGAGCATCTTTAGGTTATGTTACAAAACTAGTTTTATTTCTATTTTATTAGCAAATTTTGATTGCTATCATGCACTGGTTTTGTGACAAATGTGACAGGAGACATACAGGAAACCTGGGTGAAAAATGAGAGGGGTATATGGGTTCGTGAACAGAAGAGATAAAGTAATAGGGACCGTGAACTCATTCCTGTGATGCTTCCCACAAATCCATTAAGAAATTGTACCAGAAAACCACCAACACTATTCCTTCCCAGACTAAGGAAGGATGTACACAGTAAAAATGACAGAATAACTGTGCCATCTAGGGATTAATTTTCTTACTGCTGTCACTACCCTTCTTCTGAGTGGGGGCAGCACTTAAAAAGTGAGGAAAGTGAGCAATGTTTTTGAAGTCGTTTTGCCAATAAGTAACACTTCTGCGTTATCTGCTGCTTCTTAATAATATATATGCTGAAAAGTGTCAGTTCCATTTAGAAAAGGATGAGGAACTTAATTTCTTCTAAATCTTGTCTTTATTTTTTTCTGTAGACCTAGTCTTTCAAACCTTGTATGAGATTAATGGAAATTAACCAAATAAGAGAAAAGGAGGTAAAGTCCTCTTTTTGCCCCTCTACAATTTTATATTTTCTGTAGTATTACAGGAGAGTATTTTATTTAGTGGCAAGTGTGGGATGATCTTGGATTGGGCAATGGAAACAGTGGCAAGAATTGAATGGAATCTAAGCTTTAATAGTAGGAACATCAATGTAAATATCATTAATATTTGGTGATTATTTTTGATAAAATCATAAATGAAGCTGTAAGATTATTGTCCTAAATGTAAAATGTAGGTAATTTATGATAGGCATAAATTAATATCTGTAAAAGTTCTTTCTTTTTGCTGAGATTCATCGCACTTTGCTGTAGTTGTCACATGGTTTATTTGCTTCAAGTGCATTGCTTACAAATGAGCAGGTCTGTTGCTTGTGGAGATTGTGACTTGATCGCTAGTCAATGCAAGCCTGACAGTGCATGTGGTTACCTAATTTTGTCTCATGTTTTTCAAGTAATGGCAGTCTCAAAGTGTAGAAGACAGCAGGTGGCTTTTACTGAGAATGCAGACATAACTTTTGTGTTGTGTAGTTTGAGTTGGTTTGCATTGGCCCAGCAAATGATCCTAGGTCCTTCAGTGTTTCAGCAGTTTTAGCCTCACTCAGTCTGCCTTGGATACTCATTCTTGGAGTGTGGTAGCCAACAGACATCAAATTGCCAACACTTTCTGAAAGGAAAGTAGTTCTCCAGAAATGAAGATGACTTTGTAAAACCTGATGAAGAAACCTCTTTTACACATAATTCATTTTCTCCCAGTAAAGAGGCCTCTACGTTCTACTTACCTGGGATGAAATATAATTTAAAAGTGATAGTTTATTAGTAATATTTAAAATTACTTCCCTCTTTTCCTTTATTCTGATACAGATTTTCTGTGGAGTTTTTCCAGAGTTTTATTAGTCAGCAGCTGACCAAACTGCTGTTGGATACCAGTAGATGGCCACAGCCTGACATTTCATGTCACTTGTTTTGCTAAGAAATCTTCTGCAGTATTTGTGAATACATGTTTTTTTGTAAACCATTAGAGACAAAAAAAATACAGAAATAAGCCTTTTTTTTCAAATATTTTTCAGTTTTGTTTTCAGTGGCAGTTTGGGACAATATGAACCATCAGAGATAACTGTCTGTATAGAAAGCAAAGCTTTATTTGAAGAGATCTGAAGATGGGAAAGCTATTAAGTGAAGATGAAGTAGTATTAGGCATCTATAATTAAAATAAAATAATGCAGAATTTTAAAGAAGCTCCATAATTTATGGTTCTTTGTTTAAAAAAAAAAGAAAAAAACAAAATATAAAATTGTTATATGCAAGTTTTTGTTTAACTTGTGATTCATTCTAGTAAATAGTTGAAGGACTGTGTATCGCTCTCAATTATTATATCAATTACTATGTCATATTTGGAAAGGAACTGAACACACCAATGTCAGAAGAATTCTTACACCATATTTCATACTATAAGGAATTGTTAAAAAACCCAGCTGCACATTAACCACACTTCTTATGAAACACGTGTTATCTACTTTAGCGCTCTTGACCTTATCATATGGTAATTTTCTAGCTTTTAAGATGTAATTGTTGAGATTTTCAGAGGTACTCCCAGTTTCTTCCTAAGGTACTTTTGCTGTCTTAAGTAGTTTTAAAATTATTTACCTCTAGTACTTTCCCTTTATATTTTATATGTTGATTGCTTACCAAATTCTTGCCTTGATGTATGAATAGTAAACAAAGAT
>JAOXXN010000471.1:37410835-37428024 GCA_026770055.1 Myrmophylax atrothorax
TCTAAATTCAGACTATGTCATATAGAAATTATGATTTTCCTTATCTTTACTACATAGTTAAAAATTAAAGATTTAAATTAAAGATTTAAGGAAATTAAAAATAAGTCAAATACTCTACTAAACATATCTTGAAAAAGCTTTGGGTTACTAGTGGTTTCCTTGAAAATTATTCTTCTGTTTACTTGGATGATTTCTATATGAATTGTTTCCTAGAAATAAAGAAAATGTGTATTTCTTTTATTTATGCTCTACCAAGCTGATCAGCTCTGTGCTTAGTGGTTTTTAAGGTTTTCAGAAATTTGAAGAAGGCATGTCAGCCTTTAATAAAAAACAAAAACACAAATACGAACAACAGCAAAGTCTTCATTGAGGTGTTTCATAGTTAGGATTTTAACATATTTTAGAGTTCCTATTACTGCTTTTTTGCAAATCTTTGTGTGTAAAGCTTAGAACTTGAACTCTCCCATTGGAGAGCAATACTTTCAGTAAGCCCAGTCCCTTGCATGGCAACATTTTCAGTGAGCCCAGTTAAAACCTTGTAATCATAAAATGGTATAGGTTGAAAGGGAACTGTGGATGCCATAGGGAGATAAGGGTTGCAAGAAGAAAAATGGTAAGCATGATGGTCAGTTTGCTCAAGTGACCTTGCAGCTGTGAATGCCAAGGCCTTAAGAATAACAGTGTGGGGAAAACCCAGATATTATGACTATTGCTGTTTATCCTCTGTCTGTTTGGAGAAGTAAAATCTCTGTGTAGAGATAACGCATTTGAAGAGACTTGGAGGCACTTTCATGGCCATGTTTGAGCTCCCTGTTTTGGGAGAGAGGTCAAAGCTCCGAGATCATAAAAAACATAGGAGATATCACAGAATGCTAAACTATGCATAAGTAGGCCGTTGATAAAATGGATGCCTGCAAAGCAGGCCCACCACCCACTAGGATGGACTAAGTGTAATGGTGCTGGCCTTCCTCCCAGTTGTGTGTCTCTGCCTGGGTGTTGCTTTGGGATCCCTTCAGTCAGTGAGGTAATGAGATAAATTCACTCTGCGTTTCAGCTGTGGTTTTTGGGGTTGTTTGGCTGCCTGCCTTTGTTGACCCACACAGGTACCCTATAGTGTAACCTTGTACTCAGAGCCAGTTGTGGCAGGTTGCTCAGGGCTTTGCACAATTGGATTTTTGAGTCTCTTCAAGGATGGATGTTGCACAGTCATTTTTTATCCATTACTAACAGCACTCCCTGTGAATAAGCTTTTTCCTTTATTGAGTTAACATTTCTTATGTTCTAGCATATATCCATAGCCTCTCACACTTCTGCTATGCATTTCTGAGAAGCACTTCACTTAATCTTCCCGATGAAGTTGTTAACATCAATAAGTTTTCCCTTTGGATTAGTTGTAAGTTTGATCAACTTTATTTCTCTGAGTTTCTCTGTATGTTGTGCCCTTTACTGTTTTGGCAGCTTCTGGTTGCACTGCCTCTGTTAAGTCTATCTTACACTGATGAGTCCAAAACTGGTCACAGCATGCACTTAATAATGAACGTTAAAAGAGTGAGCTTATTTAAGAGACTAACAAACCAACCCCCACAACTGACAAAATCACACTTTAAAATAACCACAGAAAGCGAGAACCACTCCCATGCATTTAATAAAGACCAATAGGTTAGAGTAAATGATGCTTCATTAAGGTGAGGAGTTCTGTGGGAGAATATCATTTGGATGATAAATCTGATACAGATTTAAAGTGATCTCTGAGCAATTCAAGACAGGTAATAAGAAAGATTAGAAAGTCTCACTATGGAGTATGTTTTTAATTTTCTCTTTATCTAGCTTTAACTTCCAGCCACTGAACTTGGTGTGGTGTCTTCCTCCTATTACAAGAGGTCTTGACCACTTTATTCTGTGTTTTGACATTTGTCCAAATGCTTTCAAATTGACCAATACAATTTTCAAAACTGCAAGTAAAAGCTTTTCTAAAAATATAGTTTAATTCTGTTACCTAACAGTTCAGATTGGAATTAAAGTTAGGACATGACTAATAGAATATTTCACTCAACATATAATTATTATTCACTATTATAGGTGAAATTGGCAGGCATGACTTGCAAAGGTTGTTTTCATAGTTTTTCTTCAGTTACTACTTACAATATTACTATCCATCCTTTTCCTGGAGCAAATAATTGTGATTGCTCTGAGTTCCTCTATCTAAAATATGTCCTATTCCCAAAGACTTTTTCTTAATAATGTCCTTTCTCGCAGTGTACTTGAACCTCTCATGATAATCTGTCTTCCTAACTTTTGTAGCTTCAGTTTCTCATGCGTGTGGCAAATGTGATTATTACTCTGCATGTAGCCCTTTGCAATAATGTATTCTTCCTGCCAGCTGTTTCTTAGCTTTACTTTGCAACTCTGGCTCATCAACTGGCTTCTTCTTGAAGCTAATTCCCCTTTCATCATTATTCACTCCATGAAACCAATGCACACAAATGATTTGTGATACTGGTCTTTTTGTTTCTTTCTCTTCTTTTTCCTTTAAGGGATTTTCTTGTGCAACATGAATGCTTGAATAGTGTTTTCTGTATTAGCTGCTCTACTGCTGCTCCTTAGAGCCCTCTTTCAAAACTTGGGTTTGGAATACTTAAAGAAACGTGATAGTTGTTAGCTGTGTGTCTGTTAAAATCCATCCAACAGGAGGTAAAAAAGCTCTCAGTGGGAAGTGGCTAGAGGTTATGCATACCTACAGCTCTTGGTTATGAAGCAGAATTTCCTCTTCCTTTTAATCTGACCCAAGAGCTACACATCCTAAATGACAGCAGAGTATTTAAAATGTCTCATTGCTGCTTGCACTTCTGGACAGAAGGAAACTACTGCAAAGAACAGTTTGGGAACTCCATTCATCTGTCTTTGGAGAAAATAAATCTTTTTCCTATTGGCTGTAGGGGAAGTCAAGGTAAACCACGTGTCCAAGTGGGGTGCTAAAGATATTATGACGTGTTCTCCAGGGTTAGTACTGATCTTTATGATGTTTTATGTATGATCTTTTAGCATTATGCCATAAAGTTTCTGATCCAAAAGTGGTTTTTAAAACAAAATTATCTACAAACAGTGCTTATACAAGCGTATGAAATCATTGGCTCTGTTTATAAGGTATCAGTATTTCTAAGCTCAGTCAATTCTTACAGTGTGACAAGGAGAAATCTAGAGCCATCCTGCCCATCTGATTTACTTGAATTGCTCATTAAATTGTAGAAACAGTTTTTTAGAATACCCAGGTATTCAGTGTAAAATTATATACTGGAAAAGTGTTCAGTCTAGATGGAGGAAGAAATAGAGCTGAAAGGTCAAAAAGAAAAATGATCGAACTATAAAAAGTGAGCATAGATGCTTCTAGAACTACCAAACAAAGCCACTTACAGATCGAAAGTTAAAAACAAGACCAAAAGTGTGAAGGATATCAGTGATTGAAAATATGGAGTGACAGGTAAAAGTGGAATCCTCATTTACGTAAAGTACTATTACTGTGAAACTGCTATAATGTTGATGTTCTTTAAAGGTCTAAGTAAGATTATGACATGTATTCTCAAAGAAAAGAAGTAAACTACCTATAAAAGTGCATGCTTTCTTTTAATCCTATATATTTCAATGGAGGTAAAGGAAGATGTAAACTGCATAGTGATTTGGGTTTTTTTTGTTCGGTTGGGTTTTTTTAAGTTTAAAGTGAGATTTGTATTTAGTGTTATTTTGTGATGATGTGGGCTTTACAGAATGTGATTAAAGCAGTTCCCTGAAGGTATGGTCTGTTTTATGGCTGTATCCTGTTGACCATAAAAGTCCAAGAAACAGGTATTAGTGTCTTGCAGATATCAATCTCTGAAAAATTCTTCATTGTAGTGTGCTAGATTTTTGGAGATTGGACATCACCTCACTGCAGTGGTAATTTTCCCTAAGAGATACTGTCTGCTAAATACTCTGGATGTAAAGGTTGCAGCTGTGTTTCAAATTGTTTTCTAATCTTTTTGCAATTTTTATAACTGTGTATTGCAAAGAAAAATATCCAAGTGATAGTGTAGATAAGAAATATTCTCTCTTGTTCTTCAGATCCCTGAATCTTGCCCATGAGCATTATTGTGTTTTCTGTTTTGTTCCTTATTTAAGTGGATTATTCACTTTCAGAATAAACAAACAAAAATGTCCAAAACCATCACTGCCACCCCCAAAAGCCATACATCATTCACATTTAACCAAACACAGTAAAAGATACTTAATTTAATTGCATGTTATAAGGGAACTTCTAGAGAAGTACTGTCCCACAATTGATAAAAAATAATTGAAAATTGTGTCTAGAAATAAAACCAGAGCTTCAACATTTACTGCATATGAATTGTGATTATTTTTAGCAATTTGGCATTCTAGTGTTTTATAATAGTATGTTTAGAGGTTGTTTTAAAATAGTAATGAATAGGCCACTGTTGTTTTTAATAGACTACAATTTGTTACTTTATGATTTGATTGAATGTTCCTGATACCTGAATAACAAAGTAGGGTTTTCTTTACTACATCTACTACATCTGGTCTTGACCAGTTCTTCTAATTCAGTTCCACCTATGAGGTTATCAGTCTTCCAGAATTCATGGGGTTTCAAGTCCTTAAAATCACTCTGGGCACAACAGTGTAACTCCCGAAAGCACCTCAGACCTTTGAAGTCTTGTTTTGCTTATGAATTTCTTACTGGTTCATCCTTTTTGTACTGATGTTGCTCCCCTGGTCTACAGCAATCTTCATATTTGTATAATTCTTTGTTGTTAGTTTTCTATTTTTTTCCTTTCTACCATTCATACATTGTGCATGTGCAGGATCACATAGTGTTTTGGGTGATCAGCCAGGCCATGATGTAGCAAGACTTCATGTGCTTCTAGTTTTACGTGTATTTCTGAGAAGTAAATACAAAAAGGTAAGCACTAAAATATTTTTATACACAGTTTTTCCCCAGGTAGTTCCCAGTTCTATAATAGAGTTCTGGTTGTGAGCAGCTGTGAGTTTTTGATCATAAGAAAGGGATAGAGAGAGCTTTGGGGTCAATGCAAGCCCAAGTTCTGGGCTCAGTAAAACCTCTTCAAGCTATGCAACTGAATGCTAATTCACATTACATTTTGGCTCTTCACTGTAACAAAGTTCCTTCTGCCCTATGCTGTTTGCATGTTCTTATGGTTTCCCCATCTAGAACTCATTCCTTCTGCAAAAAAATAAATTTATAATGGTATTTAGGAGTGAGAGCTCTAGTGTACCCTTGTGCTGGGTTTGGGAACACCTACAGGAGAAGAACATAACTCATTCTTACAGGAGCACTATCTGAGGTTTCCAGTTGAATAAAAAACAGAACACACAAAAAAGAAACTAATTACTGCTCTAATTCAGCTGGACTACTTCAAAAATACTGCAAACCTTACAGATTGTACAGAAAAAAAGTCTAGAAATGTCTGTGGTTTCAACAGGAAAGAAAACTTAACACAGGCTACTGTTGCAAGATATTTTGGCAACTAAGGAATTCACTTCCAAGAAATAGAACCAGTCATTATTAACCACTCAATATTATGAAATCTATCACACTGGTTTTACCTTACTTTTTTTCAATTATACAAGGATTTCATAAAATGTTGAGCAGTGTTTCTGAGAAAATACACATCCCTAGCTACTGCTGCAGAGTAAAGAAAGGAAAGAGGCTGACGCACCCCAAACATGCTGCTTACAAGAGCAGCAGAATCATTGGTGATTTTTATTTCTTTTCAAAAGGGAAAGTGTTATTTCCTGACCAACTCTTAAAAGGATTTTTATAAAAGAAGCAGAACCATTGTGCATGTCCACTGGTAGTTCACTTATAGAAACACCATGTTTTGTAGTCCTTTGTTACTGTATTGTTATCGTCCATAGAAGTGCCTGACAGCCACTCACTCAGAAAGCGTGACAGTACAAAGGAGGAAATAAAGAAAGAAATAACTGTATTAAATTTGTCTACCCTTTAAATAAAGTTGCCATTTTCCCCACAATCTGTCACAAAGTAATTGTTTTGCTATCTAGCTGTAGCAAATTTTAACAGCAAGAAACTCATTATTTAAAGGGCTTTTAAATTTCATATTTTATCTCATTCAACAGTAATCTTTCAAATTCTGTTCCTTTATTCTACTAATACTACTGACTAAATTGCTAGCAACGTATTACTTCTCATTTGGGTTGATGTTCAATTCTGAAAAAAGCTGTAGTCCAACATGCTCCCATTTCTTGGTATTGTGGCATTTTTAGCATAATATTCTTGAATACTTTTCACATAAATTGTCTCAGGGAGAGAACAAAAAAACTACATGATTAGGTACAGGGCTGTATTGAAAAGCTAACTTTCCTGCACTCAAGTTTGAAAATTTAGATTTTTTTTTTCTTTAAGGCTTTGTATACATTACCTGGGAAGTCTGCGTTGTTCTGTACTGAAACCAGAAATGGGAAAAGTGTGGATGGGTGGCACATGTCTGAGGCAATAGACTACTCTTCTTTCATATGTTGTAGTAAAACAGTAAGTGCAATTGAACCTGGCTGTCCTTATACTTTCAAATTCTAAAATAAATCATAGTATTTTATATGTGCAGAGGTATACATGTTTATGTCCATCTGGAAAAAGATAGATTTACTAAAGTTATAATTTAATTCATGGTGATCTGTCTAGTGATGAAAAGTACAAACATTGCTCTAAGATCTTGGCTAAATATGTATAAATACCTTCTCTAATATGTTACACACTTGTAAAGGAAACACTTATTCACTTATATGTCTGTCTTGTGTAGTGTCTATTTTGGTGAGTTTTACAATCCATGCATCTTTAAAAGGTAAATCTCCAATTTCTGGGTTAGGTCTCAGAATTATTAGAATTATATTGAGCTAAGTAAGTGATGTTTTTAAAAGACCTTGTATTATCATAATGTGTTTCTCATTAAACATTGACATGATGAAGGATAACATATACTTAAGCTTTGCTGTTTTTTTGTTTGCTGCAGTTATATGTATCTGTATTTTCAATATCATCAATATGCCTTTAAAATAAATAGAAAAACCTGTTCAAGGCTTTGAATTTGTATAACGTAACTTGTGCCATGGTTAGTCTTTAGAAATATTTGGTTTTTTTTTTAAACATTGAAAGCTTCATACCTTTTACATCATTAGTTATGGGTTACTGTCTCAGTAATCAGACATTCTAAGATTTAAATCTCCTTTTCTTCCTTCATATGGACAGTGAATGGATTCTTTTAAATGCTTAATACAAGTTCTCTCAGAACTGAGTAAAGTTCTGAAATGTGCTACTCATAAGGGTGTAAAGGCTGCATAAATCAAAAGGGAGCATGTAGAACTCAGTTCCTTCAAGTTGCTTTATGTTTAATTCTTTTAAGTGAAATCAAAATCTGTTTTTAATTTGTTTAGGTGGAGAGTTCTGTACTGAATTTTTCTGAGAAGTGTATTTTAAACAAATAGCCTAGTGTTATTCCCTGGATGGATTGACCTACCAGACTTTGGATGGAGGAGTCAGGAGAGAATAAGTAAAGTTCTGGGATAACATTTATAGCCAAAATAGGAGGACAAATTAACATTGTAGGACAACATTAACGTGAGGTTTAAAACTATTAATTAAAAATTATAACCTTGTTCCTTTTCTTCTTGGTTTAGGAATAGAGTCCACATGCTGTAGCCTTTGTATGGCAAATTAGACACAGATGCCCTTTGCTGAAAGAAGCAGTTTTTATCCAGATTTATTTTAGCTTTCTACAGGAGATTATTTGTCTACTTAATGGGAGAAAAAACCTGAATTATCACTAAGGCATAATTTACTTAGACTCTAACCTTGCTAGGCTGTACATTCTGATAATGTTTAGCTGCTCTGTTAGGTTCCTATAGTTTATGCTTAGGTAGTTTATATTTTGAACATGTGTGTGTAATGTAGCTATGAAACCTTAGTCAAAATGTGCTGCGGTATCAGCCCTTCAAGGTGACTTTCTTTCACGCTTTGGTGCTTCTTACATTTCCATTCGTCTATGTGCCATATCTCGCTTCATATCCAGCTGGATTACACAGAAATTGATCGTGATTTTTAAGATAGAGCCAAAACTCCCAGGAGATCATCTTTATGCAAATCACACACTCGAGAGGAGTGAATAGATGCTTAGAATAAAGGAAAAGTGGATAATTACCTTTTGGGTGGTAAATAATCATATGCCTAAAAGAAGACACAAAAATAAGCACTGTGTGTGTTTGATATTTTTGTCTTTGATATATTTTAAGATTCTTGGTATAGTGCTTAATATTAGAGACAAAATGTCATTTTACAGACAGAAGAATTTAATCTGGTTATATTTTCTTGCTCTGTTGCACATCCTTCATTTGTTTCTCAATTTGTTTGTATATTATATCTTTGTAAATGTGCTTTGCATTTGTTTGGTGGTGGTTGGTTTTGTCTCTTAAGAAAAATATATGTATTTCAAACTTAAAGCATTATGAGTTTGGAAAATCCTACCTGTCAGACAGGAGTTCTTCTGGTTTGTTGAGTTTTATTTTTTTGTTGGTGGGGTGATTCTTTGGGGTTGTTTAGATTTTTTGGGGTTTTTTTAAAGAAGCAAACCAGCCACGCAACATTTAATTTTGAATGCTTATGAAAAAAATTATCAAATTATAAACACTATATGTACACACACTGTACTTCTACTGACAAAATAAAAAACATTAAAATTACTTTTTAAATTGATATCCTGTTATAAAGGAACTATAAAGACGTTTGTGTACATGAATTGCGTAATACTTGAATGATAGAATATATAGTTTGAGGCAGTTTCAAATAGATGTTTTAGAATATATATGTACATATTAGACTCAAAGGAACTGCTGTTGCTCTTTGCCCTGACCATGCTTCAAGTGTGCATGTGTGTGAGGAGTAGCAGTATTAAAAGTGCAAATAGAAATGAAATGTATAAGTTAACTGATTTTAGTAATTTGTAGTGAAAAATACAAACCTGAGTCATGAAAAAAAAAAGGTTATCAGTTGTCCATCTGTCTCCATATACCTGATACATATGTATGCATATATATGTACTCCTAGTTTGGTTACTTAGATTTAAGATTATTCCTATTCTTAAATTAGGAAAACATAGTTCTTTTCAGTATCAGAACACTGTCTACTACTTACAGAAGCTTGTTAATAAAGTATTTATGAAAACAAACTCCAGTCATCCGAGTTCTAAACTAATCTTTGAAGCTGTAAGAATTTCACTGGTTTTTTTTGTTACAGTTTGTTGTATGCAACTATTCCTACTTGCTTTTTGTTACTTTTGTTTACTTAAGGACAGCTACAAAATTGTCAAATGACTAGCTAGTATGAATTCTTGTGTGAGCCAGTTACACCGATTCTACTTTTGAAATGTGGAAAAGTACCTGCATAAATGGAAAAACAGATACCATTGATCAAGGCAAACAATATTTTTTCTTTAGAGTTTATGTTAAAAGATTTACCCCTGTAAAATAATTGTCAATCTCTGCGATAAAGGCTTAAATCCTGACTTCCATGGTGGGATAAGGTTCCTCTTGATGGGTTTTGTGACCTACTGATGATTAAGTTACTGAGTTTTCAGTTCTCAAATGAACAAACTCACTGTTTGAATTTGTAAGTATAGCAATACAGAATCACAGAATGGTTGAGGTTGGCAGGGACCTCTGAAGGTCATCTGGTTCTACACCCCTACTCAAGCAGGGCCATGTCCAGATGGTTTTGAGTATCTCCAGCAATGGAGACCCCAGAACCCTTATGCTGAGGGATGTGTTCCAGTACTCAGGGTGACAAAGTGTCTCCTTATATTCAGAGGAGCTCTCCTGTGTTTCATATTCTACCTATTCCCTCTGGTCCTGCCACTCAGCCCCACTGAAAAGAGCCTGGCTCTGTCCCCTTTTCACCCTCTCTTTTGGTATTTATACATGCTAACATGGTACCTGAGCCTTCTCTTTTCTAGGTTGAAGTCCCAGATCTCTCAGCCTTTCCTTAATTATCTTGGGTGACTATGAAAGCCCCTTAACCAACTCTGTGGCCCTTTGCAGTAGCTCCATGTCTCTCTAGTGATAGGGAGCCCAGAACTGGACCCAGCACCTGAGAAGTGGCCTGAGTAGAGGGGAAGGCTCACCTCCCTTGCCCTCCTGGCAATACCTTGCCTAATGCAGCCCAGGATCTCATTTGCCTTCTTTGAGGCATGGGCACATTGCTAGCTCATGTTCAACAAGTCCCAACAATATGTATCTGCAGCTTTAAATGTAAGTGAATTTGGATTTCCTAGATATTTTTCCTAAAATGTAGTCAAGACTTACTTATGTGTAATTTTTCTTTGGCGGGGGGGGAATGGTAGTTAGGCAAAACCTGTCAAGTTGTATCTTTGGGGATTCAAGGCTCTTTGCTGTTAAATTTTTCCTTTACAGTAATTCTAGTTCTGTACTGAAATGCTAACTAGATTATTGTGTCAGCCATTATACAAAATTCAAGTTGTCTTTTATATAGATTAATATAATTTTCAAAGAATATTAAATGAAGTACTGTATCTATTCTGCAAGAATTCAGAAATGGTGTTTATTAATGTTTTAGAATAGTTGCCAGAGCAGAAAGAGTAGATAGAGGTACCATAAAAACTGAGCAGGTTGCATAAATCATCGCCATGTGTAACCCTGGTTTATATTGGTAAACACTTTACAGAATATTATGTTCTACTGATCTGCTATTCAATGTGAAGAGGCTAAAAGGGCACAAAAAAAATTAAATAAAATAAAATTATAAAATTATAAAATAATAAATAATAAAACAAATAAAATTAAATACAATAAAATAAAAATAAAATTAAATACATTAAAGTGAACTTTACACTGCACCTTCTATCTTACATATATCCCAGGACCACCTAATCTGAGAGACAGGTAGTATCCCATGTGTCTGGGTCACAGCCCACTATTGGCACACACATATAATTTTTCAAAATTTCTTTGAGCAGCAGTCAAAAAACAGTTTCTGGTCCTTGATTCTCCGGTTTCAGCCTCACCTTCTGATATCTTACATGTTCTATAAATATCTCTTACTGATATTCACTGGCCTTCCTTATAGGATTCTGTACAAATTTTTATGTTCTAATCCTGTATTCTTACAAACATTTTTATGAGGGAAACATAGTAGTTAAAAATAAGGAAAATGTCATTCTTCATTTCTGGATCTCCATCAACTGATCTAAAAGGGTTGCCTTGAAGTCTGTGTGCAGTGTGTATTTCTTTTCTACAGTAGTTATCACTTATTTCCTGTGAGGGAGCAAAGATGTGATAAGATAAAAGAAATGAAGCTTTAAGTTATCTTTTTAATCCTCATTCCTAAGATTACTTTTAAAGAAGGTATTTATTCCTATCTCAAGGGATGGTCCAGTGTAACTTCAACTAAGATTTATTTTTTAAAAAATATGTTGTTTGTAGAGATTGCAAAAATAAGACTAACACAAAAATTCATATCATGTTGATAGTTATGCAAAATAATAGAAATGTAATATATTTGGGTCAGACTTTGGTTGTCTAGAGAGAAAAAGTTTTTTTTTTTCTACCAATTTCTTGTGCAACCTTAGTCTTTTATCCTTCTCTCTTAAGTTTTATCTAAAGCAATATTTTGCCACTAAAATGGTCATCTATTAGTCCATCAGTTATCTATTGAAAAACAACATTAAGTTTATCCTATTTTTTTATATACTCTGTAGATATTAACCCAAAGGGGCCATTTCATAATGGGAAAGGTTGGGATCCCAAGCGTCAGAATTATGTACCACTCTTTAGACAGGAAAAGGTTGGATCAGACTGTTGATGTGCAGCACAACCTTATCTTGTAAAGAAAGGTCTTGTAAAATATGGATGGAAAAAAAAGTCAGGGCAAAAGCAGACAGAAATACGAAATTAAGGGCAAAGGAGGCACTCAAAAGTCTCAAATAAAGAAACCCCTAATATCTGGAGGCAAACTCTGGCCATTGTAAGACTTTACAGGTATTTCCCTTTGTGGAAGCAACCATTAAAAGTAACTAGGTTTAGGTACTTTACAATGACACTTTTATAAGCACAGACTTTTGATTAATTGTTTTTATCAAACTTATATACTGTAAAGTTCTGTTTAATTATTTCAAAGTGTAGTTTACTACTCTGAGTAAAGCATGACCAAGATTTATCATGTTTGTCCTGTTACTTTAAGGGGAACACTCTGAACTAAAATTTTTCATCTCCAAAGAAATATGGACATGTGTTTTTGTCGTATCAGGAGGGCTTGTCCAAGAGATGATTTAGCTAATGACAAATTTTACTCTTTCAAAATTTATAGCTTCCCCTTTAAATATTTCAAACTGAACTATCACAAAGCTATAAAATTCTTATTATTTAGTAAGAAATCATTTGCTAGTTAGGTGTTTGGAATTTAGTTTAATTATATTAATTTTGATTTATCCAATAGTTCATATTAAGAATATACAAATCCACAAGATTGTTTCTTTCATGGGGGACTAGTGTTTCTTTGCAGCCATTTTATAAAATACCTTCAATCCAATTAATTGAATAGAAACCTTTACTTTATCGAAAAGGAGCAACATGATATGGCACCATGTGTGACTGAAGGTTAAAGTAGCAAAAAAATTACAGGAAGTGTTATTGTAAGGAAACTGCATGCTACAGTTCAGGAAGAAAGCACATAAAGGAAAAACTGCTAACAAAATTGATTATTTACAGTAGTTCAGAAGCAGCAAAGGAAGTTAGAACTATTTTATTGTATTCAATACATAAAATCCTTTCTTTTATGTCTCTAAAACTGCAGTCTGTAATGTGCATGAAGGAATTGCAAATATAAACTTTATCTGAAATTTAGAGTTTTATGAAGTTGGTTTTGTCTTCTGTAGGATTCTTCATTAAGGCTTATTATTTGCTTTATATTTCTTCTATCAACTGCACTACCATACTTGTGTAATGAAATATTACCTCTAATTAACCACAGAAAGGTAATTTTAGAATAATGTCTGCTTTCAGGAGTTTAGTTCATTCTAGTTCTGTTCCATCAGGTGTTTCACAATCGTCTTTCCTACTTGAAAAACTTATTCCTGTTTAGAAAATGAAGTTGTTTTAATTTTTGAAAGTTTCTCTTCTAAAAATACATATATATATATATATGGGAAACATTTTTAGAAATAAAATGAAAGGTCTGAGTATAAATAAAGTTGGCTTCTATAGGATTGCTTTTTTGTTTTGCTTTTTTTGATTGGTTTGTTTCTCTCACCTTCACAGCAATCTAAGTGCTTGTTTATAACCATGTTGGGAAAACTAGGGGAAACCTAGTGATGCATCTTGTATGCCAGGAGGAAGTCATCCTTACCAAGTGTAGTAAGTCTGTTACCTCTTTGCTAGAATCATTTCTGTAGTCGGACAGATGTGAAGACAGAGCAGCTCACTATATAAATTGATGATGGTCTTGAAAGGAAGAGCAGGCAGGAGGTAAGGGCAGCGGGGGCAGGGGTGTAGTGCTAGGGATGCATTCATTGCCCTGTTTCTGTAGTTCCAAAGTGGAGCTGATCTTGTCAAAGAGGCAATGTCAGTGCCATGGATGTTGTTATGATTGCTTGTATCAAATACTAAGCAAGGGTTCTGAGGGTTTTCTCTGAGGGGTGTTGTGTTTTCTCTTCCTGTTAACACGCTGAGCAATCCAGATTATTAATGATCCTTCTCTTTATGAGGAGTTCAAAAGGGACTGGAAGTTGCATTATGCATTTGGATGTGAGACAACAAACAGAACTTGCATATGAATTATATGAGCAGCATGTAGATTTTGTCTTTCGTACATTCATCCTATTAAACACCAGCTGATTTTGTTATTTTAAAATTATTTTTAAAATACTTGGAAAGTCTTGTCTGAGATTTCCCTTGTGTATTAAAGAAAACATCCCTCCCAGCTAATCATGTCCAGCATTTTAAAACTTTGGCTGTCATTATGAGAGGTAAGAAGGATTTTGTAGCTGCTTTAGAAATCCATGGGAGACTAAAGAAGCAACCTGTGAGTGGCAGTGCCTGGGGTTTGTATCAGCACATTGCAAATGGTCTACCAGATATAATAAGGGTTTAGCAAAAATGACAAAATCTTCTATTGACTCTGCATAACTATTGTTTAGTAATTATATATTGCACTAGACTGTCTTTTAAGGTTTGTTGAGAGGCTATGTGAGTTTTATTGCTAGCTGATGGTACTTGGGTGTTAGGTCAAAAGATCAGGAGACTGTTGGACTCCCTTAGGAACACAACCATACAGTCTCAATTATAAAAAGAAATTACTTTTATCTTATTCACTGAAGTACTCTGAGTGTAAAACATAAAACTATTTTATTTATCCAAATGCATCTTAATGTGTGAAATATTTCCAACACCGCTTTCCACTTGTGTCAGAATTTGTGGCTTCCTAACACAAGTAATGTAGACAAAATTTTCACATAAATTTCACAAGTGCAATCTTTCTGATCAGTTTGTAGGGTAGATTTTGGTCTGAAATTCATATTTTTAGTCATGTTCTTCAGCACCTTTTTTAGTTTCTCAGTTTTTCATCCATTTTTGAGCATGTAATTTAAACTTTGTATTTACTGTAAAATATAAAAGTTGCACACCTGAATCTAGAAATTGTCTTTCATTATGCTAAAAAAGCTCTCTTTGTGTGTTAGATCTGTCTTTTTTTAACCTTGTCTTGATTCCAGGAAGTAATTGGAAGGTGGAATTGTTTTCGTAGGTTAGGTTTTGTCATGCAGGATTCGTTAACAATACAAGTATCACTCTAAGAGAAAAAAGGGGACAAAGAGCATAGGTTGAAACCAGGAGGGTTACCACATGACAGCCCATTGGAGATATCTGTGCCTGCATTCAAATACATTGCAGTTTTCTTAAAAAGTGACTTAATCCTTCCTGGAGGAAAACATAGCAGAGTGCTCTGTGTGTTGAGTTGCTTTTCAAAGCTGATAGGGAGAAAATGGAATTAAATGTTTTTGAAAGCTTTGGATTTCCAAGACCATTACATTGAAAGTAATGTATGGTTCTTAGACATCTTATAATATCGTCTTTAGTTCATGAGAAATCACAAGTTTCCTCTCTGTAATCTGTTTTTGTTCCTTTCTTTATTGACAATAAAACAGTAAATAAGCAGTGAGACATCTCAGCTTCAGAGAAAAAAAACAACAAATTGGTTTTGAATAAAAAATTTCCTTCATGTCAGCATATAGCTACTACTTTTTCAGTCTTAGGGGGCAGTTTTATTTAAAGTATAATCGCAAAAAATATGTGGAATTAATTGCTTTCACCTCTGTAGAAGCTAATAAACCCCCTTAAAACCATGACAGCACTTAAATCTAGAATTGATTTGAAATAAGAAAATAAAATTGTGAGTTTTCCATGTTGGGAGATTTGGATAGACTTTGGAAGTTCCCAACAGATGAAGGTACTTTTCTGTTGATGGTTTTGGATTTATTTTGCTGCTGTGAATAATACTGTGTTCTAATAGATACTTGAGGTCAGACCCTGCAGGCAAAAAACATAAAGGAACTCTCAGCAAGTAGTAAATTTAGCTGCAAAGTTACTATGTTACTGTACTACTATATGTGTTGGGATTTCACCTAAGCAGTTGTTTTTCCTCTGTTTAGGGTTGTAAATACACTTTCTCATCACTACATTTAGAGATGTAAATAAACTTAGTGTTGTGTATAAGGATGTTCTTTGCATGTGCCTAAGAACATTGGTCTGTAGAAAGAGTACCTTTTTAATTTTATGCAGATTTGAAATGAAACCTTTATACCTAAACTTTCTTTTTTAGCAAATTTTGTGAGCATTAGCACTTGGTAGCTATTCTGTTCCTTGCAGAGAGTAATACAAAAATGCCCAAATATGAGATTTTTGTTTGTTTTTAATGTAAACTGAGAATAATCTTGTTACTTGATTTGGTTTTGATTTTAAACCTGTGTTTTGAGTAAAGGCATAGTTATTTTATTATCTAGCAAGTGTGATTTTGAGTTTTGGTTTGTGACTTTTTGGAGTGTGGTTGATCACAGCACTATTTTTCTTTGGAAAAAAAACAAACTCTCCCCAAAAAGCAACAAATAGAAAGCCACAAACAAAATCCACAAAATACCCCACCCTGAACAAAAAACTCCCCAAAGCCCACAAAACAAGAACATGACTTAATAGTTCATAATTGGTATTTATTGACTTCTGATAACTACACTGGTTATTTCCAGGTGATGCAACAGATTTTCTGTTATTATCTGTATACTTTGTTGGCAAACCCATGTTTTGTTTCATTTCAAGATGTAAATTACTAGAATAGTATACTCAATTACTGATTTAAATTAGTAATTAACATAATACAAACAGTATGCAGTGCTTTTGGCAAACAACTGGGAGGGCAAAGTCCCTGCCTAGAAGAGCTTACAGCTAAGAAAATGCAGAATGGATATAATCTGCATACAATAATCTGACATATTTATGAATACATGTGGCTGCATGGGTCTAAAATGTGTGCAACATTTACAACACCTGGCATTATTTTCATAATCTTGTGAAAATTATAATTTTGGTCTCGCTACTCGTACATATGGACCAGTCATAAAATTTTTCTTATTGTAATTTTAGTCATATTGGTGGCAGGGACAGGGTTTTTTTCCCAAGGAACATTGGATGAAGTAGGCATATAAGTAGAAACAACTATATTGGATCTGATGATTCTATTTGTGATACCTTAAAAGGGCATGCATATTTTTATGTATTTTTTCTCTCCAATGAATTTTTCACATCCAGCCAACATGCTTTTGTAATAAATGGGTTTATGTTTCGCCCTTTTATCCTACCTTCTACAGCTTTGCATATATTTGTGTGTATGCTTGCATACATTATATTTAATTTTCCAGTATTTATTAAGGACGAAGTATCATACACAAAGTAGCAACTCTCTTGGAAGTTTTGTTTATAAGTTTATCATTTCTGGTTCCATGCTTTCTCTACAAATGCTTTAAACTTTAATTTCTGTTCTTCTAATTAGTGGATAAATGTTTTAGAGATCCTTATTTATACAGTTCCATTAAAGTTATGGCCTTACTTCAAAC
>JAOXXN010000471.1:37447942-37459510 GCA_026770055.1 Myrmophylax atrothorax
ACAGTGATTAATATTTGGTATTACAGTTTCAATATGTAGGAGGCATTATTGCTGTTGAGAAACTGCCTTAACACCAGCTGCTGTTCCTGCAGAGATCACTCTTACTTAGAAGATGCAGTTATGGATTACTTCTACTAAGAAAGGAAATGGAAGAATCTTTCAAGCCTTAGACAATAGTAAGATGGATAAAATACTCTGTTATATTTAAAAAAACAAAAACAAAAACCACCTAAAGACAGGATTCAAATTTGCATACGGTTTTTGTGAAACTTCAAAAGCTAGAGGCTTCATGTTTTCTAAAGTATGTGGGAGAAAGGGTCTACTTGTGCATGGATTGAAGTTTTGTGATAGAGAAATACTTACTTTACTTTCATGAATACAAGCACACTAAGATAATGACAACAGTAGTGTTCTACGTTTTCATCATAATCACCTGTTTTCCTGCATTAAAAGATAGCGTTGCTGTTTCCTTAAGTTTTATATAAAAGCATCAGGTGCCTGGACAGTCTTGGTCATTTTTTTATCAATTGGTTGCTTATTGCCACCGATTCACTGAGTTTTTAGGAACAATCAGTTTGGCCAAACAGTGTCCATACTATATGTAGCCAGCAAAAGCCATGAAAATATATCAAAGATTTGTTTTTTCCTTAACCTTTAGGCTAAACCTGTGAGCCCTTCTACTGGGATTTTAATATCTGCACCTGCAAATATTATCGAACAGGAAAACTGCAAAACTTGAGTTATCTGCCCTTATTACATCTAAAAATAGATAGAATTATGGTTTAGCCAAGCTACAAAATTATCTTATAAATATGATGTAGATGCCTTAAGAGGACTTTGCTTCAAAGAAAAAGAGAATATTAATAAATTTTTACATTTTAATTATTATAGCAAGCTTTTTCCAAAACTTTTATCAGTTACAAATAAGTGCAAGTCCATTTGTATTTGTTCTTTTTTTGTATCTATGATCCACCAGAATGCAATATTCATTTGCTTTCACTTTGGTTTCTTCCTTCCCTTTTATTTGTGTCTTTGATTTCTGTAGTGCTAGGCAGTCTGTGTCACCTCATCCTTCCTTAAGTCTTCTCTGACTTCATATTTTGGTAACATAATGATTAGTAGTTTAGTCTTATTATCTTGAATATTCTATAAGCACTATAAAAATAACTATTTAATTGATATCTGTCTATTTAAAATGATAAAAAAATCTTTTGTTGGATTCCTACTTTCTTCTTAGAAAAAAGCCCTACTTCCATATTAATCAGAGTGAACGTTTTTAAATAATATTGCATATTTTAAAAGGTCATCATGCACCAGCTTTGAAATGTGGCAGGCTGATTTTGTTTTTCTCATGAATCTTTCTTCCAGATTTGGTTGGCTACCAGAGACAGAATATTAACATATGGACTTTCCTGGCACTTCTGACATTGTTATTTTCTTTGATTGTCAGTCTAGAAGTATGTCTCCCCTTTTGATGGGTTTTGTGTGGTTGGAGGGTTGCAATGTGAAGAAACAACACCAAGCATATCATAGTTTTAATAAAAGAAAACCATCACTAGTATTTTTAACCATTATAGGAGCTGAGGGCAAAGCTGTACCTGCAATGCCCATTGACCTGCCCAGGGTAGGTGGTGGATGCAGTGCTAATTTCAGCTTAGTTTAAATGCCCTGACTCCTTGATCTTACATAGCTTTGTGTTGCTTCTGGAAAATGTCGATGCTTTGGAACTTTTTTCTCTTTTTCTAATTGACACGGTGAAAGAACAATCTACTGACAATAAACACATACATGATTTACCAGTTGATAAACTTTGGTCAGCTCTGGAGCTTCTAAATGCATATAAGATATAAAACCTAGACTAGTACTAAGTATTTACTTAAGAGAAAAAGTAATAGTGTGATATATTGTGCAATTTTCACACGTAGACATCTTGCAGGAAACTCTGTATACTTCTTTATTCCAATCTTATAAACCAGTGGAAAAAAACATAGCAACTCCACCCCACAACCTCTGCTAATAGTTTGAAGCAGTGAAAGTATGTTTTTCTGTACTACAAACATCAATAGCTGGTAAGGGATTATAGTTTGCCAGAATGGCTAAACAGAGAAAATATTATTTGTTATTGGTTTATAGAGCATAAATTCATCATATGCTTGTTTTCTATTTTGCAACTGAATTTTTCTCAAAGCTATGCTCCATTTGCAGTTATATTGAAAATATAAAAAATCTCAAAAACGCATCTTTTTGCATTTACTGTTATTAAAAATTAAGCTGCTGTAGTAAAAGATCATTGGTCATTGTCTATTATTGTCCTGCTACCCACTGTAGTTTTGTAAATATTCCAATTTTACTATAAACTGTCAGCCTAGATGTGGCAATGATTTGGACCCAGTGTTAAAATGATCATATTTAAAATTATCCTGATCTTCTCTGTGAACATTTCTGAAAAACAGAATAAAAGAAAAAAATTACCATTTTAAATAGAAAACCTGCTAATCTTACTCTAATTTTCTTAATACAGAAAAATATTTTTTTCAAGAATTAAGGCTTTGCTAGGACTTAATTTCACAAGGCTTTTTTACAAAGAGAAAAGGTGACATTAAGAAAAAAAACAAACCACACCCTTGAATTGACTTTTATTTGCTTCCAAACTGTACTTACTGCTGGTGAATAAACCTGAAGATCAGTAAGATTTTCTGGTTGAGTTCTTTGGCTTACTTCTGTGGGTGTAACTCCTAGGGAGCTTCTCTGTGTCTCCTAAAAAAACCTTTAAGTTCTTTTAAATGAAGCTTACTGTAAGGGGTTAAAGGATTGTCTCTTCAGCTTTGCTTTGGGTTTTTTGTTGGTTTTTTTTTTTTCCTGAGAAGAAACTTGAGACAGATAAATGCAGATCTTAGTGGCTCCCTCTATAAAACAGGTGTTCAGCACTGGATAATTTCCCTTGGTGATACATAATATTACTACAATAAATATGGAATATATACATTCACATAAGCACTATTTGCTGGTACACTACTAATTAATTTCTTATGTATATATGGGGCACTCTTAAAATACGATCTAGAAATTGTATTTTATCACTTTTTTTATCCTATTCTGTCTAGATATTTTGCATATTTTTTTCATTATATGTAGTGTGTATTCCTCTAGCAGAAATGTGAGGCAGTTGCAAACTTAAAATGTAGATGCCTTCTAGCCAAGAACAATGAAATTCAATTATTATTCATATTATTATCTTAAAAAGCCAACACTTTGGTGTTTTTTAATAGGAAGGACTGAATTTTAATTATGAAGTTGATGCTTGGTCATATATGTATGTATCTTATTAACACAACGAGGTACATAATTATATAAAATATGTGATTCTATTCAGTTTACTTCCACCATCATATTGTGAACGTATGTGAGTTCATTCTGATGCCCCCATTGGGACAGTTTAATTTAGCTCTGGTTTAACTCTAATTTAACACTGGCAGAAGTGCCTCATCTTTAAATCCATGCTTGATTTTGGTAAGATTCCTCTGTGTGCAAGCTATTTGCACACGCAATGAAGCCTTATTTTGGTTCACATTAGCATGTGTACCTAGCTTCTTTTATCTTTTGTAGCTAAGCTGGAGAGCAGTTTTTGCTCATCTTAGTGTTGTCCCAGTGTTTTTATTTCTTATTAGCACTCTACACCTTAGCAGGCACTTATGGTGTTACTGGTCTTCTTTCTTGTTCATCTATTTAAATTCTGACATTGGAACACTCATTCTTGTTCTATCAGTTCAGTACAACTTTGGATAAATCATAATGAGTTTGCAGCTAGAATATGCTTATTATTAATAAGATGATTCTGCAAAGTTTACAATAGAAAACAGCTGTACTGAAAGAGGATCATCTTAAGTTTCAGCCTACTGAATGAGTATTTGTGCATAAAAAGGCATCATCTCCCTAAGAAAAGTGATATGTGTAAGGGGGCCTTTAAGACATACTGTTCCTTATAGACTAGTTATAAGAATTACTGTCATGCTAAGGGGAAAAAAAAATGTAAAATAGTGTCACTGTAGATGTGGTTGACTTCCTCTGGCTTTGTCATCTTGCCATTTATTGGCCTTGTCAAAATAGCATATAATATAGTTTTACATCATAATTTTAAAGCAATATTTTCTGATTATAAGACTGTCAAGAATAATTTTCTTTGTTATTTCTTTACTTTTTCTACTAAAGAATTCCTATTGGACATGACATGGAGATTGGATTGAAAACACTTAACAATTTACACACATCAAAATGAGGAACCTATTTGCCAGCAGAACCTAGTCATAAACAGTCCTGAACAAAGTGTGAAAATGAACGTAGGGCCGTGGACACAACTACACCTAGCCAGCCTTTCACCATCTTTTTATAGAAGATAGGAATAGTGGGCTCTTTCTCAAATACATAAGGATAATCAAAGACTGGAAAAAGGTCTAAGTAGTTCATAGTTTACTTGGAGTGGCAATCCCAGATGGTTAAAGTTGCAAGCTTGTTCAAATGTTGGCAAGAGAATATGAGCTGCATGAAGACATTACAGCAATAAAACTTCCTTAATATCTAACACAGTGGGCTAAATGATTTTTTTAGCTTGATGGGAATATATGTCTAATCATTACTTTGGGAAAATTTGTATTGGACCAAGAAATAAAGGAAGTGAACAAGTCTATTAAAATGCCTGCAACAATAAACATGTAAAGGCATTTTACATAACTGTTTGTTTTGAAATTGAAAACTTAAAGGGAATAATGTATTGAAACTCTAATGCATTCAGGGGGGCTTGGGTTTTGCTTGTTTGTTTGTTTTAATTCATCAGGCATTGAAAGAAGAATCAGCAGCCTTCTCTTCATTTTCAGCTGTTTGTATTTTTTTTTTGCACTGCTGCTACATACTTTTCTTAACTGAGGTTTGAAAAACAGAAAAGTAATAATAAGATCTTATTCTGCATAGCTGCTTGAGTGAATTAATTGCTTGTAAAACTGGAAAATAGAACCTTTAAAGGTCAAATAGATTACTTAATATTGGAACTTTATAACTACCACGTGCAATCCAAACACTGATTGGAAATAATAAAATTTACATACCTATTAAGTGCTCAGTAACTTTGAGTTAGCAAGAGAAGCTTCTCTATAGGACTGATCTGGATCCTCATATTTCTCTCTCAATGAATTTAAAACCTTATGGGTGACAAAAAATTTTATGATTGTTCAATCCAGCAGGAGCCAGTGCTATATCTGCCATAATCAATCTTTACTTCATGTATAAAGATTTGTATTTAATAACAGTAAGCATCATTCCATTTCTATTCTCTGCTACAAAAGCAGAACTAAAGGTTGCTGCACCTACGCAGATACGTAGAACTGGCACTTCCTTGGGGATATGCCTGCAAGTCCATGCATAAAGTAAAGGAGAGTAAAATGGAAAAGGTATTAGACCTGAATTTTATTTTTTGTAACTGACCATACCTCATCACAAGGTAATAGTTTCTCCTAACCTAAAAAACTCTTTCTTCTACAGTAGGAAATAAAGTATGACAGATATCTTTAAAAAGTATGATAATTAAATGAGCAATCTGATTAAATTAACAATCTATATTTAGCAGTTAGAACAGTGTGTGTCTTCTGATAAAGAGGCCGCTGTGCGTATCAAGTTTATTTCAACACTGGTGTACACTGATTGGATGGTGATGGATAAAATATTTTTTTTCCATAAAGTTGTGTGATGCCTATGTAGTTTGTAGCAAATAACACAGCAGGTGTGAAGTGTGTTCCTGCGTGCCAGAATCCATTGTTGCAGATGATGACTCAAAAAACATCCTTTTCTCTCATCCTTAAAATATATATATATAAGGAAAACTTGAACATGAATTGACATCTGTGATTTAAAAGCTTATAGAATTCTAGTATAGCTGTGTCCAGAGCACATATAACCTGCAAAGTCATAGAGCAGTTAGGCTGATCAGAAACCATTTTACTAGCCACTGTTATCAAATGAAGTCCTATGGCAGCTGTCACATGAAGCCAGCTTTGAATACTCAACTCAAATGGCCATTTACAGGTGGATCAAAAGTCAGTCACCATCTGTGCAAGCTCATGAAAAAGCTATGAAATCATATCTCTCAATCCTTAACGTGATTCTGAGCCTACCTGTTATCGTGCAGGGGCAATCTGCTCACATGAGGTGCAGTGTGGAATCAAAAGACATGTCCACTCACCCAGAAGAACTGAAAAGCTGCAGAAAATGACTGTGTGTTTGTCCTTTCAGAACAAAGGAAAAAAAAACATTCACTGTGTGTTCAAGGAAGGTCACTGACACCAGTGTTTCTAGGTCACTTTGCACTTCATCCAGTACCCTTTACTGGGTACTCCCTAACCTGTAGGCAGTCAGTATTTTTGGCCTTTGTTGAGAGAGAAGAGCTCAATTGGAAGATTTTAAATTTGTTTTAGTATATGACAACACTACATGGTTGTGAGCACACACAAACCAGTTTCTAGTAGTTTTTCCTGATTTCCCCAATCACAGTTTATGCTTTAAAAATATTTGAAACTAACTTTAAAGGAAGTTGCTGACCAGCAGTTTTATGACTGATTTGTTTTAAAGCCTAAATGGCTTAGGGAAATGTTTTACTGAAGATATAATCCATCTACAAGGAATAAAGCCTGGAAAATAAGGTGGAATAAACCTAAACCACAAACTACATTCTCATGACTTTGCACTTAAGCTGTTGCTTACAGAACTAATTTAAGAGTGCCTATGGATTGTTTATTGCCGATAACTACACTTTCTGGAAGTTGGAAGATGTTTAAAAGTACTTTATTCAAAAAACTTTATTAGTAATGTCTTTGATCTGGGGGTTAGAATTTCTCTGACGTGTGGCTTTGTTCAGCATGTGGAACAGCTGCAAAGCCAGTAACAGTGCTGCTATCTTTCTTTGAGTAATGACTTCATTGACAGTGCTGTAAAATTATATTTATCAGTCCCATTGATTCCTCTTTTTTTATAAATTCCTTCACTGAAGACTGCCTTTTTGCTCTCAGAGATAGAAACCTATATAGATCTAGACAAGGGAGATTATTTTGGATTTGGATACTTGGAGTGCTTCACATCCTGTTGCTTTTAATGAACACTTTTGTCTGTATTTTTTAAATATGAACCTGATAATAAAGCAGTTACTTGTACAGCTTTTTTGTGGACTGGACTCCTAAATCAAAAGAAAGACAGTGTTGATTTTATATAAGTAGTGTACATTTGCAAATAGTGTATTTTGAGTTATAGATGTATACTGGTATTTATTTCCATTGCTTTCTATATATTGATGCACTTAGTGTTGGAATGATTTGGGGGGAAATCTTAAATATGGAGAAGTCATCACTTATTTAAAGAAAACATTTGTTTGCATTTGTGTTGACAGGACTTATGATATCAAAGTGTTTTGAAATAGTCTTTTTCCAGATGTTTTTCTTAATTTGGTACTTAGTTGATTTCAGAGCAGGCTATAATGATTATTAGTAAATAACCAAGAACTGATAAAGGAACTGAGGATTGTGATACTCCTAGATATATTTTTTTATGGGAAGATAGCTTGAGTATGGTGGCATAGCAGGCAGCAGAAGTTACAAAATCTGCAAATTGAGATATCTATTATTTGATTATCTGCCTTGAATATTTAGGAGGGCTATTTATTTTCCTTATTTTCTTTTGTAAAAATTAAAATAGCTCTTTAAAATTATTTTGATGGGTTACTGTACAATTATTTAATTACATGGTAAAGTTTAATGGATTTATACTAAATGGTTGATATTTATATTGATTTGTATTGATAGAAAGACTGTTGTATTTCTTGTGCATTTTCAGTAGTATATCCAGTGACAAAACAAGCTGATTTTGCATAAGCCTGACTGAACTGATATGTTAGAATTTCTTATTGACAATTAGCAAAGAAAATATGTTTCATCGTTAACACTTTACTCTCTATGCAACTTTTTGAAAAACACATATATTCCCCATTTAATCTACATTAAGCACTGAATTATTTCAGTGATTACCTCAGAGATGCTTCCTGTATGTGTAATAAGGTATTGTCATGGTTTAATCCCAGATGGCAACCAAGCCCCATGCAGCTGCTCACTCACTCCCTGACCAGTTAGGTCGGGAAGAGAATTGGAAGGGTAAAAATGAGAAAACACATGGATTGAGATAAAAAGAGCGTAATAATTAAAAAGAAATAATAGTAAAAATAATAAAAAATTGTAAGAAAAAGAGGAAAGAAAATAATGAGAGTAAAAGAAAACCCAAGAAAACTAGTGATATAGGCAAAAACAATTGCTCACCACCAACTGACCGATGCCCAGCCATCCCTGAGCAGTGGCACCCCCGCTAACCTTCCCTCCAGCTTTATATGCTGAACATGATGCCGTATCGTATGGAATATCCCTTTGGCCAGTGGGATCAGCTGTCCTGGCTGTGTCTCCTCCCAACTTCTTGGGCACCCCTAGCCCCCTTGCTGGTGGGGTGAAGTGGGAGGCAGAAAAGGCCTTGACTGTGTGTAAGCACTGCTGAGCAGCAGCACATCTCTATGTTATCAATGCTGGTTTAAAGCTCCCTTAAAGAGATTAACTCTCTCCTAGCCAAAATGAGTACAGGTATAGGGCAAAAGCTGTCTTAAAGCCTGTGATCAAAAAACCCTGCCAGAAGTTTGGCTCTTTGGGCTGCCTAGGGCCAGTCCTTTTGGAAGGACTGACTGCAATGCTCCTATGGGTGAACCTCAATTAATGAGATTTTGTGTTTAGATGAGATACAAAGAGTGTTTGAAAGTAAATGGAAAAAGCTTAAACTAAAAATTATTAGCTATCTTTGTTCTTTAGATGACAAATAGTTTTGGGGGTTTCCTAGAAAATGCATATTCACTGAATCTATTAGGTTCTAAGGAAAACATATCGCTGTATTGCAGGGTCAGTAAAATAAGGCATGGATCTATTCATTTTAATTCTTTTTTGGAAATTTTCTTTCTTTGATTCTATATATATTTTTAATACTGGTTCAAATAGGAATTTTTTTTTTCTATTTTTAAAATATATCCTGAGAGTGATCGCACTCTGTATCAGTATAGCATTCTTCTTCCAAGTATTTTATTTTTGGCTCCATTTTGTTTTATCCTGAGCTTTAAGAAGTGCTTTATCTTGGATGTGCCATTGTCTTAGTATAGCATGAATCCATGACCCAGTTATTTCAGTTGTAAATTCTGAACTGTTTGAGGTCCAAATATTTTAAACTATTAATAAAAGGAATAAATAAAAGCTAAAAAAAAAATCTAGAATATGTCAGAATTTTTCAGTTGTCTTTATTTTAAATGTTATGGGGCTATTGTCAAAATAATTAGAGAAGACTGAGTAGTTATCTGTAATAGAAAGGCATATTGATGTGTGCAATCAACATGGAAAAATTAAATAACTCTGCAAAACATATTTGCTTTTAGTAATTAGGATTATCTGGAAATATGGGTAAGTAATATGGCCCTTTAGAGCACAACACTTTTCATTAATTCATGACTTAAAATGTTTATAACTAAATATTTACATTCATATTGATTATATCAATTTTATTTAAAATTAATATAGCATTTTGCTATCTGCTTACATATCACTGTTGCATTTTTTATTATATATATGCATATGGGTAAATTGGAGGAACGTTTCGCAGTTATGGCAATTTCCACGAGGTGGTGCTCAAGCAATAAATTTCAAACTGATCATATAATAACTATGACTAGTAACAAGCAAAATTTGAAAATATGGCTGTCAGATGTTCTTCTCTTTGATGCTATATCTAACTTAACGTGGGAATGATGAGGTCAGGAAGGCTAATGAATTTATTACGTGGTGGAAAAGTTATTTCTCGTTGACCAAAAGACAGAAATACCATTATCTTTTTGCTACGTAATACCAGGGGGTTGTGTTCGTTTTGACATGGAATTCTCATACTCCTTTCCATATTTCATACTTTGGTTATTCTTTATATGCTGTCCACTTCTGGGTATGACTAAAGGAACTAGCATTCATGAAGAGATTAAGGTAGTTGCTCTAAGCAAAATATTAGTGAATTCAATAGATTTAAATAAATCTGTCATAGGAAAATGCACTAGATGCTGATTCACTGATCATTCAACAGTAAATAAAAAATGTAGACAGCACAATAATGCAAGAAGGCAGATGATGTGAGAGAATGGCAATGACTATAAACAAAACAGACAGTTTGGTATAAGTGTTTTTCCCACTTTGATCAAATAGAGCATCCTTAGCTGTTTTGCTTGCCAAAGTGCTGCATCTTTTTTTTTTTAAGACCCTCTGCAAACCTCTTATTCATCTCCTTCAAATTCTACAGACCATTTATAATTTAAAGTTCACTGTGACTACCTCTGAAGAAGAGTCAATAATTAACATTGCAAGCTTTGTTGTTGTTTCATTCCTAATCATCAAAATGGCAAGAAGGAAATCTGCACTGAAAGTTTGTTTCTTCCTTCCAATTGTTGTTTCCTGCTTTAGCTGTTTTGTTCCTTGTTTTTTTCATTCCCTTTTACTTGTGTCCTTTTTTCTTTATTTCAGCTTAAATGATTAACACAAAGTATACCAAAGGCACAAATGGCATTACTTCTGCTGCAGGCTTCGCTCTTGACCCACTAGTGCCCTCAACTTAATAGTCACGGTTTTAGTAGACTTTTTTTACTTATAGCAACAGTAATGCATTTAAAGACATGCTTTACTTTTTTTGTTCATTGATTCTAATCTGAGGGATGTAAAACACAATTTTTACATTCTTCTGGAAAGAAAAATATTTTTAAAGAGCAAACGTGTCTCTCTTAGTTATTTTACTTTCTGACAGCTGATAGAGCAGTAATCATCCTATTTGACTGAACGTGAAGGGTCTGCGAATAGGGAAGTCTCATACACTTCGTTATGCAGCCGGTTGGGAGTAAAGTGATGACAGATCTGTGAAAAACAAATCAACCTTCCCCTTCTACTTTTATTTAGATATTGCACATGGAAGCTGCCTGCTCCTGAAAGGTATTTAGTCACTCAACTCCTACACACATATGTTCGAGGATCCCAGTCCAAGTTCAGAGATGGTCCATTTTATAGATATTTGGTTCAGCCAATTAGAAAGAAGACAGTTATTTGCAAGACTTCTCCTTACAGTCACAACGCTTTCATTGGTGGAACTAACGTGCATCCCATATGTAGTTTTTTACCTTTATTACCAAATTGTGTGTTTATTCACTGAATCTTGGTACAGATACATTTAATACAGGTTTTTATTTTGTCTGGAAAAATCCCTTCTGCTATTAACTAAACTTAAATACTCTCTTTTGCTTTCTTTTTGTCATTATCTAGCATATTTATATGGAGTAACTACCAACAAACAGGATTGTTTAGCTACCAATCAATAAATACAAGGAATGGAGGAAAAAATATAATATCTTTGTAATCCATGTTGAATATACTATAAACATCCATTATATGTATAATTACCTGGCCTGCCCATGGCATTTGAGAATAG